>CAFUXE010000098.1:765394-781943 GCA_903364295.1 Serranus cabrilla
AGCCCTGGGCCAGCCCAAAAATGTGCGTCGGCCCACCGGGCATTGCCCGGTACGCCAGATGGCCAGTCCATGCCTGCTGGTGGCTGTTACCTGAGCGGCACCTAGCTTGCTGTTACTTGATCACGCACAAGCTCACAGTCCGTAGACGTGAGTGACCAAAACAGTGACGTGACATATACGAGACTGAACGTGGACTTTGCAAATTACTTTGTAAATGTTTCAAAGATCCATGCATCATAAGTTACATTTAGCTGGCTAACCTTAGCTTGAAGTAATTTGGAAAGCTAGCCATCCACTCAGATATGTTTTGCCAGTTTTACATTACATTTCAATCACACATTGCACATTGGCAATACAAAGCAATTTGTATGTAAATTGCTTCACACAGTAGCCTTCCTTTAACAATCTCCCTTTATTACATTTATTATGAAAAGTGCTTTGGATAAGACTTATTTTTGTGATTTTATAACACAATCTGAATTATACATTATCCATCATTGCCTAACACTGGTAGACAAGCACTCATTTGTAAATACTTTGCAGAATAATGCAATTAAATACAATTTTGCACTTGCAATTTTTTTTACGCTTATAAATGGCTTTATAAAATTAATATCAAGTAAAACCCCTAAAATTTATACAAGCTTAATTGTTAATTGGTATTGTAAAATAACGGTTTTGTACAGTATCATAGCTTGAAACAGTAAATACATACGGTTTCTGTGATACACTAAACAGCTGATATATGCTCTGGAGACTGATGCATTTGGACATACGGCCCATTTAATTACATGTTCCCCAGCACTGTTGATAACTCACAGAAAGCGGGTCATTACTTGAACCATCTATCCAGCTGGGCCCTCTGTCTGTGGAGTGTGAATATTCTCCCAGTATCTGCACGATTTTAAAGAAATGTAATCATGACAATAACAATGAATAAACTATGAATGTCATATCAACTTTTTTTTTTCTTTTTTAGCAAAAATGATCTTGATCGGTTGTTTCTTTTATGTTTGTAACAGCAGAGCACTCTGACTGTGCATGTGCCTTTCTGTAAAGAGCCACCGCTGCCCCCTTGAGCCAAAATACAGTGCAGTTTGGAAATGAAACCAAAACATATATTTACATAACTAATCTGCTATGCATTTATGTATGACACTTGCAGTATTCAATAGAATGTGATAATTGATTACGCTTGTGAGAGCTGTGTGCTATTATGTGACACAGAGGGTTCAGGGTGTTTTTTCTGAAAAAGCCAGTCACACCTCATATTAAGTCACATCAACAACAAACATAATATCTAATGGCAATAACAAGAGTGCATGTCAGAGAAAAACTACTGATGTTCTCTCCCACATCCGATGAGTTAATTACACTTTTTCTCCCCTTTCTTGGCATGACAAGGATACAGCGACTCACAGTAATGAGCTAATTAGTTTCATTGCAGCCGACAGAAGTCCTGTGATCATGGAAACTATGCAGCCATCCTGTCTTATCTTTGCTGTGAGACTGAGCACGGCTTAAAGCTTGAATTCAACCCAATTCATCCCCTTAAAAACACACGTGCACTCCGCGTGTCTGCGACTCCTGATCTACATTTTTATCACGCACCTTTAGTTATGAATGTCAGATTGAATTTGCCAGCACTGCGAAACCACCACCAACAATCTGACCTTGACTGACATGTATGCATATAAAAATGCATAGTCGGATGTAAACACTATGTAGCGATGACCCGGTCCGATGTGCATGTCAGGCTTTACACATTGTTTTGAGCTCTCCTAGGCATTAGAAATGTAATTATTTGAGAGCTGCATGCCCCAAGGTAAATATATCAACAAGCATGAATGATTGGGTTCAAAGTGGAACACAAGAAAAACTAGTTTTCTCAAAAATAATTAACATATTCATCGGTATAAGCTGATGCTCTGTTCAGGTGTAAAAATGTATTTTCAGAAACATTTGATGTAGTTTGTGACCTTCACTGAAGGCCTGTTTTACATGAATCCAATACAAGCCATTTTAATTATGCAAGTATAGTCTTGTATAATTTAAACAGAACGATTTATCCAAATCTCTAACAACCTGAGATCAGTGGTCTGTAGGTGATCTATTGTTGGATGATTGGCCCAGTGGTTCCTGACAGGATGTCAAAAACTAGTTTTTGTGAATAAAATCCTCCACCAGAGGAGCAAAGATGCAGATGGCTTGAGATTAAATGAAAGAATTTAGACTCTAAACCAGGGATCTGCAACCCAGGGCTCTGGAGCCACATGTGGCTCTTCAGCCCATCCATCAGCTTTTGAAAAGACAAAAACGTATCTTGTTAAACCTTTTTTTTTATTATTATTTGCACTGTCTAAAATTTCAAAACATACTGCATGTGTGAATTGCTACATTTTTGCGAAGTCAAACTTGGCCCCCTTGAGGTCACTTAAGGTTATTTTATATATGCATGAGTAGTGGGTGGAATTGGCAACCCACCTGCCAATTTTGGTGATATTTGTGGTAACAGTTTTCGCTGCGCAAACACTTTTTAGCAGAACAGAAACAACAATAGGAAGATGGAACAATGAGAATAAAACAATAGAGCTCCAGCAGTGAGCGTGTCTGTCTGGACCCTTGATGATAAGAAACACACAACCATGCATTTAAGAATCATTTGGATTGTTTTATTGCTCTCATTCAAAACACTACTCAATAAAAAAACAGACATCTGCCTCCTTCTGAGTAACCTATGGTTATTGAGCACATAAGATGCTTGTAAAAAATTGGTTTCAGACTTCAAAAATATTACATTGATCGTGTAATCAGAACCAGAAAGTCAAACAGTCAGAATATACAGATCACAGTGGAAGACAACGTGGTTTTTCTGATTTTTTGGTTCAAAGTGACGAAAAGTCTTGTGCTTCACATCTTGACGGCATATTGAAGCGATTGTGAAAGCGTTAATTACTTGCACTGCAAATCAGATCAGAGACAGCACTGATTGTGCATGTCCCTTTCTTCGAGATATATATGCATTTCAAACGATTGAGATGGATTACATTCAGATATGCATAAATATCCTTAAAATCGACTGAATCAGTTGAATTTCAACAGCAACAGAAGCATTAGAAAGTCATTTGAATAAACAGGAAAAGGTTAGACTCATACGGTCACTAAATGGATTTTAGACAACGATACATTAAAGATAGTGTCTAAGGAAAATGTCAATTTTAAAATGAAGCTGTTGCACAAACACATTTTACCCTGCACACTATAAAGCAGTAGTTCTTCCAACACTGGAAGTCACAACATTGCATTGCCTCACAGTGATTGTTTGTTGATTTGCATTTAAAAAAAACACACATTACATAATTTAAAAAAAGAAAAAAATACTTAAAAGATTGAAAATTTCTCACATTGACAGCGTTTAAATAAGATCACATTTTTAAAAAGGAAAATTCAACTCAAATAGGATTTTAGGGTTCACAGTCGAGCGTGTGACAACGTTATTACTTCAGTATGTGAATCAATGTTTTTTTGCTTTTGGGATGAAAAACCTTAAAAATTTTGGTGGAACTGCCCTTTAAAAACACCGCAAAAATCAAAATCATACATATTTCATATTAACAAACAAAAAAAAAGACAAAACAAAAATACAATATAAGTGTCACAGAGCAAAAAGGAACTCAAAGTGTAGATTCAGAGGTCCTATGCAGTGCCAGTTGAAAAAAATAAATCAGTGTTTGATCACAAATAATTGTACAACAAAAGTTTTATAATATATAATGCCTGGCACCTACAGAAATATAAGAGGTAGAGCTACATACAGGAATAATACATCTATATCTCCCTATAACAGGGAAAAGACAGCTGAGTGGATACAGACCACAGAAAGAATATCTTCAAATTTGCACAAATGGGGAAGTCAAATGGTAAAGCCATACAAAACAAATTCATTTGCCGAGAGTTTAAATATAATAAATACAGGAAAAAGAGAGAAAATTTGATATAAAACGAAACTTCCAGTCTGTATGGTGATCAACCATTTACTTCTTACCACACTGAAACAAACATGGTATTCTTATATGATCTTCTGGATGTGTTTTGAGTACACGCAGCCCTAGATGGAGACTTGATAAATAATTTATATGCCCATAAATACAAAATTAATGTCCGCTCATTACTGTGCACTGATGACCTTTTGTAGCCCTTTTGTTCGATATAAATAAAGGAGGATTTGTCCTGTGCGTCCTCTCTGGATGCCTCCAAATGCAGTACCTCCTCTGTGTTTTAATGTTAAGATTACAGTAGTTATGACTGAACTTCACAAGGAAAATTAAAAAAAATCAAAAACAGTACTTTCTGATGAGAGGCTGGTTCTGTTTTTGGAAGAAAAAAAACTTTTGTGGATGGCTTTGAAGCCATCTGCATCCTGGACATTTTTTAAAAAACATCTTTAGCTGGCCACTTATTCTAAATTATTAGCGCACACATTCATGAGATATTAATGTCCCATAAAAACTGCACACAGATGACCTTGAGTAGCCCTTTTGTTTTTTTCTGCAGAAGCATATCCTGTGTCAGCCCTCATTAAAATTCAGTACCACCAAAGTGTTTCAATCTCAAGACAAATACTTCCACCCATTCTGATTCAAATCCTCACGCAGGGTATGATTTTAAAAAATACTGGTACAAATCACTACGGTACAAAAAGAGGATGTTTGCCATGTGCTGGTTTCGCTGCATCTTTGGGAAATTCATTCACAGATCTGTTTCGGAGCCTTTCCTCCAAAAGAAAGCGTTATCTCCAGAGTCCCTGTCTATTCGAATCTGAGGCGAACCTTTCATGTACGAACCTCTGTCAAGACTGAGAGAGGGAGAGATAAAGAGCCATGTAAATATGGTGTCATATGAACCTTCATTTCAGAAAAAATACGCCATTGCGAGCGGCCAGGTGGTACTCACTCACTCGGCCACTGTAGAGGAATCAAAGTAGTGCTCAGCACGCCGAATGCGGGTCAAGGAAAGCCTTGGATTGATCTCCTGGTGAGAAAAGAAAGGGACTTTAAAAAATACACTCAACAAACACACTGAAATTTGAAATGGATCAGCAGAAAAGATGAGAAAAACAAAAGGAGGCAAGCACTGCCAAGCTGCTTGTTAGGGTTATAATATTGAGAAAACAACCTGCTCACACTGGCAGGTTAAAGAAGTGTTATTGATCCGTTAAGATGTCGAATTTGTTAGTGCATGCTGGAGAAAACTTTACAAGCAGATATCAAGACGCTGTTTGAGCGATTGCAAAGCAAGCCTTGGCTATAGTACTCACTATCCACAGATTTATCACCCAACATGGGCTCCTGCTCCATCATATCCATAGAGATTTTTATACTGGGTACATTGTCATGGTAGGGGTAGTCAGACTGTGGGAGGAGGGAGGGAGAACATTAACACTTTACAGATCTATAGGAGACAACCACGTGACAACATTGGAATTGGTACACATCGTCTGCATATACAGTAACATCCATTTAAATGTTGAACTTACAAATTCGATTTCACTGTCTATGCTTCCCTTCTTCTTGTTCTTCTTTTTCTTCTCATCCTCTTTCTTCTTCTTGTCCTTCTCTGGGATGACGTCATCCAGGTAGCTGAGGTCGTGCTGCGAGAACACGTAGTCCATCGCCTTTCGAACGGCAACCAAAGCCAAGATCTGCAGACAGAGAAGTCGTTTCATGCCCTGACAACGCAGCTAAACACAATTTAGCAGTTCTCTGAGTGATTGCAGCCATTTCTCACCATGACAGGGAAGATGATTGCAGCCACGGTGGACTTGAGGATCCAGAGCAGGGCCAAGCACAGGGCCTGGATGAAGGTGAAGAGGTGGATGCGTCTCTGGGGGACGTGGCGCAGGTAGATCAGGTCCGGCTGGTGCTTGGCTGGCATCAGGAGCAGCTGCAGGCGGTCCATGAACTGATACAGGCAGACGGATAAACAGGTCACGGAAACAGACATGCTGCAGGCAGACGATCTGCAAATCCAATCTGACACACTATAGTACTATACTACAGTGCTGCTGTTTGAAGAAATGGTGCATTGTAATGGTTGGTTAAGGATACACTCTGCTGAACCAAATGGCATCTTCCAACAACGGGCCCAATTTACAAACATCCCAGTTTGTGCCGGAGTGCACTCTGCAGAATCTTGCAGGTATGTGTCCTGGTTCACAGGAGCTAATTATCTCTTTTAAGTTACTATTATTAAAGTTATTATATTAGTTGTAGTTGTTGCAGTTGCTACTGTGTTTGTTTGCACAATGTACAACAGGATGCATTATCAATTAATGACCATGCCTAGCCTGGCTAAAGCAGCAGACTTCAGGTGTGACATCATTCCCAGCTCTGCTTTACAAGGAAAGTTGAGTAAGGTGAGTAACACAGTATTAGCTGCTAGCTGTGCTTACATGCTGCATCTTAGCTGCTAGCTATTTGATCTGTAGGCCTACATTCAGGTCGGTTTAGTTCAGAGGTGGAAGGTGTGTAAACAGAGCGCCTCCGTCACTGGAGACAGGCAGACGCTTACAGAGTAAATACTTCCTAACGACAGACCGGCTGTTTGCTCAACCACAATGTCCTGTAAAGTAATGTAACTTTACCAACACTGGTTAGCAGGCACTGAATCACTCACCTGGACACCATTGAGAGACGCCACACCCATGTAGAGGAACACGCCATACAGCACAGGCATGGGGATGAACTGAAGGACACAGTAAAAAAAAGTTATTCATGTGATATATTGCTGGTTGTAACGTCAGTTAGAGCTTAAATACAGGTAAATGTTTATTTTGAGCCTCATCGCTTGGTTAAAAAATAGTCCACAAGCAGCTTTTCTGAGAACGCTCTTTTAGAGCGATCAGTCGCTTGGCTGCCATTGGTTCAGGTTTGGCACCTAGCAGCTCAGTCTTAGCCATGGAGCTAACAGAGGAAGAGACAACACTACCATTTGATCATCTAATCAATATTTACACCAGAAGTAGATTAAGCACGGCAGATGACAATTGAAACTGCATTAGTCATATTTATATGAAACATTTTTACACTTTTCCCAAAGTTACTATAGTATACTCAGATCCTTTACTTAAAGGATCTGAGTATACTATAGTACTGATACAACACTGTGATTGTCCTGTATTCAAGACTTACTGAAGTAAAAGTACAAAAGTATCCGTATCAAAATGAAAAAAGTACTTGATTTGCAGAATGGATAGATCATTGTATTATTATTATTGATGCATTCATGTAAGAGGTATTTTACTGTTTTGAAGGTAAGGCTAATTTTAACTGCTTAATATACTTTTATGTGATATAATTCTACAAAATCACTTTAAATGCATTATGTTTTTCCATGTTAAATCTCAACCTGAAAAGTAACTAAAGCTGGCAGACAAATCTAGTGGCTCAACAAGAAAAATATTTGCTCTTAAAATGTAGTAAAGTTGAAGTATAAAGTTCCATCAAATGGAAATTCTCAAGTAAAGAACTTGAGTAAATGTACTTAGTTACATTCCACCACCGAGTAGATGACAGGACAGTCTAGAAAAGGAAAATGAATTCAAAGGAACAGAAGCACAGTATTCAAAATGTCCACAAGAGGGAGCACCAGCTCCAACAATCTCCTCTCTGTGACTTCACGTTTTTGTTTGGCAGCTTAATGTGGGAATGGAAACTCGAGAAGGCACTCAGCTGCAATCGGAGCTTAAGCCCCGATGAACATGCTTATTTCACATCGAATTACCTCGACGATGGGAGTTCCTAATCGGATGAATAAAAGATTTTGAAATTATATTAAATTTAAGAGGGGTGACAGGAGTTTGTCCTAAAAGAGGCGGACAGTAATCCATGTTTCCATGGAAGAATTAAGAAGTTGGAGCGTTACCTTGAGGATAGGAGCCATGAAGACAGAGAGTCCTGTCAGGAGGAACACAAAGATGCCCGTGACTCTTTGCTCCCTGGAAGAAGATGAAAAACACTGATCAATAACACACACACACAAGCATGAAAGGCAGGAAATATGATATGAATTTATGACAGAGAACTCAGCTCACTTGGGATAATAATAAATAAACAATTTGATTTATTTTCCAGCCTTTGGGCTTCATTTTTATCAGCTGTTTATGCAAGAAAAATAGAGCTTTAAAGAGGCGTTCACTTCCCTTTTAACAGAAAGGTTAAGAATTGCATTTCTTTAAAATGTATTTGACAAGGACCATGCATAATAATTAAACCTGATGCATTATACAGAGATGTAACTAAGGTGAACATGTCCCTATAAACCTCATCATTTAAAGGTAACCAAATAACAGTATACTGTATGTATATCTATATTAATGTGGCTCTGTTTTGATTTTTTCTAACTTTTTTCTATTTTCCTGTGATTGCTTTTTCTCCTTTCTCCTGCTTTTGCTTCTTTTTTGCTGCTTCTCTTATTGTTGGGAAATAGTCTTTTTGTAGCAAAGAAATGTACACAAAGGCTGCATCGACCACTTATGGTTAACTAGAGAGAATAGCAAGAAGCTTGTCCACATTTTCAAATCTATTAGAGATTTTACACACAGCATCACAGCCCATTGTCCGAAAAAATCTGCCTTCAAGCCACCTGCTAAGAGATTCATTTCACCTGGGAACCCAAAATAAATGTAATTAACTTCCTGGCTGACAATACACTGAGAAAACAGAAAAAAGGGTTGTAAGCTTTCCTCCAGATGTAACAAACAATCTGATGTCTTAAATGACGTCAGCACTGTGTCCAGCCGCTGCGATTGCTCACCTGACACCCAGGAATTTGGGCTGCTCCCCGGGCGCAGACGTCTGGGTCTCCATCTTCAGAGAGTCGATGTGGGCAATGGAGATGACGGTGGCGGCCACGTACCAGGGCAGGCCCATGAAGGAGCAGACGATCATCAGGACGGCCACCCAGAACAGATCCAAGTGGTAGCCTGCTCCTTTCTGAGAGCGGGACAATGACAGTGTCACAGTGAAACAGTGTAAAGAGGACGTAAATAGCGCATGAGACATACACAAATGTAATACAATCTTTCTACAAATTTCCATTCATTCATTTAAACAAGTGCAACTGAACTTATTTTATTATAATTATAAAAAAAGCAGGCTTGTACTGATATTGCACTTATGAAGCATATAGCACTACTTGAGGGAAGGCATCAAGTATTATCAAGTCGAAAGGCTCAAGTCTGTGTGAAGTAACAAGTCAAGTTTCAAGTCTTTTTTGAATTGTTAAATCAAGTCTTAAGTCAAATTTGTGACTCAAGTCTGATTGTCTGTTTACAACTTTGTTTAATTTCTTTTTCAAACCACAAATTCTCCACCATTTAGGAGGCTTTTAAACAGCATTGAGACAATCATGCATGGAGATATAATGTATTTACTGCAAATCGAAAATTTTACAGAGTTTTTGGGGGGGTTCTAGTCTGTTCTTATACTCATGAGAAATTTGTTTTGCAGATTTCTGCACAGTTTTAGCCTTCAAATTCTTATAAATTAATACAACTTTGAGGTGCTGCACCAACCTTGAGTTTGTGCTCTTTCCTGTTGACAATCACAGCAGTAATCTGCTGGTCCATAAATATCAGAATGGTGACCAGCAGAGCGGGGAGCGCGGCTGCCAGGTACACCCACCAGGGGTTCCCTCCAAAAGGAGGAATGAACCAGCCCCTCAGTGGACTCGTGGGCTGGACAAAAAGAAGAAAATGAACCGTTAGAAGGCTGTTAAAGGAGACACCTGACTTCTGCATGCACACGGTCCAGATCTCTTAGACATGGATAACATCTCAAACAGAACAGAAAAAAACACAAGTGATTACTCCATTACACTCTCAGAGAGTCTGAAATTACGGCTGCATTATTGCATGACAGAAATCTGTGAATTAAGACTCTGTGGTCAAACAAAGCTGGCTCTGTCCTTGCATCTATAAGATCCGTCTGTGTTCTCACATCACCTATAATCAAGTTGTTATTCGATGCAGCTACCTGCTCCTCCGCCCCGTCATTCCTTTACTCTGCGTTAAAACGGGGTGGTCTTAACGCCAGCTGAGGAACATTTGAGCTTAGCAATCTGTGTCTTAGTTTCACGTATCGCTTACTAGGCTAACTACAAAGAAAGCTTTATGCAGGGATTTTAAAGAATTTCAGAGGCTGAAACATGGATCATTATCAGTGTAATCAGAGGAAACTGCCCCTGGCTGACCACTGTTATTTGGCTAAAAACAACAATATAAATCAAGTTTTTATGACAGATACTTCTTCCTGGGTGTACCTTGAATTCACTTGGCACTATGAGCTTTGGAGTGTCCACACCGACGAAGGCGTCCACGCCGCAGAAGACAAGAATGGTCAGGATGATCGCAAAGTCACTGATGAGCTTCCTCACCTAGAATGGGGGAACAGCAGGTTTAAAAAAAAAAATTCTTCTTTTGCTTGTGGCAGTATGAACTTATGACTTAAGTGACATTTGCTTTCTGTGTTTGACAAAGAACTACACCCTGTGAAACTGCATGTTTGGAGAGTGTGTGCTTTTGCTCCTTCAGGTCTGGCGAGTCAAATTACATCTGTCATTTATTGTAAGTAAACACAGTCATTCACCAATAGGTTACTAATAATTGGCAACATGTTTTAAACCAGATGCAGTTATTTTGAGTGTCTCATCTTTAGCAAGGAAAAAATGATTGAAATGGACAGCTAGAACTCTGGGCACCCACAAGAGAAAATGGAGAGAAGTCATCAGGAATTTGATTCAATTGGGCAACTTATAATTGTTCTTTCATGTCAGAGAGGAAACAGCTGATCAGTCATGTGAGTTAAATGTTAGAACTGAGAGCTTCCATCTCCTGTTTAGCGCATTTACTCTTTTTCAAAAAAGAGAAAAACCACCTCAAATTAACATAAAAACCTTTATGTGCATTTTCAAAAGTTTTATAACATTTTGGTGTTTCCAGTGTCCAGTGTTGTGTGCTTTGACTCACTGTGGTGGGGAAGAAGCGGCTCGTCTTGAACTTCTTCAGACCCATGGAGCAGGTGTAGGTCCCGAAGAACAAGATGAGAGACATCAGGGTGATGTCAGGCACAAAGCCACACGACTCTCCGACCAGCTGCCCATTGTACTTCTCACACTGCTCCATGGTCAGGGACGCCCAGGTGGCGTTCGCTGGCTGCAGAGAAGAAGACAAACCGGTTCATTTTAACCAACAAGCTACTATATCTTTGTGACATTTAATAGCAAGGACTTGGACACTACATACCAGATCAGTACTGTTTACTGCAGAGATGTCGAGAATATCTGACGAGTTACCTAGTAAAGAGAAACCATAATCAACAGAATCCATTACTTTCAGCTTCACATTTGCCAGTTTGGATTGGTAACATATCCCAAACAGTCCTGCCACATGAGTCTGGACACAGAAACCGATAGGACTGTTGAGAAAGTAAACAGTGGTATCTACAGGCCGACACGTACTAGTATCATTTGTTATCACACTGTAAACAAGGCTGCAGTAAGTTGAAAGCTTTGTTGAACATACAATAGTTACATCACTGCCAAATGGGACAAAACCAAATAGGACTGTTCATCTTTCACTGTGCAGTATCACTGGTGATACTGAGATTCTGATGGCGCCTTCACTGAGGAGCTTTTAGTCAAAAGATAGTACACTGTCTGTGTTACTGGATACAGTGAAACTTCTCCTGTAATCCAGCTTCATGCAGCCATTCCAGCAATTTCTCTTAATAGTGCAGGAAAAGTTCAGAGCACGTACCAGGCATGCAGATGCAGGCGTAGTGAGTGATGAGGTTGTGATCGTAGTCGGAGTTAATGGGGTTGTGGTGGGCCAGCTTTATCATCTTTTTGAAAGCGTCGTAGATGAAGATGAAGCTGATGAGCGCTGAGAAGCCTTCCTCGGTGAAACGCGTGAAGTACTGCACCAGGAAGCTGGCGTCTGTGGCGACCAGCACCAGACAGAATATACCCGACCACAGGCCGATCCACAGCCGGAACTCAAGGTAGTCCAACTCGTTGTCTCTGCGGAGAAGGACACATTTGGAGCACATGGATGGATTCATTATAGACAATTGTATCTCGACATCTTCATATTTTATTTCCAAGCTGTTATAATCCCACCAAGAATTCAATGTTTCAATCCCCCTATCTAATCCTGAATCCTGACTATTAGGCGTGCTCTGCAGCCCTTCAAAATAAAACATCCATTTTTAAAACGATTGCACCAGACTTTGTCTGTTTATGAAAGTAATGCAAACATTTCCAACAGCTGTAGAGAGGCCTACAGCTGCTGCTGCCTCTGCAACCCTTCAGTCGAGGAACGGAAACATTTGGCGGACACAGACGCCGCAACATTCTTAACTCGCAGTGTAAAATTAAATGAGAGTGAATTATTAATAATGGAACATAATCAGCTTGTTGTTTGGTAATGCAAGAAGACTCTGTGGGAGAGGAGGGCAGTACAGTGGAGGGAGGAGGCAGAAGTCAGCATTTAACAACATTTAACAGCCATCAGGTCTTGTGACTTCATGCTAAATCTGCACAATTACTGCAGTGAAATAGGCAGAATGTACATGTAAAATTAGATGTTTAACCATAACCATATTCTGTTGTGAGCACTTTATTTTACACTTTATCCAGCATCTGTTTCCACAGAAATGTCTGTGTGGTAAGTGCTGCACTGCATTTAATTAATCACATCTTTTTAATTCAAGCTTTTAGATGATGTACACCACTTCCATGTTGCATATGTCGTTGACCTATTATCTCTCCCTAAACATCCATGAAAAAAAGACTGTCTATGTGGGTCAGTGAGAGTTAAATGTGACTTATTCTTTTATGTATTCATTTATTTTATTTAAAAAGGAGGCATTCATCGGAAAACATCTACGTAAACACACAAACAGCATCTGTCCTCTGGGGATACACAACAGTCTATAAATATCCGTCAGGCTCCTGCAGTTGTTTGTGAACTCTGTTTCACCCTTTTGGTTTCAAAGTGTCTGAACGAGTTCAATCAGCAGCTACTCACTTGCTGAAGGTGAAGAGGAGCCTTTCAAAGACGAGCACGGGACCTGTGCTGCTGAGGATCGTCAGGGGCTGACCGGACAGCAGGCAGAACACTGCCCCCGTCAGAGCCGTACCCAGGAAACTTTCCAACACTCCCTGCACACACGGAAAAACACACACAGCTCATGGAACATGTTCGGCCCAGGACGGGAATTTACACACATTCTTTCATCAGTATTAAGCAACTTTTTCCACCTTTTTCTGCATCTCTTTCTGAGCTTTGACACATCAATACTATATTTCTGCTTACTCAGCTGGAAGCTTTGTTGTAACTATACACATCACACAGCTGCAGGGCTGGCCCATCAGGACAGGCCTGTTTCATTTCCAGTTGTGTCAGTTGCTCAAACTCTTTATCTATGTAGCTTCAGGCTTGTTTAAAAAAAAAGAAAACTGACCAAGACCTGCGCTGAGAGGTTAGGTGAGGGCAGGGCAGGGATTCCCTCTGCCACCTACTCGATTCCACTGTGAACACAGCAGAGGGGGAGGGATCACTGGAAATGCAGCCATGACAAAGCTACAGTGGCTGAGTAATCTGGATCTGTGGTTATTTACAGCCTGAGTAAATCCGTGAGGCCGGTGCTCTGCGAGGAGGCAGAGAGAAGCCGACAGGGAGGGGACGGCCCTGCACACTCTCAGCTATCAGGGGCTCCGGGATCGATGCAGCAGTGTATGCTATTATACCATAATTGTGCAACATGCAGCGCTGTCAACAGCAGGTGCAACAGATGGATGCAGTATGAGCCTTTGAGCTCTAAATTAGCATGGCTTATCAGCTGAAGGGAACTCTTTGTAGTTGGTTAGTTTGTGACCGAGTCATCTTAAAACAGATGCAATCTCAATTTAAATGAATAGACATCAGCATGAAACCTCCCTAGCAGATACGTTAAATTATTTTTTGTATTCTTGGGTTTTTAAATGTTATGATTAAATATGATAATTTGATAATTAAATATGCTACAATTAACATGCATTTCCAGAACAGAAATCTGAACATTGCATAAAGCCAAATTCAAAAGCATTGTTTCATGTTGTTGACATCATGGAGTCAACTTTGGATCTCACTCCATAAATCAGAAAAAACTATCAAAAGCATTTTTTTAAACAAAAAAGAAAAAAAATAAGCAATTTTTCTGGATTAGATTCTAGATTAATTTCTTTATTAATACCACAATGGGGAAATTCAACCTCTGCATTTAACCAATCCTTATTTACACAGAGGTGAACACACCATGCCAGGAGCAGTGGGCTGCACGTTTCTGCACGCCCAAGCTGTGTGGGGGGGTTAGTCCTTGACCTGTCAATCGTGGGATTCGAACCGAGAGTTCATCTTTCATCTTTTAGGTACCAAATTAAAACTTTTCTAGCAGAAATAACTATAAAGTTGGTTCAAGGTCAGCAGGACGCTCATTTCAGCAGTATGTAACAACAGTACAGCAGATTTCCCTTTAAATGGGCACCAAAATACCACTAAACCCACCCACAGATAATAAAACCACAATGAAACAATACAAAGTGGGTGAGATGGGTGTGTGTGTGTGAGGGGTTACCTGCATGTTTTCTGTAGCATCACCAAGTAAGCCTCCAAACGTGATCGCATTGGTGACCGTGCCCAGATAGATGAACAAGATGGCCGACAGAGACTGGATATGTATTGCATCGTAGAAGTCACTGGCAAAAAACGGCAGCTTCCGCTTGATATCCAGGACAAGACCTCCACAAAACCTGAAGGCCGAAGCGTTCAAGTTAGTAGGTGCAGCTTTGATTCGTGTGCATACGGTTGGAAAAAAAGATGACTTTGTTTATATTTTCCTTAGTTTCCAACAAGGAAAAAGTGTTCCAAGGAATTGTTCTTTATAAATGTTATGACTTTACAAGCCTATCTTCACTGACAACATATCACATGCCATCAAGATTTTAATCAGGAAGATAATAACCGACATGTAGTGACCGCTGTCAAGTTCATGGCAAAGTCACATTGTACGTTTTCATCTTTACTTAACTGTATCTAAACTAATTTATTTAAAATCTTATTTACTTTTTTGTGCGCTGCAGCTCCTCTCCGACCTCGTGTCCTCCTCCCCCTCCGTGTCCCGCATCATGGGGAGTGTCGCCGTTCATCTGGGGCGGGTCTAATCCGGCGTACATGTTCTTCCTTTAAAAACAGAGGACAAACAAACAGGAGGCTTCAGTTTATCGAAGGCGTTTGGAAATTGACTTTCATTTCACACAAACAACAAAACACCTATGGGGTCAAATCAAATCATTTTTACAAATGCATTATCTTATGCAGATTATGATAGCTAACGTTAGCAAACTTAGGTTTGATGGTTGGCTATAATATAGGTCATAAACCTTGCCCACTCCTTTATTAGCAGATGGGATATGGATGAAACTAAAAGAAAAGAAAATATATTATAATAAAAAATCTATTTCTTTCTGACAAGTCAGCTTTTTCAAAACCAACATGGCTCAGTTAAAAGTTTGATCTGATTTCCTCAGTTGATTTGCTAACACTACACTTCCTAGTGATGTTTGTTCACTGAAGTCTCATCTGTCACTGGATTAAATTAATGCCTCCGACTGCAGTAAATGCAGAAACATCCGTCATTAATGGAATGTATAAAATATATGACGGGTCTTCTGATCTGGAGTTGTGTATTTAGTTGTTAATTTTTCTTAGAATGTTTTGTTTTTATTAGTTGTTTGATACTATAAAAAGGTGGTCAGAAGTTGTGTTGAGATGCATCATCCATCTAATTATATAAAGTCTCTGTTTAAAATATCTTATCATATCATCTTAATGCTCTTGAGTAGTTTTGCATTTAACATCTTCCAATTCCTATTTTTAGCTGCTGTATGATCTTGGTTTCAGCATAAGAGAATGAGGTGATGTGGAGGTTCCTGGTGTCATGTTACACATTAGATGGATTTTGGAGCAGTGACTTCATTCATATGGATTAGGGATGGTGGATTAGAGCGGACCTCTTGTCTGAGGAGGGCAGAGACTTGGGTGGCTCTATCCTGATGTCAGGGTCCCACTCTCCGGGCGGCAGGACGATGACCTCATCCAGGAACTCCTCGATCCCGGCCAGCAGGTCCTGTCTGTCCTTGGCTTTATAGGCAATATCATGAAACACCTGCAATCAAACAAACACAGCCTATCTATTAGTAATCTGAGCAATTTTTAAGGACATGTTGCATTAGACAAACAGGGCTTGCGAGGAAAACCACAAAATGTGCAAATACTGTGGCTCTGAGCAAAAACTTGGGACAAACACCAAACATTTCTGAAACTCTTTCACAATGTACACAAAGAACGTTCTGTGTGCACCCCAGGTAGAAGACTACAGGTCTGATGACTCAAAAACACAAACATCTGATAAGCCTGTGACACCACTCGTCATGAGAGCGCGCAGAGGGT
>CAFUXE010000098.1:788082-799223 GCA_903364295.1 Serranus cabrilla
GACCTGCTTGAATCATGAGAAAAGGCACAGGTGTTTAAGCTACAAGGAAAAGTTTCTGACACAACACACCCTCACGAGGAAGAGTTTTTCATTTTTACTTCCTGCCGATAAAGGTGTGCCAAGATCTGCCAAAACAAAACTGACGTGGAAATATTAATCACTCACATTAAATTCACATCCTCCCCTTTAGAAATTCCCAGTGATGCAGCAATGAGGGGAGCCCCAGTGTTTTACTGCTTGTTTAGAATGGGTTATCTATAGAAACATTTATTCCCGTGAACACTTCTAGGAAAAGTTGTGCAACTGTGAAGTGATGACACAAAGTGGAGGTTAAGTGGTAAATCACAGGCTATTTATGCAGCTTTCTCCGATACACTGTACCAGTCAGGGATCCGCAGGTGGAAACCTTGATAACGTAACAGTGCCTGCAACCTTTTAATCCCAACACAGAGCGCTAAAGCTTAATTTAGGATGGTTGCTTTTAAAATAGTACAGTTGGAACTCTTCTACTGAAGTAATCTAACGTTAAACCACCTGAAGGTCAAGATCAGTTTCTTGTATATCAGCGTTATTGTGCGACGCACACGCTGACGTCATCCACCAACAACCACCAGACACAAACACAAGAGCTCTTTCAGTTGTCATCGTGGCCACGGGCTTTCTGCTGTCTGGCGGACTTACAGAGCCTGACTTTAAGCACTTATCGACGCCACATGGTGTACACAACACCACTCACCTCTTAAGTCTCACAACTGGTGTTATCAATGAAAACCCGGCCTTTGTTGTGGTTACACACAACTTTTAAGTGGACAGCTCCACAGGGTTTGCCAGAGTCAACAGGATTACAGGGATTTAGATGGAGGTCAAAACAGCGGAAAATCCAACAAGTGGAGGCCTCTATGCACTGTGTATAGTATGTGTGTTTTGAATTGGGACTTTTCTTGTCTGATACATGTCAGCCTGAACGCACACGTCAGACTGACTAATCGCTGACACACCCTCCACTCTACCTTGACATTTTTACACATGCTGTGCTTAGGGAACTTATTGGAAATCCAACGTGCCCTTTTAAAGTCTGTTTCCTTTCAGCTGTGTGAAAAAGACAGTGAATTAAGCAATTAGTCCTTCAACTGAAGCAAAAGAGGTCTCCTTGGACATCTACAAGCAAAAACATGTAGACAAACTTTCAGGAAGTTGGTGTAATTGTGCAAGTAAAAGAGGAATATATGGGACAACAGACTGTCTAGCAGATGGAGGTAATGTTAATGCCAACAGCCATAAAACTACAGAAGACATTCTTGTTAGGCATTTAATTTACCAAATCACCAACTAAAACACTGGTGTGAAAGCTAAACAAGTTGCAGATTAAAAAAAAAAAAACTTTCTCCATGTGAAAGCATCTTTTGTCAGACAGATCTAACTCTTTACTTGTCCTTCACTTTGCTTATTCCTGCAATGTTGCTGCTGTTATTCAAAACACAGCAATGCCACAATTTTACCTGAAATGTTACTGAGTTTTGAGGTGGGAAATAGGCCGTATATATTTGCCTGAGTATCAATCCCTACTTCTATTTATGCAGGAAATATTCCTTAATATCTCAAGGACTGCATGTGTGAAAGGGGCTAAAGTGAACTTATGGGAGAAGCAGAAGGTTTATGCAGGACAGAAGGAAGATAAAAGCAAATTAGCATGAGCAAATTCACAAAATGAGCAAAATTCGAATGTGAAAATCTTTGCAGGGGTTCAGTGACGTAGTTAATGCCCAACAGGAGACAAATGTTTATCCCCACAGTGGCTCTAGCCTCATCATACAGCAGAGACTGTCCTCTCACTCAACCATACAAGACTGTTTACAGTTGAGATGTTCTGCAGAGATACCGTAGGATGAGAAAGAGTCTGTGTCTGTTTGTTTGTGTGTGTGTTACAGGGGGGCATTTAAAGTGAACCACGGTTTAGCTTGGTGCCACCCCTCCCCACCGCCCCGCCTGCTGATTTACTGTCTGATTCTATGGATGAACCATCAACACTGTTTGCATTTAAACGAATGTTGCCATGTTTGGACCGTACACACATAAAATGCTACAGGGCAAATTAAGGGCAGTCATTTAAGACCTCAAAGATCTGGAAAAGGTCTTTAAGGAACAGGTTATCTGTGCCTGCTACTGACATTATTTTGCAATTTATCAATGATGAAATTCACAGTTTTCACCGCTACTGTTCAGAGTTTTACAACCCTGATAACGCCTAATTGAGCAATGAATAGTTGTAAAGCCACTATCATAAACAAATACTTAATCTACTTGCATTTTAAAGATATAATGGAGGAACATACCAGTATATTATGCAAGAGATTTGTAGCAAAGTGTTGTAATTGGTGGAAAAGCACCATTACAATGCAGTTTTCCAAACTTTGCACAACCCGGAGTAATCAGATAGGACCTGCAACATCTAGACAAAGATTAATGTGAGCAAAACTCTTATCACATCACTGTAACCTTTGGATGACTAAGCACACAGGCTGGTTTACACCTGAGCATGAGGCGTAACAAAGGAGGATTACAGCGTCAGAGGAGGCAGCAGTGTGAGAGGATTACTCAAGTGCTTGTCTGCTGCGTTAGTCTGTGAACCCACAGCTTAATGTGATGCCGGCAAGATCGAGAAAAAGGTGTGATCGTAGGTGGGTAGACACATTTAAGGTGCTGAGGCCGAGACAGGGACAGTGTTCTCCTCGTTTGCCTCCAATTTGTGAAAACACACCTATGAGTAATTGAATGAACAATCACGGATCACAACACCAGCTGCTGAACATTAAAAAAAAAGACTAAGATGATGAAACAGGTGTAAATTCCTCTTAACACCCCTGATGCCTGATACTCTGTCACACCCTGATCTGTACCACACAGGGTAATGTACAGCCAAATTTCCCAAAAAGCATCCACAACAACTCTAGTCAAGAAATGACAAAGAATAGCCTCAGAACCAAACTATTGTGGCATACCTTGCAGTTTCCTGCTGTATCTGCTGCTCTACCAGTTTACCTTATCTGAAGGGTGTTCCTCCAAAACTATGCTCCCACTGCAAATCACCTCAGGCTCTCTCTCCATACGTCCACAGGAACAGCATATTACATAAGGCCGGCTTGTCTGCACAAGTTGCTAGAAACCCTAAAGCTCCTTTATGGTGACTTTGAATTCTTGTGGAGGAATCTGCTACAGTTGTGTTACAACTTTGCAGATATTACTGTGATATAACTCAAACTGAAAGAGTCTGTGTGAATGCATGTCCTCTGAGTTTCTCAACAGCTGTTCATCCAGTTGACTCACACTTGGTGGGTGTGTTGCTAAGGACCCAGGACAGTGCAGTGCCAAGTGCAACCTCTTGAGCTGTACACAACATATTTATTAGCAGTTCATCATGCACAAACTGTGTTGAAAGGGACCCTCTAATAAATGGTACGCTGTCGAACGGCATTCTTAGTATAGTTTGTTCCTAGTCGCTCTTTACAGTTTACTTTACATTAAAAAAAGAATAAAGAGAGACTAGAGATGTTGTATCGTAGCAAACTCAAACATTTCCAGCAATGCGGGTTGTAACTTTCGAAATGAACATATTTGTTCCAGGAAATAGCTTGGTCCCAAAAAGCTAGCTGTTAGCAATTGGCTCATATCCTCTAGCACTGCAGGGGGACACCACTAGAAGTTGGAATTTCTGAGTTCCCAGTCAGATTTTCAACTGATTAAGTTGGATTTCCAACTTTGAAAGTCTCACCAACCCCAACCTCAAAATCCAAGATGGCTGTTTTCATGCATCAACAGTAAGTGAATGCAGTAGCAACATACTGTTATTAGCTCTTCTGTCTCATTTGCTTCTCATTAAATCAGCTGTACACAAAGCACTATCCAACTTCTGTCTGTACACATATTGCTAAGCTGTTTGTATGCATAAAATACAGCATAATGTGTAGTTACCGACTGGTTTTGCAAACAATGGCTAACCTGGTTAGAATTGGTGTTGCTAAAATGATAATATTTGGTTGGTTTTCCAGCTTTTCATACTGGGATGCAGCCAATTTAGGTGCGTCATCATTCCCAGCTCTGACTTCAGTTTAGAAGTATATTGAAATACTGGAGGCCGAGCAATGGGCCAGTTCCCAACGGACATTCTTTGATTTGCATTAGTTTAACATTAGCAGCCTTTGGGCATGTGATGCTGCTGTCACTGTCCATACATGCCCCACACATAGGTTGAGTTGGGAGGCAAATCCCCACTTTTTCCTACATACAAACCATTCTGAGACCTTAATGGTTACCTCCAGCAGCGGTAAAGCAAAGAGTAAACACTCTCACATTATGCCAGTTTCCAGGCTTTGCCATTTCCAGGTGAATTCCAGCACTGCGATAATTGCATGTCTCGTAAATAGCTTTTAACCAGATTGAAATGTTTGCCACTCTTTTTAATTACCCACCCAAGAGGTTCCTGTGATGGTACAGAGCCTAGAGATAAAACTGACAGATCCCCATACAATTATATGGCTCATTCACTCAGTTGTTCAAGGCTTTCCCACCTGTGTAACCACATTAATTAAAACAGCAGCCTCCTCTTCTACATTCAGGAGGCACATATGGGTGAAAAGTGACCTATATCTAAAGACCCTTTCAGAATTAGAATTCCTCCAGTTGAAGATCATGATCTTGGGATTAATGGTTGTAGCATGGCACTTTCTTAAGCTTCTATATAAGGAGAGACATCTGGTGCGTCTTCCTACAGCAGGAAGAAGACTCTTGAGGCTGACAGCGATCTTCATGAGCTTCTCAATGTGCATTTTGCATCTTTATCCATTGTTGACATGCATTTAGGTCTGTATATCCTGCTTTACCACTTCCATATTGGATTCTTCTTGTTACTTCAGGACCACTTTTTAAGCAACTTTTTTTTTATATATTTAACTGCTGCCCGTTTCTTCCCATCCACCTGGTTTTTATCTCTTGAGAATCCTCTCTCACAAATCCCACAAAGTAGTGTGTTAATCATCGAGGTGACAGATAATACCCCCCTTGTATTTACCTTACACACTTTAAGCCAATCCGGTAGGTGTCATTTTCAGATTAGTATTCAGCGTGTTCCCATTCCCTCGCTCCGCTAATTCTGCTGAGTGTAGGTTTCTGCTTGGTGATTTTATTTAGTCTTTTTGCTTACTTGGCTGCCACCCAACCCTCCGTCCTGAACTTACAGAAGCACCGACATCCTGCAGGCTCAGATTTATTGCTGGATTTCACCCAACTGAGGATAAAACCTTTACTTAAATATACCCTGCACAGTGGATGCTTACTGAGAGGTTTGAGGATGTTTGCAGCCGATTCGTCTGCGTTCTCCCCATCCGACTTGTATCCTTCCGTGCTGTGGTCGGGCCGTTCCCGCTTCTCCTTGTGGCTAGACTTGCGTCTGTGGCGTCTCCTCCGGTGGTAGCTCTTGGGAACGTGCACGCCAATGTACACGGTGTGGTGACCTGCCACAAACACAACACAATAGAGGGAATGCAGGTTCAGATTACACTCACAATTACAAGGAAATCACATAAATCCTGAGCCCGCATTATTGCTAGGTTGGGGTGTGAAATGTTTGCTTATCTTGAGTCTAATTTGGCGCATTGTTTTTTTGTATTCTCTTCAGGTTTAAAGTCGGTTCAGTGACATTTGTTTGCCATTTCATAATCAGGAAGATGTTGTTGCTCGTTTCACAATCAGGAAGACATACAGCCAGTCAATCAAACTCTACAATCACATACACTACTTCCTACACAGCAGCTCTGACAGGAAATGATGACTTCAGGAAGTAATTAGAGACAGAAGACTCTTACCAACACTGAGATTAACTGACTGATTTAGAGTTGAAGCAAACCATGTATTTTTCCATTCAACCATGCATCCCATAAACTGATCTTGTGGGTTTTAATGACATCTTTCACACCTCACAGTGGTCGCTTTTGCTTCCTTGTAGAAACCAAAGACCACCTGAGATGCACATGAAATGACGCACTTCCGCCACATTTAGTGGCAGCAAAGGGTCTTCTACTGCACACACAGACAAAGAGCTTGACATAAGGCCAAAAGCTCTGACGCTGCTCTCTTTGTGTGCTTCTTAAGTGCTGGTTTGTGAAACATGCAAATGTCTCAGTGAATGCTTGTGGGCGTCTGAAGATGAATTATGTCGTGGCTTCAGCTGACAGCCAGCACTGGACAGGATGAGAGCACTTAAAGAAACATCTTCCTGCTCAGAAATGTCAAGCTCAAGTGGAAATTATTCATCCTCAGTGTTAAATGTATCACTGGTTCATGGTACTTTCACCTGCGCAGTGCAGGATGTGGTACGTGACATCAATCAGTTAAAGCCCATTCTGTGTCCGTCAGTGACATAATGTTCTGGCGTTCATCGCTGATCTTACCTTCCACTTCCTCTTCATCGCAGACGTGTTTCACAAAGGACGCTCCTCTGTCCAACACCGCCTCGTCCTCCATTCTACAAGACACAAGAGAGAGATTACTCAACATGGAGCACCACAATGCTACAGAATGGAATATGATTATTTCAATATATTTTATCTTTTTTATTTCAAAATATTGAATATGTGCTTAGTAGGTTGTCAATTACATCATAGTTCATGTTTTTTTATGCAATTTATTTTTATTTAGAATTTTAAACCATCATAAATAATTTTATATAATTATCTTAATATCCATATATTTACATAACAATTTTTTCCCCCAGGTAAATTATTAAGTTAAGGAATTCAGTGGGGGTTTTTTTTAAATAAAGAAGTGCATGGTGTCTTTGGCCAAATAATAGTGAATGGGATTTTTTTTTTGTCACAATCATTACCACCAAAATATACCTCAGAATTTAAATGAACAACTGACAAAACCAAATCTATAAAATAATTCAAATCAAAACCTTTTCAGGCAGTGTCATTTCAACCCTCAGGTCGATAACTGAATGTTTTTCCTCAAATCCCACTTTTACAGCCAATAAAGTCACTTTCTGGTGACCATGAAACACAATCCTGATCAGCAGCTTCAGATTCAGCCACTTAATGCTGCTGAATGTTGGCATGACAAGCCATTTCTCTCTCTGCACCTGCCAACCTCAAACTGTGGTACAACAACAAGACAGAAAACATAAGTTGCAGTGGGATCAATAAAATAAGAAAAGTCTGGAATTCATCACCAGATTGTCCAAAAACATGCAGAACGATTTAAAACACGATGAATAAATGCATGACAAGGCATGACAAATCAGTTAGTCAGGCTCCAGCTTTAAAGTGCATTAGCATTTCTGATGCTATGGCAATCACCCACATACTGTATGATCAAAATGTCACCTTCCCATCCACCCACAATGCTGCACAAAACATGAATAAATATCTTAAAACACCACCTTTTCCTCTGTGTATAATGTTTAAATAAATTAAAGAGTACAACACTTTTTAATCAGATCCATGTTTAAAATCTCTCCTTGCATGAAGCTGCTTTTAATAATGGATTCCATTATGTCTGTTTATTTTAGAGTTTACTCAATTTTAGTCTGTTTTCTTGAACGTCACTTTGTTTAAAGTGATATTTATAACTGCCTTGTTAAACTTGCTTTACCTGATATATTGTCTCGTCTCTGTGTCTGTAATTGCTTTGCTTTATGCATGCACAGCTCTTTTTTCTATAAAGTGCCATAAAAATAAACGTATCATTACTTTTATCACAGTAAGACCAGCAGAATCAGTCCTTTCTTAATGACCTTCCGGCCCATTATGTCAGAGACATCTTCCTCGGCTCCATGACCTTCCTTTGATCATCAGGTGTCAACCTTCCTGCTTGGAAGGAATGCGGCTCCTCCAGTCCAGCAAACTGTGGACTAATCCAGGGAAGGAAAGGTGGTTTCAGGAACCACAATGTCAAAAAACAAACTTCTGCCAAAACGGCTGCAAAAAAGAACCACTAAACCAAGACTGAGGATAACATTTAATTATATTAGGAATATATTACTAGTTACTTTAAAGGAATAGATTCACTTAGAGGCTATCCTATGTTTTAAACTATGGCTGAAACCAGAAATTGTTTCCATTATTGATTCATTTGCTGATTATTTTCTCAATAAATGAAGCAATCAATTAGTAGTTTGGCTAGAATGTGAGAAAATAATGTAAGTCCAAAAAGAAGTCTTAAATGTCAAAGATATTCAATTTACTAAGATATAGAACAAAGAAAAGCAAGAAAAAAACATATGAGTGTCTAAAAGGAGTCATTTTCATGCAGAAATGCCAGAAAAGGCTAACATTTATTAAAATAGTGATTTTTACTGCCAATCAATTAGTCAACTACTTATTTGTTCATCCCAGTTCCTCAAAGTCCTCAAAGTGTTGTGACTCTAAACCCTGAATATACTCAATTTATCATGATATATAATGGAGAAAAACAGGAAGTATCCATATTTAGGTGTCTAACAAACATTTTCTTGCATTTCTGGAAGATAAAATAGTTGATTTTTTATTTTTCTGTCGATCAATAAGTCAACGACTTGTTCAGACTTCTCTGGGACGACATAAGCGTGTCAGTATCTAGTTAGGAACTCAGCTGCCGCTGCTAATTGAGCCAACTGCTTTATGAGAATTGTTTTGCTTAACTGTAAAAACAATAAATATTTGATTTCTGATGTGTATCAAGAATGTCAATAAACATGCGAACAGTTTCCATTTGCCACTGAACAATCCCCAACTGGGAGATGACACAATCCAAGAAATGAGGGGATGGGAGCAGTGTACGTAAACTGCTACATAAACAAAGTCAGGAAGGATACAACTTGTTCCTCCGATTGCACCGCGAGCTCGTCTGAATGTCCCCTGTGGATACACTATCTGGCCTTGAGAGAGATAGAAGCATAACGCTGATAGCAGACGCAATGTTGATGCACCAGCTCAAGATCAAAACAAGTGATGAGGAGTGGCCGGGCGCAGGGCCAACCTCACAAGCAATACTAATACAATGATTAGCCTCTGTGCCCTCCTTTTGTTGCCCATTGTTGCTCGCAAAAAAAAGAAAAAAGGAGGTCAAGTTCCCACACGGCGGCATGAGGAGAGCACCAGCGCTATCGTTTAGCTCCTGATTTCTGTGCATGTTCTGTTTGTACTCTTCAGCACAGAGCGTACAGAAACTACCAGCTTCAAGGGAGTCACTTTTGCCACGGTTTTCTTTCTGAAGAACTTGTTCCTCACCAGTTATTGCAATACGGCCTTAATTGTCAGTGAGAATGTGCTTAGAGATGAGAAGTACTCAAAACTACACATGGTACCTGTCCTGGAAGTAAATGCTGCAAGACGGAGATGCTTTCTTGGAAAGATCCTGCCTGTGTGTGTATACTGTTTGTGCAGGAATTAATTAAAATAAGTCCAGTTGTTTGTCTAAACCTCCAATATATTCAGTTTTCTATTATATAACACAAAGAAAACAGGAAACGTCCATACTACAATGTCTAAAAACACATTTAATCTAAATCTCACATTTTTGCTAGAAAAATAAGTTGTTTTTTCGTCAATCAATTAGTCACCAACTCAGCTATGCGTGGCACCTGTATTGGAAGAAATGCTGCATGACAGAGCTGTGTTCCTGGAAAGATCCACTGTGTTTGTGTGTGCATGTTTTTGCAGGAAGTAATTAAAATAGCTCCACCTGTTTGTCTAAACCCCAAATATATTCAGTTTATTATGATATAAAATGGAGCAATCAGGAGATGCCATTGCTAGAGTTTCTATAAAAAACAGCATTTTCTCACATTTTTGTAAGAAAAAAGTTTTTGGAGTCATTAACTCGAGGAGGAAACACATTAAACTATAAAACAAACAGGTGGAGCTACTTTAATTCATTCCTGCTCAAACATTGTACACACAAACACACACACACAGGATCTTTCCAGGAACACAGCTCCGTCTTGCAGCATTTACTTCCAAGACAGGTACCATGTGTTGAGGATGGTGCTTGTGTGTGTGTGTGTGTGTACGTGTGTGTGTGCATGGAGGCAGGTCATGTAACACGCTGAAAACCGCCGGCCACACAGGAGAGCAAAGGGAAGCTCATGTTGCAGCTTTATTGCTGGCTAAAGACGGTCTATGGAGACACGTTAATCACTCCGCAGTGAGGCCTCGGACAGGGAGAAGCTCACGATGAGGAACATACCACGGGTGGCACACGGACACACAGGATGCACAAGACGAGTCCGAGCTTTACTGTTGTATGAATAAAAAAAGAATTAGACTGCTACGGAAAGCAGAATGTAATGTAAGAGAAATAATGAGAAGATATTCAAGGCTGCAAGATGAAGAGACTTAATGGGAAAGTTCAACCTAAAACAACCAAGTCCTCTGCTCTTGACTAGAATGGAACTAGGTGACACCAGTCTGGTGGTGCTTAGAAACCAGTTACTCAAGAAAACACAGACCTTGTTGTCAGTTTCATGTAGGAACTATTTTCCTTCCTACTGATCTACACTCTCAAACTGTGCCACAGTGCAAAAGAAAGTGAGCATCGACTTGTGGAGGAGAAGCTGGTGCCAGCACAAGATGTAGCAGTATTGGTTCACTTTCTTCTGCAGAAAGAAAATAGTTCCTGCATGAAACTGGTCACTGTGGATCATCTTGACTAACCAGGTGAGATTCCTGGAAAGAGACATTGTTGTTGAGTTTTTCATATGCATGTTTTTGGCACCTTGACACCTATATACCTCTCCAACTCAAACTCAATAATCTACATTGAAAAACAGAACTACAGAAAAGGGAGAATATATATACTTAACAATGTTAGCTTATCAAAGCCATGTCAGTATCTATTGGTATCAGCATATATGTGGCCCAATATGAAAACTTTTTTAAAGAATGTTTAATGCAGAAAACCACTTGTTGGCAATTTATTTTGTTTTTATTTAAATTGTGAGCAATTAATTGATACTGAACCTTCAGTACTGACATTTAATTAGCTATTTATTCTATTGTTTTATTCTATTTTATTTCTGGAAGTGGATGACAAGTTTAAACTGACTGTATAAAGTAAAATAAAGTTTAACTGTTTAAAAATGACTATTAAATTATATTTTCATGTAATTA
>CAFUXE010000098.1:799867-822686 GCA_903364295.1 Serranus cabrilla
CTACACTGAAAAACAGAACTACAGAAAAGGGAGAATATATACTTAACAATGTTAGCTTATCAAAGCCATGTCAGTATCTATTGGTATCAGCATATATGTGGCCCAATATATGCCAATATGAAAACTTTTTTTAAAGAATGTTTAATGCAGAAAACCACTTGTTGGCAACTGAACCTTCAGTACTGACATTTAATTAGCTATTTATTCTATTTTATTTTTGGAAGTGGATGACAAGTTTAAACTGACTGTATAAAGTAAAATAATGTATAATTATGTCTAAAAAGGAGTATTAAATTATATTTTCATGTAATTAAACAATGCACTATATGGGATGGCATATTGGTCAATTTTACTCCCCTAAAAAGAAGTATCGCGTCAGTCTAAAAAATTCCAATATTGGCATGTTGAACACCACAAGCCGAGTGCCTTCTAGTTGCATTAAATTAGAGAAAAAAAAATATATCTCTACGATGTTTATTGCAACTCACAGCTAAATTATTCTACATTGATAGATAGCACTACAGGTTAAGAGGAAAATGTGTGTTCAAATGTAATTTGTCAGGCTGAATTCAGGTATGAGGCAACGAAACAGAGTCTGAATGCATATCTTGTGTATGATCCTTGTCTGCTCATTCACGTCATTGTACACACAGGAAATCTTCTTGATCTTTTTCATTTCCTGCTACGACTTCCTATGTCTGATTAATGAAAACATTTTTTTTTTTAAAAGCTGGTGAGGTCAGGGCAACCAGCTGCATCATCTCGCAACTTCTCACTCCTGTTCTTGGTGACCTCGTGAGGCTGGATAAACCTGCCCGTGCGTGAGGAGCCGGGATCAGCTGCTCGGGATCAGGGATCATCCCCATCTCTTTACAGAGTGACGCACCCAATCCCACCAGCCAGGTTCACCATGAGGGTAGGTGCCCCCAGCAGTCAGGGAGTACAGGGATGATTCAGCAACTTAAAGTGATACTCCACCCCAAAAAAGTTCACTTTTGAGTGTCAAACACTGAAAGCCTGAGGGATCAAAAGGTCTCCTGACATGAAGAACATTCAGCATGAATTCAAATAAGTTTCAATGCTGTTAAAATGTAAATAGAAATTTGTGCTTCCTAATGTTTCACCCACTTTTGAGGAAATTCTTCTCGTGAGTGATACTAAAAAGAAGGGATCACTTAGTTTTGTCAGGCTGAAATATAGATTTTCCCTGATTTTATGGATTTACACCAAACTAAAGATATTATATTTGTGATGTTTTTAAAAAGAAGAAAAATCTGCAATTCTATCACTGGAGAAGCTTGATTGAGACTATTTTTTGCATGGAAAATTACTGACAGATTATATAAATTTTGGCAACAGTTCATAGGTTTGCAAATCAAAGATAATTTAAATATCCAATTCAAAAGATCAGAGGTGACAAAGGATACCAGCCTGTCATGTGATTATGAAACTCTTGATGCAATAAATGAATTATGGTTTACTCCCTGCTTCTCAGGTGCACCTTGACTTTTTGGAATTTCCTCTAGCAACACCTGAATGCTCTTTTGTGCTCTGCTGAGTGATGATCTGTGCAATTAGATATCCATCCATTTCCTCGTCTATTCACTGTTCCAGTTAGTGAGAGAAAGAGTCGCGCCGGTAAAAAGGATGGGACAAAAGTAAAAGAACATTTCCCCATTGCAAAAGATTTCACAATTGTGACAAATGACACAGAAGAACAAGGAATAAACTCTTCAGTTTCTGTACCCACCCATGCAGGTTAGTCTTGGTTTCACCCAAGTGGGGCAAGTTTTGGTGGGACCCCACCTAAATAATCTAAGGGATCAGACTGATACTGTATTTCTTATATGCATAACTAACACACTGGGTGCATATGAGGTTTCCATCAGTTGATGAATTCCAGGTGCATTGCAGACTGACGAACTGTGTTTCCGTGTTTGATAGTAACCGCAAAGCCTGATTTGTTGCAGCTCTTGCGTCATTGCGCAACGTGGACGCACAGCCTTGCCAAAGCCAAATGTGGATTTTTGGGGTGTCAGCTTATAGACCGCATGGCCTGCACACACACACAGCTTTATTCATAAAGTTGCACTGAAGACAACCTCCAGCACTTGGCCTACGCTCCCTGCGTCTCTCTAATTGAGACTGACAGCTTCTTGGAAAATAGATTACCGTCCGTTCGTGGTCACAGCGGAGCGGCAACAGTGGCTTATCAAGCCAAGGATGGAAGTAGTATGAATGAAAAATAACTTGATAATCGATAATCAAAGTGAAGTTTTGACTAAAGTTGCGGTGCAGTAGCTAATTAAACCCAGATGGCCAGATTTACGCACAGAAAATCCCCCCAAATTACACCAGAAAACACTCTGATTACGCCTCAGTTGGTAAATTCGATTCACCTGGTGACTAATTTGCACTTTTACACCTGGCCAGGAAATGCTCCAACGTCTGGAGAGCAAGCTGTAAAAGTTCCCAACATGATCCGACAGGCTTCTGTCAGCACTAAAACAAGTAAACTTACTTCTTCTCGGACGTCATGGTGGAAAACTTCGCCTTTACAGATGATCAGTCTGGCGTCCAGCAGTCGTTCTCTTGTAGTCGGTGTTTGGAAAACTACTCTAGCTGTCGCGCTTTTCAACTGGACAACAAAAACAAGACAAAAAGTCTCGGAGCTATCTCGCCGGAATGATTTCTTCGACTCTACAAAACGAATTAAACTCGGGACACACAATCCTCATATCGTGGCGGACTGGTTCAGGTCGTGTCCAGGTGACATCTTGAAGGAAAAGTCTCGTTTTGTCTGGAAGCGTGTGGAGAGCCTCTGTGAGCGCAGCGTGTCTCTTTTTCCATATTTAAAGTCATCCCTCCTCCTGCGTGACGCCACCGGGGGGGTGGAGGTCACAAAGTTGCTCATGGGTGGCGCACCGAACACTTTAACTTGACAAATGAGTTCTCTGTTGTTCACTTTGCGTCTGATAATTAAATTATAATTTCACCAGATCTTTCATTTAATAGGAAATGAATCAAAACATTGAAGTTTCAGCACCTTTATGAGTCTGGACTCTGAGTCCAAACAGCCTGGATCAGCTTATTTATTAAGTATCATTTCTACAGAGATTACACTTTAAATTCTTGTTAATAATTGCACAACACGTGTATTCACTTTGTACCCTGTTTACACACAAAAATATCAAATATTAACAGGACTTGACTGCAGTCAGTGCTGATTTCTAACAAATTTTTCTAAAGAATGCACTTTTAAAAAATAGGAGCTTCATTTTGTTATATATTGTGACTATAGGCTATTAAAAGTGAAACCTATTTCAGGTAGCTTTAATTAAATCCCTCTTCGACTACCAGGTAAAGGCGAGCTCAGCAGTCAGAAATAGCAGGCTGGAATGCTGTTTTGGGAACTAGCGACATCTTCTGGTGGAGTTGGAAGATTAAGAGCCTTTATGGAAAATTTTGGCCACCTGATTTAAAAACAATGCATTTTGTCTTTTACAATTCAATCTGCAATTTGGAAATGTATATACAATTCAATATGCAAAGATTAAAAAAAAAAAAATCTTAATTCAATTTTGAGTTACTAAAACTTTGAGTATTTCCATTTTATGTAACTTGATACTTCTGCTCCACTACATTTTGAGGCAAATGTTATTTTTACTCCACTACATTTAGCTGACAGCTTTAGTTACTTTTCAGGTCAAGATTTAACATAAAAATATGATCAATTTAAAGGGTTTAGAGTTTGTTTTTTTAAACTGAGCCTCATTACAGTATATTAAGTAATTAAACAATACAAATAATAAAAAAAAACCATTTAGAATATATAAAACAATCTGCTACTTTTACTGAAGTTTTGAAACACAGGACTTTCACTGTAGTGGAGTAATTTCACTGTGTGGTAATAGTACTTTTACTAAAGTAAAGGACCTCACACCTTCCACAGCTGCACTTTATAGATCACATATTGGATAAAGAGGCTAAAAAACATCGAAAAAAAATAAATGCAGTTTTTGTTAACTTTCTAATTGCAATCACATTCTTGAAAAAGCATTTGAAGTAAACAATTTGCAGAAGAATGTGATGAACTGCCACACACAAGAAAACCTCCAGGGGATTGAAAAGTGGAAAATTCCCACTGGAATATTACAAGAAAGCTTCAAGAATAATATGCAATATACACATATTTCTCACTCCTTTTAAGACATGTAAAGGTTGACAATTTCTTTAGTTTTATGCGTTTCATTTTCTGTAAATATCTCTGATCATTTCTCTTTATTTTTTTTTAGAGATCCTGTTCTCAGGACTTTTACAGCAGCTACGGTTATAATTAAAGAAAAAGCACAACACTCAACTTACACAAGTATCTCAAGTTTATTGTCATTTGTTTGGACCAATAAAAATGTACTGTCATTTACACACAACATAATTATAAATACACCACAGATGATAAAAAATATATATATATAAAAGACCACCAATAAGAGTTTCTAAAAATCCTGCAGTTTAGACCATGAATGAGGATTGTAATTCATAAGGAAATTAAAAAGATTTCTTCCTTAAAAGTTGTACTTTTAAGCTCTTTCTTGGACCACCAGTTTCCATCAGAGTGATCTTCACAAAGTGCTCAGGAACTCCTTGACCTGAAACAGAAACACAGCAGTCGAGCCGTTAACATTTCACTGTAAAACAAGTTGCTTTATGTCTTGTGTAAAGCATTGTGTGTAACTGGGAGCTCGTCTGCTTAATGCCCTTTGAGTTGCAGTGAATCTCTTAAAGTGTCTGTTTACCATCAACATGAAACTGCTTCATAAGCAGTTCCTGAGAGCTCATTTCCATAGGTGAAACCTGGGTGTGTGAGGTTCAGGTGCTGCAGTATCACAGATTCTGGAGACTGGATTTCAGCCGGCTTATTCCATTAAGTAAAAGTGCAAAAATGTTTTTAAGTTTCACAGTCAGACTGCAAAAAAATAGCTGCAGCAGGTGAGGTTTCACATTTTTGCAAGTTGTAGCAAACTAGTCAAGTAATACATTATATTTCTGAAGTCATCTTTTGTTTTGACATTAAATCTAAAGATCTGTAAAGTAACTACAGCTCTCTAATTAATATAGTAAATTTTCAACTGAACATGTCATTTTATTTTGGTTTTACACACGTATTGCAAATACTCAAGTAAAGTACAAGTCTGAGGGGTATATTATTATTATACCCTGTGTGAGATTTAGAGTGGGTAGAAAAGACCTCCAGAATAAGTCCTGTTGGAGTATTTGGATAGAGACACATATGAAAGCTTTATTTGACATTTTAAACCCTTTAACAAGGCTCCACTGTCACTCACCTTCTCAATCATGTCACCGTTCTTGATTTTATTCCCCTTGAAGTCTTCATTGACATCTATGGTCATCACCGGCACATTGGCCAGATACTCAAACTCCATGCTGTGGGCCGGAGAAGAACAAGACATTTAGAGAGGATGCAGCAACATAAAAACAAAGCTGTTCCCTGGTTTTGAATTGTTAAGTTGCTTCCTTAAGATGATGAAGCTCAGATTATCTTTGAAAGAAAATCTTTTACACACAAAAGGACCAAAGAAAGAACCCATTTCCAGCCTCATCCATCACTGAAGCACAGTGATGGGAATAGATGTAGATCACATGTATATGAAACCATTTCAGTCTCAGTCGCCCTCAGGTTTTTTTTACTTAATGGGGCAAAGATCAGTCAGATAACCTAAACTCTCTGCTGGTTATCTTTCCTTTTGTAATACAAAAACACCTGTTATCCTCAGAGCAATGCATAGTTTCTGTGCTAATGCGCCATAAAAGTCTGGACTCACTTCATGGTTTTGTGCTGCAGCCAGCTCTCATGCTTGAAGTGGAGTTTTTCCAGATACTCCAGAGGAATATCTTGCTCTTCTTCTCTGCCCCTCAGGTGCAACCGCTCTAAACATTTCTACACACAAACACACAGCAAAAGCAAAGTTAATGACATCTTTGTGTAGTGTAAGATGTGAGACTTTTCGAATGGGAAAAACAACAATTTTCCATGGCAAAGCTGTTTGGAATTTGAATAATAATAGAGATAAAGCAGCGGAGGAGACCAGGGGTTACCTCGGGGGAAGCTCTGAGGTAGATGATACCGTCCAACTCGATGTGCTTGCCGAACTGGCTGTGCAGCCAACCGTGCCAGTCCTGGTAGATCGACCATTCTGTCTCATTCAGACACTCGCTCTCGTACAGGTTGGCTGCAAAGATGTACCTGAGACGAGGGCAGACAGTGGACAAGGATTTTAAACTTTTTAGACATATTAAAGAAGAACCGTATCAGCTTTGTAGTCACATTACTGCGGTTATCTTTCAAAAAACAGCAGCAACAAGAGTAGACTGAAGCATACACTGTTAAAATGACAGTTCAGCAGTCTATGTCCCTGAATGCACCACTGGTAAGGCTAAAACTGCACAGTCTCTCTATACTTTTTAATATGCTGAAGGGGTTTTCTGATTAATACTATAACGCATTTGCACATAAAATATCAGATACTAGTGAATATGCCTATACCATATTACTAGAGCATATGATACAACTTACAAATTGCTTTTGTTTTCATGACAAAGACTTTAAACCCCCCAAAATATTCAGTTTAAAAAAATAAATAAAGTAATCTGGAAACAGACAATTTTGCATTTTTGCTTAATACTGGGCAAATGATTAGCAGAAATGCTATGTATGTGTGTGTATATTCATCAGTTTTGCCACTGATACCTGTCGCTGTAGATGGAGCGCTCGAAGAACTGCACAGGGTTCTCGGCCTCTCGGAGCTTCCCATTGGCCGAGCGGATCTGAGCTCGCACCCGGCTGATGCAGGCGTAGCTCTGGAAGGTGTACGCCCACCTCTCCGGCTTCTCGTACATCATCTGCAGGACGTTCCCTCCGCTCCTCTGAGAGGTGGTCAGCTCCTGAGACACGCAGGAAAGGATGAATTTAGCAGTGTGCATAAAGTTAAAACTTCTCTATGAGGATGAATAAATCTTATGGCAATCAGCTTTATATGACAGTCAAAGTTTGTATACGAGCACAGCATTGGCAAGATCTGTTAGGCTACATCAAACTATTAGCAAACATTCTAATTGTTGTTGATGCTGATCAAGTTAATGCACTTTATGCAGTTTCTCTGCGGTTGCAACTAAGTATGATTTTTTCATTTAATCTGCAATCTCTTCGATTAATCATTTTTTCTACAAAATATCAAAAGAAAATGAAATGACATCTGTATTGTCGTTTCTCTTTTACAATGGTGTTGCATGGGAGAGATTCAAATGTAGATATTGTGACAGCCTTAAAACGATCCCACCATGACTCCTTTCTAATGGGAAAAACAGAAATTTTCCATTTCCAAATTCCATCATTTCCACTCATGGACTCGGATGAACTTTGAAACGCCCCTACATCTCTGCAGTTTGTGTCATGACCAGCAGAGGGCGCTGGACCAAACCTGAGGCTGTGCATACAGAGTGTTGCAGAGGAGCCTTTTGAGGACTCCTCAACAGTTGTACATACTGATAATACCCCTGTACTATCATTTTACACTCTGCCACACACTGTGTTTACGCTACAATTACAACTGTGGTAACAAAATGTATATTTTTGCAATGATTTTGGCTTAAATTTTACACCATTAATGTTAGATATTTAAGGATTACAAGGTCAATTTAAAAATGAATAAATAAATAAATAAATAAAAAAGTGTTGCTGAACATTATCGTCATCAGATTTAGAAAGTTGAATTGTATAAATGCCATAAAAATAGAGCCGACATGACTTGTGATGAACCGATCAATAAAGATATGATCAGCAATATTTTTCATAAATTATGAATTGTATGTCTTTTTTAAAAACCTAATTGCAGAAAATAAAATACTCTGGTTCCACCTCCTAAAATGAGTATCTATTTTTTTCCCCAGGCAAAATAAATATCATGCATACTTTTATTTGTGCCCTGAAAAAATGTAAGGAGCATTTTTTGGACATTTCTTTACACTTTATTAGACTGTATAATTAATTACTGAGTTAATGAAAATAATTGATAGTTTCAGCCCCCCATAACACAACCCTTAAGTTTGTGTTTATGCATCTGCAACATAACGAAATCTGCCCTCGGTATGCGTGGCATTTCTTTTACCTCAACAAAAGTCAGAAATAATCCATTTACTGCAAAGACAAAAAAGGAACCCAGCAAATATTCATATTTAAGGCAGAACCAGAGATTTTTGGGGCAATTTTGCTTAAAAATGACAAGCAATTGGTCAATTCCGGGAAATTGTTGCCAATTCTCTTTGTTGATCAAATGATTTTGTCAGCATCATTTTGCTAACTTCTTTAAAACCCATTTTAATGCAAAAAAAAAAAAAAATACAAGTAGTTCCTCAGAAGCACTAGCCTGACCAGTTTGAATGTTTTTTCAAGATTGTTTTTTTTTTATGAATGATATTATATGCTTCAAAATACTAGCTCAAATTAATCAACCTTAAGGTCACACTGACAGTAGCAGTGATGTGATGTGTTTACTGTATTCAGGGTTTGTAGGACCACTGAAAATGACTGAGGGTGAGGCCAGCGCTGCAGCTGAGTGGGAGGTTAGAGATGTTTGCCCTGCTGATGGCATGTTCATCTGTCCAGCGTGGGACCATCTGTTCCTCTGGGTGTGTGTGGTGCTGATGACCAGTGCAGATATGTGGACAGATGGCAGCTGCACTCTAAATACAGATGAAGACTCTCCCAGTTATCTTCAAGTGTGCAGGGCATGATCGTGCGTAATGAAATGTATCCTTGTTGGCTAACATGCATTGCACAAACACACTGTCATTGCCTCCAACTTGCAAAAAAAATATGTTAAGCCATGCCATACTGTATGTGGGTGTCATCAGACTGAACTTGCAGCATGATTTCAAAATACAGGAATGCTACAGCATGACAATACCTCAAAGTCGCTGCCTTTTGTTTGGACATTGCACCATCTGGCGATTGGCTCCGGTACAACCTCCCAGTCCCCGCTCTCCTGCTCCAAAAGGCGGACAAACGTAGACTTGCCCGCCGCTGAACACAAACGGATGCAGAAATTCAAGTCCAATCATATTGAATGAGGCATTATGCAGGTATATTAACGACACAATACATATTTGAATGTAACGTTTTGCTAGTGAACAGAGGAAGCAATTGGCGGTAAAATGCTTTATGGTAAAGAAATCGACAAATAAGGAAGCACTAGTGTCTTAAATTAACTTCACGCTAATGTAACGCCACTCCCAGTCAGCTAGGTTAAGGCTTTAAGAAAGTTTTAAAGATTTTTTTGCCACAACAGCAGCTGCACTCACCGATATTTCCCTCCACTGATATCCGCCGTATCCGTTTCTCCATCGAGTCGTTCATTGAGTCGTCCACTGACTCGGAGCACGGCCTCTTTGGAGTAATAAAAGACATTTTTTCAGCGACTAAATAAGCGTTTCTTGTTAATTAATGCGGGGGCTGCAGCTGTGGCAGTGGACGCTGGAAAGGCTTCTTGTTGTTTGAAGTTTTCGCGGTAACAAAAGTCAGGAAGCGGCAGTTCGCACAGCTGAGTCCCCGCCCCGGAAGCAGCTGCTGCGGCTACTCACGTGTCCCCAGAGTCCCCCTCAACCAACCAGCTGCAGGATTCTGTTTGCATGTTGTTGCACCCAGTGGTGTAAACAGTGAAAATACTTCCTTATAAGTAAAAGTATTGCGTTCGAAATGTGTATTAATTTAGGCAACAACATGTGCATGTAACAGGATTTGTTATGCAGAATGACCAACTGTCATTGTCGTGCAGTATTATGTATTAATACTAGCAGCCCTAACATGTTGCTGAGGTGGATTCATTGCATTTATTGCATAAATGTTAGGCACTTTAAGGGAAGATGGATGGAAAATAAATAACAATAATGTAAAAAAAAAAAAGGTTTAATTGTTCTTATTTTGTGTATTATTAAAAACAATGTATAAGTATTATAAAACTATATTTTAATTATTAGAAAGCTATTCAAAATTATTATTTTTTAAAATACATTTAGTATAATAATGAACTAATCAAAATCTTATTTCCCATACCATTTTTTGATTTTCCTGCCAGTCAATAGACAGCATTCATCTCATCCTAAGAGCTCTTTGGTACATTTCTTGGCATGAAAATGTTTGGGAAGCCATGTTTTAAGCTTTAATAATTTTCATACATTTTGTACGTAAAAGTAAGTAGCACTTATATAAATAGCATAAAATAGCAGTTTAATAAATACAGTGAAGTAAAAAGTTCTATATTAAGAAATAGGGCTGCACATTGAATCTAGATTTTTACTGTAATTGCAATATCCAAATGACAGAAGCACAATATTTGTTTAAGGAAAATGTGTCAAAAAACATCCTGAATCAAGTACTTTGGTACTGAATCAATGTCCCTGCCCTCAAACCATATTCTGCAGACCTTTCAACATAAAATGTTCATGTTAAAAGCAAAAAAAAATAGACAAATTATTGGCAACCAAATGTGCTTAAAGTATCAAAAGTAAAGAAGTAATGTAGTAAATGTATTGGATAAGCAGCGCAAAGCAGCATGGAAAATACAACTAATTCAAAGAGTCAAGACCACCTTTATTTGCCTTGTAAACAGCATAAATCCATTCAGTAGCATTGAAAACCCCTACCAAGCCAATATTTACAAACATTTCATCAATTATTACAGTCAAGGAGGAAAAACTGTAGGCAATAGGCTATGTTACGGGCATTTCATAAGGATGAGATGCTTTCAGGATGATGACTGATTTTCTATTACATTTTCAGATATCTGGTGAGCAGTAACATTCATAATAGTTAGCTAAGGAAGTGGAAAAAGATACTCAACAGTTAAAAACAAACAAGATTTTAATATCCAAATGAGGGAAAGGGGGAAGCAGCCTCTAAAAAGACTCGATGCATTCTTTAAACCAAAAGCTACCACTCCATGCTCGCTGAAAATGTATCTTTAAGACAGGTCTAACCCTCAGTATTTACATGTGTGCATTGAAGTATTACACCTCTCTGACAAAGATATATAAAATGTTCATCTCACTGTTTTTAAACCAAACCTGAAAGAGGATTCTATTTCTATCATACACCAGAATTTAAGCACTAAAATTAATATTAGATAAAGTATGAATGAGCCAACCGGTAACCCTTTTTAGTGTCAATTTTTGCATAGTAAACTACACTTTGAGATTAGGGAGGGTACATGCATCTGCTGTTTGAAGCACAGCAACAAACAACCGTACAAAAAGCGTAAGAAATCTCACTTTGTGCATTTTAGAGCCAATTTCAGAGGAGGTTTAAGCAATTCAACATTCATTTGGGGGGAAATACAAGGGAGGAAATCATCAGTCACATGATACAGCTTCTCACAAAGCACGGTCTATGCAGAATAAACATTCAGGCAAAAGAGGTCAGGAAAATTGTTCAAAGTGCTTTATGGCTAGTGAGATAACAAGGGATGCAGCGTAATCCAATTCAAAATGCTTGTTAGTTTTTATAACAGTGGAGGTTGTGACTTTAAACACAGGTCTCTACTTCTATTCGAGGACGCTTATATACAATTTAAGGTTTTAGATCCCTTGACTTTTCCTAAAAATTTGTTTCTACTTCAAGTTTTGAGGGAAAAACTAGTACACAGGAACATGTCACTAGAAAATGCTAAAGCTCCGTAAATTTTTAGTCCCTGCTACGACATGACGATATTCTAGCCTCACTTCTATGTCCTTCAACACATTCATTTATCATAACCTGCACAGAACACTTGGTAAAGAGACTTTCTAAATAACTAAATAAGGAGAAGGTTGGTTAAGAGTGTGGTTTTTAAAGAGAAAAGTACAGATAAAAAAGGGGCGTAAGAACCACATGAACTGAAAGGGAGGTGGCGTGGAGAATTTAACGCTGTGTCAATCAAGTCATCGCTATATGGCCTTTATCTTCTGACAGCTCTCACTGTTGATATAGGGCGATTATGAGCCATGCTAGGCACTTAGGATTATTTTGTATTGACAGATGTGGGCTCTTACAGATGTGACAAGTAGCAGACCACAACCCAGATCCTTCTATGTAGATTTGTGTGTAAATTAACCAGCTACTGCGGTAAAATTGGCTTAAACGTTGGCTTAAAGTCTTGCCATAACACCATCAAAGCCCTCCTATTATACAGCATCTTTGCTTACACACTATTCTTCCCTGCAGGTGAGATAGAAATGGGAATCTAAGAGCATGGAAATGCTTTGTGTTAAATCCAAGTGAAAAAGAAAACTGTGCAGAATATTAGAAAACTAATAAGAATATGTATATATTATCCTAAATGTAAGCCATGACTGAACACTGGGGATCTTTCCATACAGCTAAAACCATTTCTCCAATATGTTAATCTGTGGTTTGTTCAATTAAGTGTGTAATCCCTGATAGCATTAGTCCTGGTGCCATAAACCTATCAAGACCCTTCCTTCTTCCTGGCCTTATTAAAAACATTTCCCCAAATGGAAATATAGTATATACTGCATACGTACAGCCAGGGTGGGGTGGGTATCTGTGCAAAAACTAGAAGACCAATAAAATAAGGATTACATTGCTGTTTATCTATCCTTGGTTGTCAGTTTTTCAATCAGCTCCTGAAGTGGGACCAGCTCTTTCCTGTCAATGAGGTTGAACTCCTGGAAAAGACAAAGGAAAATAAGAAAACATAGTCAGATTATGCACATTTTAATTGCTAATATGAGGTATAACATATAATATGGATCCATATTCAGATATCAGAGATTCTGTACCTGAACAAAAAAGATGAAGTGTTTGAACGATGTGTTGAGGTGGGCCTCCTCTTGCAGTTGCATCACAGAGTCAAAGTGCTGGTGGTAGATGTGAGCGTAGACCCTGAACAGGCGCTTCAGGATGGTCTTTGCCACGGACATAAAGTTTCGCTTAAAGGGGACACCTTGGGAGGGAAAACACAGCAAAAAAGAAAAACTGTTTTTCATATTCTCATCAGACATACAGCCACAGATGTAAGTCAGCAGTCAGGTTAAGCAAGGGGTGTGATGGAAACACTTTGAGGTAACAGATCCTTAATAATTGTTGTATATTTTACAATCTGTGATGATGACAGAGACATAAAGTTCAAACAATCGATCACTCTCTCTCTGCATGATTTTCTATCTATTGGGCGGATCCGATTGATTCAGCATCAAAGCTTCATTTGATTCATCAGCATTTGAATGCTACACAGCCTATCCTGTTTTTAGCAACTTATTTAGACCATCAAAAAAGCTAAAAATTAAATATTCTGTGATTCATTCCTATCCATGCTGTTTGGAGTAATTACAATCCATTTCAAGGTCAAAATTTTTTAATGAAGATAGATTTAATCATTTTAAAAATTCACAAAATGTTTTTATCTTAAAAAATATTCAGCAACAATCCATTTTTTCAGCCTTTTAAAAACCTGTCATTAAATGTGATGACAGACATTAAAAGCAGCAACAAATGTAAAATACCCAAAAACATTTGGTACAGGCCTAATGGTCTATTAACACATGTCTTGATAAGCCCAAAAACTCAAAGCAACGAAAGCAAAGGCCGCTACATTATGTTCCCTGGTCTGCAGATGTCCTCACAGGCAGGCCACAGCACGATTTTAGGATTAAAGGGAAGTGCAAACAATCGTGAGTGCAACACGGAACCACCTGATGGTAACAACATTTTTATCTGCACTTAGGAAATAGTGATGTTGTTTCAACAGCACTGCTCTCTACACCTCAGATGTGTTGTGCAGTTGATCCAGCGAACAGTAAAGAAAGCTGGTGGAGAGCTTCTCCCCACAGTGTCCATGGAGCTTCAGCACAACTCCACATCAATTTTTTAAAACAAGCTGGTGACAGACAGGACAAGGAGTTCTTGATTCAAAGCTACCACCTAGGGCTGGACATACAGATTTCCCACTCTTTTAAGAATTTAACATTCAAGTGAGAGACCTTAAGGTCCTCCTGTTATAAATGGAGACCAGTAATAGATTCAGCAATCTTGGAAAAGAAAGCAGGCACTTTCACTCCTCACACCTTTAGTCACTGGCTCCTTCCACTGAGATGTACTGAGGAATAGATGAGACATGTATTTGTGCTGGCTGCCATCCAGCTCTTTAAGACTCCACCCTTGACAGCACAAGCCTCTGCTAGTCTGGAGGTAGAGAGCTTTGTTGGTATGTATCTAAATTCAAACTCTTTTCAATGGCTCTCTACATTGTTAGCTACAGGCACGTCAGTGGCAAAGGTCCAAAAAGCAGAGAAATATACAGATCATCTGCATCCACCCACACCACCCACAGAATAGCACCACACCCTCATCATATACTGTATTGATTTTTGTGTGTTTCACTGTTGGAACTTGCAAGAAGCAATCATCCTGCCCCTCTAGCACAACACGGATTGTAATGTTCAGATTGTCCTGTTTATGGAGGGCAAGGTTTTCCCTGACATTATAGGACTTGGGAGCAGCACCTCTGGGTTTATGCCTTGCACTTCGGCCATATGAATGAAAAAACAACACCCTGGGATAGGCGTCCCTCTCCTCTTGCACCATGCACAGGCAGTCAGTGGGTGTGGGAGTAGAGGGGAGGACACTGTTTGTCACAGGAGTGGGAGTTCACTTGTAGTGAGTTTCTAGGGTTACGTTGACACTTTAACTCTGAAAAAGCATGATAAAGTGGTGCGATAGGGGATTTCTTTTAATTCCAGTTGAGTGTGTGTGTATGTATATCTGTCTGTATGATCCAGAAAAATCACATACTTGCACCTAGAGAAAATTCCTAATGTGATTGTGTACCAATATGTAAATATGCAGACAGAAACTATTGACATGTGACAACTCAGATGACCTCCTAAGGACTCTACCAATAATCCATCCACTTATGTAATGCTTCATCCCTTGCCAAAATGTTATCAGTTTATATCACGCGTAAATTTAATTGTATTACTTTTAGGATCTATTCATTTTGCATGACAGTTGAATATCACAGAAAAGGTTCTTGTGATAATCTATTTGTGGATTGCAGAACAATTTTTCTGATGGGCAGAATTATGTGCATCTACCTAATAGCTTGACATTCAGCAGGTGTATGAAAGCGGAGCATCAATAGAAACCAGAGAGAAACACATCAAACCCACACACAGAAAATATAGATTTGTCAGCATAGAAGAAAAGAGAAACGCAGCATACCGATCTTTGAAGGGAAAAGTGTCTCATCATCGAGCTGGTCCTGCACCCAGGTCATGAGGTAATCAATATACTTGGGAGCAGAGCATTTGATGGGCTTCTTGATGTTGGTTCCATCTGCCCAGTGGTACTCGTACCTACAGGCAATGTAGACAAACATTGGATTTTTAAAAACACCTCTGGATTCCAATTGACAAAATGTAATATAAAACAAAATGTTAATACAGTCACCAAACACTACACTGAACCCACTGAAACTTGCAGAAGCCTGTTTAAATCTTGTGAACCCAGTTTTCCCTGTAAGATATTACCATTAAAACACTGAGAATCTACTGAGCCATGTATCAGGAAGCCAACTAAGGGGTCTAAGGGGTGTATAAGGTTTTACAGCACACTGTCAATTTGATCCAAAGTTATTTTGTCCCACTGACAACAGCCTTTGCGCTACGCCCTGTTGAGCCTTGATAAAACAAGAAGAGTGAAGCAGAGCTTGCATGTTGGTTTTATGAGGCTGCAACCTTAAAGCCAGACAATGAAAAACGTACTTAGGACCGGCAGACATGACTGGACAGCTTTCCTCTGTGCAAAAATCTGTGATGGTGCCATACAGCATGTTGATCTGGTTGAAGAAATCCACAGCTGAGAGAAAAAACAAACGAGAACATATTCAAATCAAGCATACAAGAGACCGAATACTTGGTGTGCCAGCAGAAACAGCTGGCATCAAGTTTCCCTGCAGCCCTTCACCCACCCCACTTCACTGCCCAGGTCCAAACTGTAGACCAGTACACACTCCAGTTATCTGGAACAAATTGTGTTATCGCTTATTCCCAGGGGCATATTGCCAACTCTGGCTTTCCATCAGTTGGACAGATCCATTTTAAGAGTTGGCGACGCTGGTGTTGGTGAAAAATACATATTGAGCAGCTGACGTGTGAGGTCCTGTTTAAGAAAACAACAGCTCCCTTTTATGTTTGATTAGGTTCACTCAGTCTGCAATAATGAAGCATTTGTATTCATGTGGGTCAGAGGAGTGTTTCTCCTAGGTTGACTGCTTTGGTCTGGCAAATGGGCGTGGGTTTTTATTAAAACTAATTTATGACTGGTGTGCCTGCTAAATTAATAAGACCACACAAGCCAAATTGCCTCCTAAAATACGTTATAACCAGTTGCTGACAAGTAAAGTAGCATTTGAATGGCTATGGTTTAAACAAAGTGCTCAGTGTGCGTATTTAAAAGCCTGTTTATAGCCGATAGAAGCTATCTTTACCTCACCAGTTCAATTGAGTTTGAGAAACAGACACTCAACTGTCCAGCTGTTATTACAGACATGTGAACTAACCACAGACATTTGCATCTTTCATGGACTCGCCATAGTTCACCGCTGCAGGTTAAATAAAAGGGAAACAATAGATTGGATATTTGTTGTATTTGTAGCATCAAAAAAATATTGTTTTTGACCTGGCCGTAAAGTTATCAGGGAAACACAGCAAGGCATGATAATATCTGAAAAAAATATGTAAATACATATTTGACACAGTTGATTTCAGTGCATCAACAAAAGATATAAACAGCATATCAAGCAAGTATCAAGAGTTATACTGTAGTCAAAGGCCTTTACATGAAAGCTCAGTTCCACTGTTAACACGCTGAGACACTGAATGCCTCAAACCCTAAAGGCACTCTAACGCGAGAGGAAATTAAGCTTCCACTGACCAGCCATTTATCTCAATTTAGAGGAAAGTAAACACGGCTCTCACAGCACAGACAATAAAGTCTATTTAACATTCACAGTGGTTTTTCCAGCATGAATGCACATGGTCTTCAGAGGGAATGCCAAGAGCTTACACCCTGATAATCCAACTGATTCTTGATGTGGACTAATTGCATTTTTAAGAGCAGAACCACTGAAGCACACAAATATAAAAACTAAGAGGAGAGTTTTAGATGTAAAAATAAAAAGGTAAGTGAAGGAGAAGTCACTCTGCCAGGAAACTGAATCCTAAAAGGGTGTATCAAGGATGTGGGGGGGAAGGTGAAACTTGCACTTACTGTTGACTGCGACCCACTCATTTAAGTCTTCACCCTCGGGCAACATGACAGCCATGCGCAGGTTTCCACTTCCCAGTGTAGCCTCTGCATGTTTCAACAGCTCGTACTGATGAGAACCCTCCGGGATATTCTTCTTGGGTTTGAACGTTTTGGATGTTTTTCCACTGTGAGTCACATTTCGAAGAAGGGGAGACAAACAGTGTGATAAATAAAGAGGTAGCAGATATGGTGACGAATCATGAGTTCACTGTACCCCTGGGTGAGAGACTTTTGCTGACTAAAGAAGTCAAGATGTTCTTAAAAAGTTAACAAAAGATTCAAGCTCTTGTTGACTTGATGCATTTGGCAGATTCAGAGAGGGGGAACAGAACAGTATGTCTCTGTGTGTATAATGAGGCCATTTGGAGACGTGCTGTATTCAATCCCTTTCACTGCCCCATTAAACAAGAATTTGAGTAATCACACAACATGATAGGTCACACACTAAAACAGCTCTTTTAATTAGAGCATTAATTAAAACCAATCTATATCAAAAATCAAAATCCTATTTCATTTTCAGAAAATATGAAATTATATCCATTGTAACAGAGCAAGAGAAAAGCATATTTTGAAACTAATTGAAGAAAATATCCAGGTTTGGGAGTAAAATGTTCATGACTACTCCATCTGCTTTTGATCAACTTGGCATTACCTCATTAGAAAGCAGGTGTAACTAATCAAATGTGTAATGGAAAAATCAAATCGTAACTAAACGATGGTAGTTAAACATTAAGTCTTTGTTTAAGATGGTACTTACATATATGGTAACCTGTAAAGGAAATTAAGTTTTAATCAATTTAAAATGTTTTAAAATGTTTAAAACTGGATGTTCTTATGAAATAAGGCGCTTAACATTAAGTAACATGTGGTCACCTATTAAATAAACGAATTACTTGGGTTGAGTTTGGGGCTTTTACCTCGAATGATTTTTCCATTTACCTAAAAACACTCCCATCCTTACAAGAAGGCGTCTTCAATGTTGCCCCTCAATCTTCTGATTTAACCCCCATACAAGCTTTTTGAGTAGCTAGCTAAATATCAACGAAATAATCTTGAAGTTATTATAAAATATTGCGTTTAGAAATTGGTAAGTGCGTTATGTCACATCGGGGCTACATTAGCCCGTAGCAACAAAGTATTCACACCAGTAAATACCTAGGCCAGACTGATAGCCCCTCTCGGTTAAAATTAGCTCTGGGGTCGGTATAATGTAGCTAAAAGTTTTAAGGTAGAATAAAATGCCAGCAGGAATAGTCTAACCTAGATGTCGATGTTAATACATGTGAAAATCTAAATGAATCTATATAAATCATAATAGACATTCTGAGGCGAGTCCAGCAAGTAGTCTTAGCCCGTATTATGCTATTGCTAGCAAGCTAATTGTGTTACGCTAAAGCCACGAATAATTCCCGAAGAAAAAGCTTCATGACAAGGCAAAAATAGGGATTTATGAAAAGGGTTTTACTCACAATAGAAAGCTCATGTTTCCTTGGACCGTAGTAAATCACTCTCTTGGCAAAAAGCTAACAAGCAGAGTGGAGGCAGACCAAAAGGGGATTGTTTCTTTAAAAGTCAAGTTCTCACACGTCCCACGGCTCTTCTCTGGTTTCCTTATACGGTCCCTGTGAAAAATCCCGGATAACTATTGCAGTAGCAGGAATAACAAGGAGTACCTACGTGCTGGTATGAAAGAAAATACATTAATTTTGTGGAGAAGCTGGTCCACTGGATGCTGCTCTGTACGCTGTGAGGCAGCAGCGTACTGAATGTAATGCTAACTTCTTCATGTGACGTTCAGGGCAGATCAGACACATTTCTATAGTATGCTGCCACCTAGTGGAACAACATGATCAACACAACTGCTCTTCTATTATAGCTGGAGATGATCCAGAAAATTAGACATTTTGTACAGAAAAAAAAGACACTTCTATCTAACCGTGTTAGTGAGAAATATGGAGATATTGCTGATATCTGTGAGTACATTCTTTCTATCCTTTTTCTGTTTATTAGTTTGATCATCAGAGTGACCTGCTGTTTGGTTTCTCTTCATTCATGCCATATGGTTTGGATTTTCTTCATTATTTCCTTCTCCTAGTCCATGTGTGGACCTATTTTCTGCAAAAATATTTAGGTTTGAATGCAAAAATCCTTAATATGTCCTGTAAATATATTAATATCATTAATCATGTGGTAGAATCCCAACATGGCTTTGTTGATTATTTGTACTACGTTTTCATAATTTGCTATAAAATTAATTGCATTTTGGGGTCTAAATCCTAAACATTAGTTTAATTTTATTTAATGAAAATAGACTATAATACATATTTAGACAGTGGATAGTATACAAATAGAACAATAACACAATGGCCATGAGTATATTACACGAGATTTAAAAAAATACATATTAAGATGGTTACTTGATGGTTAATACATAACTTGATGATTGATGTATTAATCAAATGTATTAATAAAAAGAATAGTCTCCTTTTCTTGGGTTAAATTTCCTATAATAATGTTTAGGTCTTTCAAGGTATTATTACACATGACAAATCTGAGGGTCATGATCGTGCCAAGAGCTGAAATCTGAGGGTCATGATCGTGCCAAGAGTTGAAAATTGTTTCCAGATATTAATCACGGACTTAACAGCCTTTTTTGCAAAAAACGATTGGTAGGTTAATGCTGTATAATATTGTTGTAATTGTTACATAAAACTAACACGAGCAGTCGCTAGATGTCACTGTTTTACATTTACTCAAATTAAAAACCAAAGGACTTGAACACAACAGCGACATCACGAGAGTTTCAAGCAAGCCGTGCTGCCTTCACTGCTGTCAGGAAAATGAAGAATTTTAAAGGCTGCGTCCCAAACCTCTCATATACTTCAGCCGATCAGCCCCTTTTCCACAGCAATTTTTCTCTCAAAAATTGCGAGTATGTCAAAAACAATTTGGAGGTGTAAATGATAAAAACAGCGTTATATTTGTGAGCGTGTTTGGTTGTGAAGGGCTAGCACTAGGACCGCACAGCCGTGTGTCAGCTGACGAGGCAGCCAGATATATGCGTCGCCAGCCTGTATGGCCCGCAGCTTTTTCAGTTGCGAAAACGGATGTGTCCGCTGTAACAGGCCCATGTCTGAAAACCCAGACAGACGGTCACATTTCACCAGAAAGTCAGCTTCACTCGAGTACGTCGGCTAAAGTCAAGACAGGTAAAACTCTTACTGTATCTAAAACGAGCGCATGTGTCTAAATAATGTCACGTTAACGCGTTGTTGTCTCGCTAGTGAGCCGTATGAAGACAAATCCTCTGTGTTATTTCTTTATCCGCAGCAGCGGCAGAGCAAGATGGAGTGTGAGTGGAAGCCAGACGAGCAAGGACTTCAACAAATTTTACAGCTGCTCAAAGAGTCTCAGTCGCCAGATACGTCCACACAGAGATCCGTCCAGCAAGTATCCTTTTCTTAAGACATATATGGATTATTATTACACATGTGTTATTAGTTGTTAGCGCTTATAAAATGCCACATAGACTCAACAGGCTAGCGATAGCTAATACTAGCCTGGGTGGTAACCGTTATAAGCAGGTACGCAGGTGTTGACCGGTTGGTGCTTTTTGTCTCTAATATGCTCAACAGAGCAGCCTGCTGAATTACTAATGTCTGTCCACTTATTACACTAGAGACTGATTTATTATGGCAGGTTAATTACAGTTCGCTACTAAACAATGAAACGGCGCATGTAGGTTTAACCCAGCAGTTAATACACACCTACTTTCATTGTGCTCCACCAGGGAAATGTAGGTTAACAGCCAGTAAATGCAACACTCCTATATGTTATCCATAACCTTATCTTCTAACTACACTGGACAAAGTGCTGTTCAGCTTATAGCTAAACATGATATTAATTTGATACTGAAATAAAATGTCAGAAATGAGATGTTTCCAAAGCGATCTTGTGTATTGTAGTAATCATATAATGATGATTTTATTAGTGATGTGTTGCTAAACATGCACACAAACATAACCTCAGTTTTAAAAAGAAATGTCAGGGTGTTAGACTAAAAATATACAATAGACGTATTATGTATTCAAAGACAGCGATATATAAGCATTAAAATGACTGATTTTCTGTCCAATATCTGCAGATAATCAATGCGAAAAAAGAGAAAGGATTTGAGTATAAATCTCCTCGGATCTAATCAGAGATTTTAGGATATAATTGAAATCAGAATAGCAAATCCTCTGACAAAACTAATTTGATTAGCATTACGTTTTGATTAAAAATTAAAACCTAGGTTCTGCTACTTAATTTCCAGCTGTCAATGTCACATTTGTAAGTCTTTGTCAACTCTCCAACCTAAAAATCAAACACGTTTGACCAGCTTCTTTTGCGAGCATTAGCCCTAGACATAAAATACAATTGGGCTGGCTAAAGTGGGAATGAAATCTGTCTGGGAGTTGTGTGGTTCAGTAATGAAAGCTGTGTAACATTTAAAGTTCATTATAAATCTGCGCTGCTGTCAAATGCAAATGTGCTCCAGCATTTTGTACAAATCGCCACACACTTTTTAGAGAACAATTATTACCCACTGCTCCATGCTGCTGCACCTTATGTCGCAGGTTGCATGCTGATCCTAAATGAATTGCTTATGTAACGCTTCATATGCACTGCATCATTAACTCATGGAGCTGCTGTTATAGCTCCTAAATACACCATCTGTCTTGGGTTGTACAGTATTCAGTCACATCATATGACACATTTATAACCCCCCCTACAACTCCCCTCACATCACATTACACCACCACTTGACAACATAAACTTTTGCCCTTTCTGCATGTCGTGATGAAAGAATCTGTTTTTGCCTTTATTACCATGTGACAAATACAGTACTGATATTCTCACAACCTTTTATTATGCCGTACATAAAGTCAGCACCTTGTCTTCCTCAACCACTTTTCCCAGAGACTTGAGCAGCTCAACCAGTATCCAGACTTTAACAACTATTTGATATTTGTTTTGACAAAGTTAAAATCAGAAGGTAAGCTCTCTGCCCATCTGTTTCAGTGTGTCATTTTGCCGTATCTGTACCACGTTCCTAGCTCATCTGGACAGTGTGAACGTCCGACATGTCATTTTTATGTAACTGCTCAGTGACAGGTCTGTTTGGCCATGACTCGGGTGACCCGATGGCATCTTTGCCACAGATGATGTGGCACTCTGAATATGGGTCGCTCTAATTTTAAACCTAATTCCTGGCACCACTCAACTCTTGGCTTGACTGTCTGCACAGTAGATGACCGAAATGTTAAGTGGTGTTAAGACATTATAGGATGTTGTTGAACTATCCTAGTTCAGATGAAGTTAACTCAGTAAATACTGAGTATTTCATGCAGTTATTTGTTGTTGTCGTCTATCATTTCAGTATCTAGTTTTGGCAAT
>CAFUXE010000098.1:830560-863263 GCA_903364295.1 Serranus cabrilla
ACCATCAGTCAAGCAGCGAGTGTTAAGAAAGAGAGATGGTTTGTGTGTGTGTGTGTGTGTGTGTGCGTGTGTGTATGTCTCTGTCTCTGTGTGTGTGGATAAGTGTGACTGCTTGCCAACTGTTTGAAGGTTATTAGAGCAGAAGGGGATGAATCCTATTGAAGATCATGGATGATGAGGTTGAACGCATTTTTGAGCGCTCGCGCTGTTCAAATACTGGAACAAGATCGTCTATATGACCTCTCCTTATGTAAACACTGTGATATTACATTTGCTCGCTGCAGAGCCAGTATAATATGAACATATATTACCAATATGTTGAGAATGTATTGCAAAAATGTGATGTTATAATAAACAGAGGAAGGTAAAGCAGGAACCTAAATCCATTCCACCTCCACATTCCTTTGTCTCCAGCTGCAGTGTAACCTGCTGTGAGGTTGTGTGTTGGTGCTGCACGACTATGAAAAAATCATGAGCACGAATCATTTTGGCCAATATGGAGATCACGATTATTTATTTTGATTACTCACTGTGTTTGGAAACCGCATACAAACTTTTGACATTAGCTTTTCAACAGTGATGGAATGTAACTAAGTACATTTGCTCAAATAATGTACTTTACTACAATTTTGAGGCAGATATTGTGCTTTTTACTCCACTACATTTAGCTGCCAGCTTTAGTTACTTTTCAGGTCGAGCTTTAACATAAAAAAACATGATCATTTTGAAGTTTTGAAGGACTTTTACTTGTAGTGGAGTCATGTCACAGTGTGGTATTAGTACCTTTACTTATGGAAGGGATCTGAATACTTCTTCCACCACGGATTTTCTTGCATTTTAAATGTAATGAACTGAAAATGTATTCTGCCCCTCAGGGAGCGTTTGGAGCCCTGCAGAAGATCTGTGAGGACTCTGCTGAGATCCTGGACAGTGACATTCTCGATCGTCCTCTGAACATCATGATCCCAAAGTTCCTGCAGTTTTTTAAGCACAGCAGTCCCAAGATAAGGTATGAAATGTTCAAAATGATCTTAATTGTGCCCACATTAAACTTGCCGGTCTCCAAGTAGGTTAATGAGTAGGGCTGTACCAAATGTCAGGTTTTTACTCTCAAAGTTTTAATTGTTTTAATCAATCAAGTCCAACCTTTATTGTATTTGTTGCATAGTTGCAAATAATCATCTAGTCGTGAGTATGCTTTATAAATCAGTGGTGACAGAGCAGAGAAAAAGACAAGAGCTACATTCATAGCGTGCAACACGTGAGAAAAACATGTTTGTGTGGTTCACAAGTGGTGGTTATTGTGTTGCAGGTCTCATGCCATCGCCTGTGTTAATCAGTTCATCATCAGCAGGACTCAGGCTCTCATGCTGCACATCGACCCTTTCATCGAGGCAAGTCTGACTGGAATGTGTCTTTGTTGTCTTGTCTCTATGACACAAAAATGCACATAAACACATACTGTCTGAACCCCACTGAGAATTACCTCCTTCTCTCACTTCACTAAATACTAGTTATTGCAGTGACTGCTCACTGAGAGTATGCATGTGCTTTACCATTCAGCTGGTCTCCCTCGTTTTAAATCCCTTCTGAAAGTCCATCTGATTTAACGCTCATGTCAAAAGTTCAAGGCATGATCAGGTTTTACCTTTGATTTTATGTACTTCTTTTTCTGGCCTTTTAATTATTTTTTACGACGTATGTTGGGCTTTGAAGGAGAGATGCAGAACATTGCCCTGAAATATAATGCAAACCGAATATTTGGCCCGGGGTAACATTTGTAAATAATATTGTAACAAAATACTCGGAGTAGTGGTGCTTTTAATAGCAACATGTGCCATCCTTAAAATGTCAAGCGAGATTCTAAAATTGCAAGAGGCAGCTACAGAGATGAGAAGTCGGCACGAGTACCACATAGAAAATATGTAAAAAATATATGGAAAAATACATTTAAAGGGACAGTTCATGTTAAAATAAAAAATACAGATTGTTTTGCCACTTACCTGTAGTGCTATTTCTCAATCTAGATTGTTTTGGTGTTTCTAAAAGTGCCAGGAAATGAATAAAAAAAACTAAACAGTACCTGGTTACTCCATATAATCTACAGACCCTGTTGGGAGCAGCTTCATACAGGAACTATTTTCTTTCTCCTGTAGTATATTTGGTCATTTTTCCAAATGAAAGCTTCCATAACACATTCAAGGACCATTTAACAACGATGTCATTCAATTGGTTGCAGAGTTCAGAGGGTTAATGGCTCAAGATTGGTGTGTCACAAGAGAATGTCATGTTACTGTGATGACTGTGTCCCAGCCCTGTCATATTTGTTCTGCAACACACTTTGTATTTTATTTGCTTTTGCTTTTCAATTATTATAATTGTTTGTAGTGCTTGCTTTTGTTTCCCACGGTGCAAAGAAGACCTTTGACTGTGGTGTCTCTCTTTCGTGTGTAGAATCTGTTTGCGCTGGCGACAGACGAGGAACCAGAAGTGAGGAAAAATGTTTGCAGAGCTCTCGTCATGCTGCTGGAAGTTCGCCTGGATCGTCTCCTGCCACAAATGCATAACATCATCGAGGTGAGTGAGTTCAGGAAGTTAAAGAGAAACTGAGGGGGTAAAATAGTAATAGTGAGGCTTAGTTGGATATTAGTTTAAAGACTAAGAACATATGTATGCATTTCTAGGAGGACTGGTGCTTTTTCTGTTTTTATATACAATATTTTAATATTTTTACTGTCAACGATGGGTGTCATGTTCATACACTGGGTGTCATGTTCCTTATGATAAACATAGGCACTGTCATTTAATTCGAGACCATCCCATAAACACTAGGGTGTCATAAATACTTGCTTGTGCATTAAACCTGAAGTTGAAAATAATCCCCAACGGACGGACTGTTTACTCCTGTTTGACAAACTACAAACTACAGTGCTGGGCTGTTTTAGCAAATTATTTATCCTTTAAAAAATATATATGTTGGGTTCTTGGGGCAAAAGAGTTAAAGACTTGGTAGGAAAGTTAGAAATTATTGAGAGACAAACTTTTCATATTTTTTAATTTACACCATCACTCATGTTTATTTATTAGTCCTTACTAAAACATGTACAGCTGGTAGAATAAAATAAGTGTCATTATACATTGATTGCTGTGGGGATCAATTAATCCTGCAAACTTTATTTTTGCAATTGCATTTTTTTTTAACAATTATATGTGATGATAAAGGCTTCAAATGTTGAAATTTGTGTTTTTTGGTACCTTGACAGTGCTTGAGATGCCCTTGAATTTGACTCTGTACAAACTCTGAATATACAGAAGATTAAACTTCCCTTCCTTCCCTCTCAGTACATGCTGCAGAGGACTCAGGACCAAGATGAAAATGTTGCCTTGGAAGCCTGTGAGTTCTGGCTTACTCTGGCCGAGCAGCCTGTGTGTAAGGAAGTGCTATGTGGACACCTCTCCCAGTAAGAATACACACACACACACATGTCCACATAACACAAAGATCAGCACTCACAGTGGTAATATTGATAGCTGTTGATTCATAGCAGCCTTGACAGTAAGCGAGTACAGACCTTGTCCCAGAAAGATATTTTTCTTCCACACCTCAGGACAGCTGATTAAGAACCCTGACTGTTGACCTCAGCTGTAACATCTGTCACCACACTGTCACATTAAACTTTGCCCACAGCAGGAATCACATGTGACTGATTACTTGTGGGCTCTGACCTATCCTTGCCCTTTGTTCTCATAATTTTCCTCTGGCTTCTGCTCCAGGCTCACTCCGGTGCTTGTCAACGGGATGAAGTACTCTGAGATTGACATAATCCTGCTCAAGGTCAGTTTATATAGCCTAATATTTGTACCTGTAGGTAAGACGATGAATGATCCCATGACTCAGGATGACATGTAGTTCGATTAAGTACTTTGTGTGTGACTTTGTGATGTACAAATACATGTGACTTTTATACATTTTGAGGGGACAGTTCAGATTTTCTGAAGTGTATTTCAGCCACCTAAAAACAAAAAGCCAACCTAAAAGAAATCAAGTAAGCTTAAGTGTCTGCTATGTTTAGAGTCAGTTCACTGCTATACTTTGGCATCAGACAGCCCTTTCAAACAGAGAACTGAAGCCGTTGTATTGATATATGCACTCTTCAAAGCCACCAGACTCCATTGCCAAAAACAACAATTTTACCTTGCAGATGACAGGAGTTGCTGCTCTGCTGCTGCCTCCATTGATTTGTGTCTTTGTGTTATTGTGTGACTTTGTTAATACAGACTAACCTTTTAAAAATACCAAAGTCACACAATAACACAAACAAACCAGCCGATCAATGCAGCCGTAAACCAGCAACTCCTGTATTCTGCGAGAAAATAGAAAATAACTGTTTTTGTCAAAGGAGTCCGGTGGCCTTGAAGATAGTTCTCTGTCAAAAAAAAAGGCTGTCTGATGATTAGGTAAAGCAGTGAAAATATTCTAAATATAGTGTATACTGTAGCCCTTTATCAGGCAAGGAACTATATTTGGTAACTTCAGCGGTCCCCCTGCTCCTTCTCCCAATCAGCGAAGATCAGGTCACATCACAGATATCATAATAATAATGATAATAATAACTTAATTGACCTTGATCTGCAATATAAAAATGAAACATTTTTTTAAAAAGTCACAAAAGTAAAAGTCTTGTAATATCCTAACACACTTTCAATGAGTGCCCTATGAAGGGCTACACTGACATTGATTTTATTATTATTTTTCTTTGCATAAGTACCTCATACAACCTCACTTCATACTCCACAGCATTCATGACTCTATTTCATTATGTACATTCGTCATCAGGGAGACATCGAAGAAGACGAGGCCATTCCAGACAACGAGCAAGACATCAGGCCGCGCTTCCATCGCTCTCGCACAGTTGCCCAGCAGCATGAGGGCGATGGGATCGAGGAAGACGAAGACGAGGATGATGAACTGGATGATGACGATGACACTATCTCTGATTGGAACCTGCGTGAGTTCAGTGCCTGTGTAAATGGAGCTGTCTAGATGTCCCACCAGCCTCCATGTCATTATAAATTCTCCCCTTTTCACCATGTCTCTTTACTGAGAGCTAGGAAACATGACAGTGTATTGATCACTTGTCTTTTCTTTGTGTCTACTGTACCTGTGATGTCTGTATGATGTTTGTCCGCACACTTCTATGTTTGTTTGTATGTCTCCCTGCTTTTTACCAAACATTAGGTAAGTGTTCAGCTGCGGCGTTGGACGTGCTGGCCAACGTGTTCAGGGATGATCTGCTGCTGCACATTCTGCCCCTACTCAAAGAGCTGCTCTTCCATCCAGAGTGGGTCGTTAAAGAGTCTGGCATTCTCGTACTCGGGGCTATAGCTGAAGGTAAGAACGGAGAGCGAGAGTAAGAACTCCACTAGAATTTGTTATCAGAAGAAATAACTGTTCTTTTCCCTGTCCCCAGGCTGTATGCAGGGAATGATCCCATACCTGCCTGAGCTCATTCCCCATCTGGTCCAGTGTTTGTCTGACAAGAAGGCCCTGGTGCGGTCCATTACCTGCTGGACACTGAGCCGCTATGCCCACTGGGTTGTCAGCCAGCCTCCAGATACTTATCTGAAGCCTCTAATGACAGAGCTGCTCAAACGTATTCTGGACAGCAACAAGCGTGTGCAGGAGGCTGCTTGCAGGTAGGCAAGAAGTCATGAAAATGCAATTTTACAGCACATTATGGACCCTGATCCTGATATGGACTCGTGCTGCACAGACATTTTTCCTTTGGGCGCTGAGATGCATGCAGATTTCTTTGCTTCTTTCTTTGTTACAAGGTTATAGCGTCAAATTGCTTGCTGTAAAATGTATCCTTCACTCTCCTCTCCTCCTTTTTAGTGCCTTTGCCACTTTGGAGGAGGAGGCTTGTACGGAGCTGGTTCCCTACCTGGCTTTCATCCTGGACACACTGGTGTTCGCGTTCAGCAAGTACCAGCACAAAAATCTGCTCATTCTGTACGACGCCATCGGAACACTTGCCGACTCAGTGGGACATCACCTCAATAAACCAGTATGCAGAACAGACTCTTTCACTTCACACTTACATGCAGATATAAAATTAGCACACTCTATTTGCTCCTTCTTCCTCATTTCACTTCTGCAGTGGTGAGTGTACTGTCTGATGTGATAGTATAGACGTCATTCCCAGACAGTAAACAAGCATCAACAAACCCCCCATGCGTCTGTAATTATCACAATCACTCATTAGTTGCACACTGTGACTACATGAAGAATCTTTATTTTGTAGGAGTACATCCAGATGTTGATGCCTCCGCTGATCCAGAAATGGAACCAGCTGAAAGATGAAGACAAAGATCTCTTCCCTTTATTAGAAGTGAGTCTCTGATGTGAAGTTACTGCCCGTACGAATCATTCAGTTTATAGTGAGTCAGTTCTGTGATGATAACCGTGTATGAGCAGGCTGCTGACTGTTTCTCCCCCCTGTCTGCCTTCCTCAGTGTCTGTCGTCTGTAGCCACTGCTCTGCAGAGCGGCTTTCTGCCGTACTGTGAGCCGGTGTACCAGCGCTGTGTCAACCTGGTCCAGAAGACCCTCGCTCAAGCCATGGTGAATGTGTAGGACCCTCAAATGTACACAAAGACACACAGACACACACACTTAACACACTCCTTTTCTTGACCTCTCTACCTCCTATAGCCAGGCTAAACTTTATAAGCGATATGTTCTTAATAACTCAGGGTTTTCTTAAGATACCCTGGAAATAGAATTTAAAAACTGTAAAACTTTGCTTTTTTGCAGCAGCAAAAAATGCATTGAGGGAATTATTTTTTTATTACACATTGTGACAATTTATCGTCCAATATATATGGTAAATATGTCAGTCTACCAGAATTACTGGTATAGCCCGACCGATATGGTATTTTTGGGCCTGATTTAAATTTAAAAATATAGTAATTTTGTGATCTGGAATGGGGAAAAAATTACCTTTTTTATGTCGACTGTGCACTGATTTTAGACCACTCTGCAAATGTACCCAGAGAGCTACTTTCTCAGACATGTTTGTACGATGTATAACAATGTTAAATATTTAATAATGTATGACATTGTCAGACAATTCTATAAATGATCACTGAGAAAATAAAGAATAAATAGGAATAAAATAATTGGCTACATAAAATAAACATTTTCTGCAGTATATATTGTGTAAAAAAAGTTTTCATAACTGCATATATCGGACAGCATATACAAAGACACCGATAGGTCAATTTCAGCCAATAATATCTTTTCCATCATTCTTCACTCTTCCAGCTTTATCAGTCACAGCCGGACCAGTACGAGGCCCCTGACAAGGACTTCATGATCGTGGCTCTGGATCTTCTCAGCGGACTGGCGGAGGGTTTGGGCAACACCATCGAGGAGCTGGTCGCTCGCAGCAACATCCTCACTCTCATGTACCAGTGCATGCAGGTGAAGAAAGTGAAAAACGTGCCACTTAGCTCATAAAACTGATAAAGTCACTTGCATTGTTCACCTTTTGTTGTTCTCTTCAGGACAAAATGCCAGAAGTGCGTCAGAGTTCTTTCGCTCTGCTGGGGGATTTAACCAAGGCTTGTTTCCAACACGTCAAACCATGCATCGGTATGTGCTGTGCAGTTCACTCTTAAAAAAACTAAAACGTTTGGTAATAAGTTGTTGGTCAGTTGCTAAGTTGACTCGCTTTCCTTCTTCCAGCTGATTTTATGCCCATACTGGGTACTAATTTAAACCCAGAATTAATATCAGTGTGCAACAATGCTACATGGGCAATTGGAGAGATATCTATACAAATGGGTGAGTGCCACAATTTTTTACAAATTACCAAAATATGACATTTTTCACACACTATTTTTCATGACCGAAACAACACAGTCAAACAACAGTCAACAGATATTTTTCCATTGTTTGTTACTCTTCCTGCACCCTCAGGGTCTGAAATGCAGCCGTATGTTGCCATGGTGCTGCACCAGCTGGTGGAGATCATTAACAGGCCCAATACTCCGAAGACTCTTCTGGAGAACACAGGTACCACTCGGTGGCAGTGCTGAGCCAGCCAGCCAGGTCGCCACACACAGGGAGGTGCTCACACACACTCAGGTCCATTCAGCCAGGGTTCACCACACTCACTAGGGTGCCTGTCCCGCCCTTTAATCTCTATCCAGGAACCCTTCCCAAGCCATGGGCCTTACAGGTTTGGCTGGTTTTACCAAAGTATGCAAAATATTCCAGCTAATGATTTGCAACCTGGCAGTGCAGCCTGTAAATGGAGATAAAAGAAATTGAAACCTTGGTGTAGAATTGTTGAATTGAATCAAATGTAAGTGCCCAGTCTTGGAAATAACTCATGTGGACTGACTGTGCACCATCAGGTGAAGTAGATCCAGAACAAAATGCAAAACACAGGCAGTGTGTGAGATAGACAGGCGAGTTCATAGCCTCACATAGTTAACTTTTACCATAAGACAATATACAGAACAATAACAACTCATAAATGATTGAGAGAACACCTAAAGGGCACTGAGCCTAAAGCTTTAAAAGAGGTTACACTGTGCTCTTGTTTCCACCAATTAAATTGGGGATTATGACTTGATAAATCAAAGAGACAGTCTCATCAAAAAGACGCATTCAAGGGTGAAGTGTAACCTGCCTAAATTAAAGAAAATCTAGGGACTCTGTAGATGTGTTCCTGTTTGTTTGCTGTCAGTTTATTTGTTGCTTTTATTTACTGTTCTTTAAATGTGGATGCATATCTGCCAATAGATGTTAAATGTTGTTAAGAATGGCCAATGTTTGATGCAGGATACATAATTATTAATTAACTGTGTGGATTTGTATCAGAATTTGTTAATGTTTGCATCTGACCTGTGAACTTTTTCACCTTTTGCATGTTTTCAATGTGTTAATTGAAAACACCACAGCGACACAAAATTACTTCATTAACTACATGAACTAAATTTAAATAGACGGCCATGTAACACCACAGTCAGTTAAAGAGAAGGTTTGGATTTTTTGATGTGTGATTGTATGAGGTTCTTATCCATAGTCAGTGTAGTACCTACAGAAGCAAAGCAAAGCAAAGCACTGCAGCTAAATGTATTTTAGGTCACATAAAAAAATAAAAAAATAACACTATCGTTTAGGTGTGCGCCACATTTAGAACATTTCCCCTGCTTTACCTTGCTGCCACACAACTCTTTCTGATGGGGAACCACAGCTCGTCGATCCATCTATGCTCTCTTCAAAGCCACCAGACTCCACTGAAAAGAACAGCAATTAAAGATCGTAGAACAAAGGAGTTGCTGGTTTACCGCTGTCAGGATTGGTTACTTTGTTGGTGTTATTTTGTGACTTTGGTGTTTTGAACTGTTATTTCAAATGAACCAAAATCATGCAGTAACACAAACAAACTCTCCGATTGTGACGGTGATAGACTGGGAACACACTGCTGTTCTGTGTGGTAAAATTACATTTTTGTCAATGGAGTCTGGTGGCTTTAGAGAGACATAAAATGTGAAGCTGTGAAAATGGTTTTTATATAGTGTATAATTTAACTGATTCTAATTTTTAGATTGTTAAAATGATTTGTTTATATATGAATATATATATATAGCAATACATTGCTTTGCTTCAGTGTCTGTACTCTTATACTGTAGGTAATACTTTGACTGTGGATAAGTACCTCACACAGCGACACTTCAAAAAATCCAAACCATCCCTTTAAAGGTGGATGTGGCAGTATTGTTGGCACTTTATATATTATTTTGACCAGCTTATCCTGCACTGAACTTTATTCTAATGAGCATACCATCTGCTTTCTGCATGTGTCATTGGACTGTTCATAAATGCCTGTTTGTTAATGAGAATGTTGCATAGTTTTGTGTCTCTTAAACTTAGGTCCTCCCTCCTCTCTGCCTCATAAGAACCTGCTGTGCTGGATACTAGTCTCCCTCCATGTAGTTGGCTTGGAGTAATCTGTCATTTCCTTTCAAAAGAACAAAAAAAAAACTTTCTGTTTGTTATGGAAAATTAACATTTGTGAGTTTAAGGGAGAAATCTCTGAAAGCCCAAGTGAACTGCTCTTGTTTAGGCCAGTCACATACACATGCTACACCTTAGCTAGCCTGTGTTTTTACATTAAGACCTTCATTTTTAAAATCAAGCTAATGATTTTCAATCGTAATAGATTTGACTAGCTCTTTCGATCCATATGATTTGTGAAAGCAGATGCCATTGTTTGCCTTTTCTATGAATGTCCTGTCAAAGTTGTCAATGTGTTCTCCCTTAAACGTGTTGTATGTTTTTTTTAGAGTGTCATATTTTACATTCCTCCCCCATGACTGAAGGGGCAGTAATAATCAACACTAGTGAAATCTTCTGTTTATTATCATACACAGATTCTGTTGATTTATGTCTCTGAGTTGTTTGTTTTTTCTTTATTTTTCTCCTCCCCCTCCTCATTGCTCATGTCTTGGTTGGCGTTTGGTGGTGTGTAACCGTGATTGCGTTACCTTAGCAATAACAATTGGTCGTCTTGGTTACGTTTGTCCTCAAGAGGTGGCACCCATGCTACAGCAGTTTATAAGACCCTGGTGTGTATTATTCAATCTTTTATTTAATTCATCTCCTCTCTGCTTTCTTCCTCTCTTCTCGTCTGTCTCCTGTTGCTCCTTCTCCCCTGTTGCTCTCCTCTCCTTACTCCTCACTTTCCTTCTCAAAAGAAGTCTTTTCAGTTGTTTTTTTCCTTTCTTTTTTTCTTATCAGTTTGTAATCATTGCCAACCATGTGACTAACCCTGTCCTCTTTTAGGTCCTACTTGTGATTTGTTTTTGCCTCAGTAGCACCTTCATGTATTATACATTAATTTGTTTAATTTCTAGTTTTTTGTCATTGTTAACTGTCGCTAACCTAAAAGATGCATGGGATCAGATTTGTCACATGCCTGCTGGTTCAACAACAGAGAAAGGATGCAGTCTTTGCTGCTAAAGAGCATTCCTAAATCCCTTTCTCGTATCGTAGTCACCCAGCTGCATGTGCCTGTCCCAAAAGAAAAGACCCCAAACCTTCTCTAGTCAATCTTTAAAAAAAGTAATGTTATTTTCAAGGTGCTATAGATGAGGTTTTGCTGAACACACTGCTCATAGACAAACAAGTTATAAAAGCTCAAAGTTGTTTTGTTAAAAGTAAAACTGTTTGATTTGTTTTATTTGAATCTGTTTTGTGTGCATGCTTGACTTGTCTCTCAGATCATTATAGACACAGTTTTCTGCTCACATGGATGTATGCATAGAGTCTAATGTTTCTGCTGATAAGGAAGACAAGTATTAATGATAAGAAAACACCTAAACATTACATTTGTGTTAAGGATGGAAATAGGCTATATTACTCATGAATATAATGTATTAATTAGGTATTGAAATAGCCATGCATAGTGGCAGTTGTTAGTAGATTTATACACATTTGTAAAACAGTTTTTTTTTATATGTCTGATGTTAAATTTGATCGTCCTTGTTATCAGGTGCACTTCTCTACGAAATATAAGAGACAATGAGGAAAAAGACTCTGCGTTCAGAGGAATTTGCACTATGATCAGTGTAAATCCTGGAGGTGTAGTGCAGGTGAGGTCCAGAAATATGATGGTAGCATGCTCATTGTGTTGTCAGCTGCTACATTAGTTGAAATGTTGCCTCACCTCTTTTCTCTGGAACAGGATTTTATATTCTTCTGTGACGCAGTGGCCTCCTGGGTAAATCCAAAGGACGATCTCAGAGACATGTTCTACAAGGTAAAAGCTGGAAATGCTTAAAATTTGCTGGATTGAAAGTAAATTCATGTCACTGATCAAATTAATTGCAATTTCAGCAAAATAAGACCTTGCTTACTGAGTCACCATGTCTGCCCCCCAGTGGTGAAATGGAAGAACAACAGTTGCTACTGCTGATAACCCTGTAACGCACACAATCTATTTTGAAAGGCAGCACAACTTGTAACATCTCCTGATGTTTAATTTCAGATCCTTCACGGCTTTAAGAACCAGGTGGGAGAGGACAACTGGAGGCGCTTCTCAGATCAGTTCCCCTTGCCACTGAAGGAGCGGCTGGCAACCTTTTACGGGGTGTAACTGTTTCCACAGCAGGGTGCCTCATCACTGGGGTCAGTTTCCTCTCTGATATCATTTGCTTTCGTAGATAATTCATTAACCCTCTGAACCCCGAGCTGTTTCAGGGCGTTCTTTTGTATTTTACTGTAATATATAAGTCCTGCAGCTCTGTAGAATCAGCACAATCATGGCTAGATGTGGAGCAACTTGAAATAATTACTGTTTTTACACAAAAAATGGCGATCTTTTCAACGAAAACATACATTTTGACAGGATTCAGAGGGTTTAAAAAAAGCATGCTAATTTTATTATTACATATAAAAAAAAGAGTTTCTGTTCTAACGAGGCATTTCTTTCTCTGCACAGGTCATTCACTATGGGAGACAATATAGGGAACCTCTTATACCCAGGGAACATGTTACCCTTTACTGGGGGGAAGGGTCTGCCTGCTGAGGGGAGGGAAGGGGTGAGGACCCCTCCCCGACCTGAAGGGCGGGGTGGGTGGGAGGTGGTAGGTGCAGTGCTCAGTGCCCCCATGCACAGGCAAGGGGGGAAAGGGACTGCCAGAACAACCTTATCATGGGAGGAAAATTTATGTTATCACATGTCAATCAGAAACTATGAAACCGATCACCTTTTTCTCTCTCCATTTAATCTGCAAACATGTTTATTTCTGTTACCTGAACTACTGAAAAGAAATGTAAGCAAAAACTTTTGCAAAACTCTGTAAAGCATTTGCTCTTTAATTTTGGTTAAATGAGGGGATGGCACACTGAAAAGGTGCAGAAAATGGTCTTATTATCAGCCAGGTAAATGGCATGCAGTAGGTAGTTCTCTACATGACTGAATTCTGCAGATAGAGTAGAAGACTGTTCTTTAAAAAACCGAGTTAAGTTGAAGGTTCATCAAGAGGTATTTCCTTTACATACAAGGATAGCTTAAAGCTAAAGAATAGCAGCTGAAAGCAGCTAAATGGATCCAACTCTGGAGAATGTAGGTTTAAAATGCTGCATATCATCAAAAATAAGTTATCACCTATATAGTTATCAGAGTTTTTCAGTGTTTCTATTCTTTATCAGGGCAAACGCTGTTAATTATGTCACTGGAGAGCACAAGGTTTTCTTTTAAGAGCAGCTTTTCTGGGAATAGGTAGCATGCTTGTATCATTGTGAAAAGCTGTGGAGCATTAGTGGTGTGTGTTGCGTTTGACAGCTGTCATTGCCCTGTGATAAGGTTCTTCTTTGACCTTGTAATTTATCTATTTACAGTACTTTTATTTTGTTATTTTTTTGTTTCCTCTACCTGAGAATTACGGCAAACAGCTGTAATGTAGCATGACTGGGTTTACACACCGAACTTTAGGAAACGTGTAAAATCTTGGCTGTGATGTAACGTCGGAGTGAATCTCTCGGTTTGGTCTCGTGGCGTGAATTTTGACACATGGACATTCATCAGCAAGATAGAAAAGCTTTAGATGCTTACAATCCTTTATATTGTCTGAGCCTCGTGGAGGAAAAATGAAGGCGTATAGGTGATACCACAATGACACGAATCCCGTCTTAGTGATTTTTGTGACTTTGGCTGTCAGAACCATGCAGTCCATCGAATGAATGTTAAATATGTTTCTCAATGTACTGAAGTTTTTCTTCTTGGTTGTTTGGCTTCTTGTGCTAAAAAGCATGATCTTGAGGATGACTGTGTAATGTTTGGGTGGTTGTGTTTTGTGGGGTACTTTCATCTCTTGCATGTTGGTGGCCCCTCACAGCCCAACACATAGTGGGAAGGGGATAACGGGAGGGAGGGGAGCTTCAATTAAAGGTTTAAAAGTACATAGTAACCATTTATGTAATGCAACACTGGGACTTTTTTCACATAAATCTCGCTGGAGTGTTCTCCCTAAAACTTTAACCCCATAGCTGGATGTATAGTTTTTAAATACTGTGAAACTACAACATTGTCTCTGGTTGTTTTGCGCTGTTATATTTTATAATGTGTGTTTAAGTTACAGATAGCCTAAATGTATTCCATGATGGGTTGAGATAGGAATCTTCTTTTTAATTTAGTTTTCTATGCCCTGCCAGTCATTTATCCTCTGCTGGCCAGAGTAATAACTGCAATATTTTAACCCTTTTTGCAATGCACATGACATGCACTTAAACTTTAAATGGCAAGTGCTTGAAATTAATAATGTAGCCAAACCCTTTTGGAATAGTGTTAACACATGATTAATTAATTATTGCTGCTAAAATGTATTTACCTAATGCAATAAGTGTCTCGTTACAACGGGGTTACTAGATTGTGAAAGAGCTTTAGTGTCTTAGATAAACTCTCACAATATGAAATACAACTAATCTCTTAGATTTAACGTTAATAAGGTGAATACAGGATATAATGCATCATGGAATACAGAGGCAGATGTATGTGCCACATCATTTTGTGTTTTGAAGTGATTTTGTCTGTCACATTCCAGCTGTTTGGCATGCAAAAAAAATGGAGTAATCATGGCTTGATGGGGTGTGTGTGTGTGCATGGTCCTGTTATTCTTTCATTGAAAGAGTGTAGGTCTCTAAAACACACGCAAAACAATCCCCATTATTACTGTGCTGTATTTCTGACTTGACTGCTGCTATACATTGTAGTTGTGTTTCACTACTTGAATACGTGTTTTCTATGTGTTAACCTCAGGTCGTCTGTGTTCAGTGTTATTTGTTATCATTTCCCCCAATGTGTACGCCTTTATGCATCTCCTCTCGAAGATTAGTAAAACTCTCGCCCTTCATATTAACAGTGGGTAAACGATGGGTGTTAATTGACATTAATGTTATATGTGTGCAACACTGCTAGCTGTCAAATGTGATTACAATTGCAAGGCAAGGGGAGAAGATTAAAATGGTAACTCGCACATACTTCATGTACTTTTTGTCAAAAGTGATTGTTAAAGGACTATGGTAAATATTTAGTGTAATGTGTACACAATGCCTTGAGAGCAAATACTTTGAGGTTTTGTTGGTGTTTTGCAATAGATATACAGTATACTGTATCTAAAGAAACAGGTAACGCCTCATTTAAAAAGTAAAGAAATAGGTTGACAAGTCATAAAGATAATGTTATAAACAATTTGCAAATTTAAGTTTGACTTTCTATGAAGCTTTACTGAAAATTTGTATTTTATAAAGCACCCACCAATATTAAGGAATGTCTAGTCAAAGAACTCCTGTATTCTCATTTTAGCCTTCAAACTTGATTAGACTATTTGCCTTCATCTTTTTTGCTAATAAAGCAAAAACATCATTTTGATAGACATGGTTTGAATTTTTTTTTAATAAGCTGCTGAATAAAAAAAAAAAAGAAGTAATACTTTTGGGGCCACCAAATATTTTGGATCATGCAAAGAATCTATATTGTACTGTAGTAATTTTGTAATATTTGTAAGATGATATAGTGGATGTGACTGGTTACCATTGCTTGAATCTGTACATTGTTCCAATAAATTGTTTACATTATTTATGGGCCTTTTGTCTTATATGTTTTCAAATTGTTCTTGTTGCTGTTTAAACATTTTGACTTGAGGAAAACGTTTGGGCAACAAAGGGAACATACACAAACACTGATTTCTCTTTCAGGATGGAGTTGCCTTGGTTTCTAGTGGTTTGAATACGTTACATCTTTCTCCAATGTCCTGCTGGGAGCTGGGAATCCTTAATTGTGTTTTCAAGGTTTGAAAAATTCTTGAAATTTGGCTTATGTAATCTGCATCATTTTTTAAAAGTAAACCACTACAAGTAAAAGTCCTGGTTCGAGTTCAGGTAAAGTTCGAAAGTATGAGTATAAAAATGTACTTAAAGTATCACAAGTAAAAGTTCTATTTATATTCCAAATGTATTATTGGCTTATTATTTTTAATGCATTTATGTACGCAGCATTTTATTATTGTTGAGGTAGGACTAATTTTAACTACTTGATGTACTGTTTTGTGGTTTATTTAAAAATGCATCGTAATTTTAAATAGTTTTTATGTTAAATCATGACCTGAAAAGTAGAGTGTAGAATAGTCTCCATGCCAGTATTACAGAATACACATGATTCAGAAAGATAATATATTTATTTATACGGTTTGTTGGGTAGATAATGGACAATGTCGCTGCATGTTCACCCTACATGAGTACCGGAGTTTACGTGAAGCATTTGAATGCAGCATTTTCCCTAGCGACGGCCCGCCGTTTGCAATAGCATTACTCCGCCACTGGTGGCGCTGTTTCGCCCCCAAATGAATTTCTCCGGGAAGAAACCATAGGGGAGAGACCGAGACCAGACGCAGTACAGCCGAGTGGAGGTGGAGTCTGTAGGTGGGGAGGGAGAAGAAAGGGGAGAGGAGGAAAACGGGGAAAGGCAGATACAACAGAAACGGGGGGAGGACGGCGGATGATTTACGCTTTAAAAGTTGCCTTACAACAAACTAAAGAGTTGCGGGCGAAGAGGAATAAAACAAGATGATAACGCCCTACTTCCTAGAGAATTTCTGGGTAGGTGGTGCTTTTTATTCGCGGTGTTTACACCGGTGCTATTCCTCATTATTCTCTTGCTGTGTTTCCCTCCCTATCATGTCCATGTCAGCCAGGAATCAAGTGCTATTAATGTTGCAGAGGTTTATAGCTCGTCGCCGCTGAAACAGGCAGTGTCCGGTGCCGCCGGACTCACTGGCCAGCAGCCCCCGGCTATCGTTCATTTTCCTCGGCGATTATTATTTTGCCACCCCGGGGTTTGGGGCCTCTGTAAACCCATCTAACTTGAAACCCTCAAAGAGTCCGCCCTTGCCCCCCACTAATTGGCCCTCTCAGGCCTACTTGGAATGTTTATGGTCAGTTCCTTAAATGCTATTGGTCGCTTCAGCTGTCAGTCAAATCTCTTGGTCGTTCGCGTCATTTTCTTCCGTAACAAAGTTTCAGTGAGAGGCCAGATGTTTAGTAAGTTAGAGAACAGCTTTAAAAACGCGAAATTAGTCTGTTTTTGTATTGGTCATTTAGCTGATGTGTTTAAATAGCCAGTGCAGCAGTGTGTGAATTACCAATACACTGAAAACATTGTTGTCTGTTTACTTCCGAAAGGTCATTTCTGTTCAGATTTGACGTGGCTACGGTGTGTTATAGCAGGTTAAAGAGTAAAAGCCTTTCTTCTTATTGATATTGTTTACCTCCCCAGTGCTGCCTTCAGCAACCTATCTACTTCCCCTTTTTCTGTTATTACTTTTGCAAAACACTAAAGCCATACAGACGGTGTTATTAAAAGTGAAAACAATTCCACCATAAGGCTAAGGCCATGTATTACACTTTTACCACTGCTGCTATGAGACAAAAAGTAATGTTTTGACGTTTTTGTAGTCATATATTGAGGCATATAAAGTGTTATAACTACTGTGGCCTCTTTGGTTGACCACCCCAAAGAGTTTTGGACGATATCTATAGGTAATTGCACTCCTAAGAATGCTGTAAATCCTTGCAAACACTTGAATTTGCCTATGAACGTGCTTTGATTTTGAATAAAGTGCTTGAAACTGCTTGACATGCAGGTAATATATGACACCAAGTCTACATACAAACAGGCAATACACTTCTAGACATACAACTTTGTTGTGTTTGACTTTAACTTGCAGAATGCAATACAGAATGATGCCAAAAAATACATAATTTTGGGAGTTTATAGCACAGTCACATCTAATTTAATGTGATGAAGAAGTGATGTAGTCATTATACTGTACACACGATATGTACTATATTTAAATTGGTAGTTTCCCACCGCTGTAAGGTGCTGGAAAACCTAGAAAACTTGACTTCGGAAAAGGTGAAGGAATCTAGTAAATGTGTCTGAATATGGGAGATATTTGCTAATAACTATGTTATTGCTTTGCTCTGCTATTTATCCATGATATGGTGCATTTACAGCATTTGGAAAGGTCGTGTTTAGATTAGATTTCTTTCGTCTACATATAGTTTTAGTGCTGATATGATGAATGAGCAGCTCATACAACGGGAAACGTTCTGTCAAAAAGCCACCATTCATAACGCATCCCAGTCTTCCCCAGGGTGGGAAACACAGCTCTAGTTTTAGCCTCGGCTGACCTCAGTTTCATGTGGTAAAAGCTGTAAAGAATCTCCCGCTTACAAAGCTGATAAAACAAACTTTGTTACTGGAAATGACATTAAGCGAAGTGATTTAAGAGAGTACAGTGCTGTCAACCTCCCAAAGCCTTTCTCCTGAAGGAGACTTCATCATTAACTAAATGGAAAAGAGGAGAGCTGAGAAGCTCTTGATTCTTCAATCTGCCCTTTGTGCCCTGCAGTGGGACACAAGAGAATCCAGTGATGGCAAAGATCAGCTGTGTGTTTAACATGCAGGACACACACACACTCACACTTGGCATTAGGGGATGCATCCATTTCCCTTTGACTTGACTACAAATCATCACCACAAGCAGACACATTAGGCTGTCAGATTAGAGACGTTGTCTAATCTGTTTCACGTTTGCACTGCATGCCGGAGAATACACCTGTCTCCACTCTGTGCTCTGTCACTCTGTCGTCTTTCGAGAGGCATTTTTCTTGGTTCTTGTATGTAATCTTGGCATGAATCTCTGATGTAGACAACATCTCCCCCCCTCAGCTGAATAAACAAGTTCTTAGGAATTAGGAGCCAGACATGGTACCGCCATGCCGTCTCTCCGTCAAAGCTGTAGCACTTAATTGGTCACTGGCTGCAACATTTCCGCTCGCTACATTTATTTGCAAGTCTCAAATGTCCATTTCCCCTTTTCTCTATATGTGCTTTGGTAAGCTACTTCACTGTGGCCTCTTCATGAAAGTTTGAATGTGTGACTTTCCCTGCAAATGCCTCAGGAAGTGGATTAACAGCGTGTCATGTTAAAGGAATACTTCACATTTGTATATCATTACTCACCCAGTGTTAGCTGAAGTTCTTGAAGAAAAGTTTGTTTTTCTCTCATGCTTCCATGGTGAACTAATAATCACAAAACAGAGAAAATGCTTCATCAGTCTAAGTAAATGGGGCTGCGTTAAACAACAGCAATAATGCATTTTCTCTCAAATCTGACTATAACACTTTTGCATAAAGTGTCATGATTGGCAGGCTTGACAGGCTACACATTTGTGCAGATGAACGCTTTAAACATCTTTTTTTTTTTTGATTCTTGAACACCAAAAGATTATTGGTTTTATACCCTGAACCGTCAAATTTCAAAATTATTCTTTAAAGAGAGGCTAAATATTTTTTTCATGTACCACACTAAAGGAAGCTCTCAGGAAATAACATAGTAAATACAGTTCAGTGTGGATGAAAAGATTCTTACTACTGTTTATTTACACAGAAGTATGCTGAATGATAGCACACATAACGTGTATGTAGTTTATGGGATGCAATTTTGAATGCAGCATTGGATACTACTGCGCAAGTTTGTCAATTCAGTTTTAATATAGTTTCGCTGTTAAATACACACTTCAACTCACCAAATATATTTTTATAAGATTTTTCAGGGGCATGCTAGAAAAACAATATTTCTTCAAGAGTTCAAAGTAACAATGGGGGAATAATAATTGATATGCAGAAAATTCGGGCTAGATATCGCCATAGAATTTTGAATCCATCCACTTCATATATATACATATATTCCAGTTACAATATTAATTTTTCCTGTATATGGAAGAGATTTTCAGAGATCTTTTTTTTTGTTATTTTACAAATGACAATATTTTTATTTGGACTTTGGGAGAAATGTTGTGAGTAGCTGTAGTAGCTGTATATATAATGTATGAATCAATGTCAGATAAAGGAAATGTAATTAATTCTTTATTTACTCCTTCAATAAAGCAGGTAGTTGTTTGTCGCCCTGACTCTCTGATGAGCTGTTTAATGTGCCGTCTGCTAGCCTCCAGCATGTCATGGGAAAATAAGATGGCAGCGTGATAAGCAAACAGTGTTGATACAGCCAACAGCCCCGGGATGGCCTTCTTCCCCCTGGTGTCTGTATTGTGTGTGTGTGTGTGTGGTCTGTGTGGTTCTCACACTGTGTGCAACTTTCACAGTCTCTTCCACAAGTTATGGTCTCACATGTGGAGTGTCGCAACAATACAGCAAAGACTGGAGTAACGAGAAGAAGAGATGGACTATGGTGCTGCATTTCCTCTCAGCTTACACAAGCAGACATACTGCTTCTCAGCTTTGTCTTGAGAAGGAAGGTCTTGCTGGGTTTCTGCACCCGGATCGGGTTGTGATTTCACGGCAAAGACGGCCCCCCTAGGGTGAAAATGTTTTGGTAAACACTGATTTCTGTTTTTGCTTGAAACAGAAATCCTGCCTTGTGGTCGTCTTTTGCTTTCGCTGCTTTGTGTCTCATGAACTCGTGGGTTTAGAGGCGGTTAAATGGGTCAGAAGTTGCAATAAGCTAACCTGTTCTGGGATTTGCCCAGCCGCCATACACCTGATGTCACATCCCGAGCTCTAAGCAGTGGTCAAGTTCTCCTACATTGATGTTTACACTGCTAACAAAGCCCGGCCTGTGTGCGCTCACCACATACTACATACGCTGCATTTGTTAGCCTGAAGTGACAGCTCAGTGCACCGCTCCCAGACCTCCCTGGTCACGTGACCCAGGGCAGACACTGTGATGTCATCCTCCGGGGGCTGCGGGCGACACCAGGCCCTCGTTTACAGTCCGTCTGGAGGGGAGGGAGTCTTGAATTCCTCAGTGAAAGTGTGCAGTCATGTTTGTTTCCGCTGCTTTTACCTGCAGCACACAGGAGGCACGTCAGCTGGGACGCTCTTAATCCGACCTGATTGTTTCCTGTTTACTCAGTTGCATAGTGGAAATTATACGAGCAAGACTTCCTTAAGCACAGTTAGGATACATTTAGCACCATGATGTGATGAATGCACATGTTATATACACTGCAACAGACTTTATTTATGTTAGTTTTCCTTACAAGTTTAGAGAAAGAGGTTAGTTTGTTTGCTTTTGCAGCCTGTATACATATAATAGTTCATGTTTAACGGCAATGTAGCTCTTATTCTTTGAGTAATATTGAGTAATATTTTATTTTCTGCACATCCTGTTTATTCAATTCTATTTTAGTGTAATTTCTTCCATACATTAGCAAAAAAAAAACTTTTTTTTATTATTACTAAAATTATATGACACCATTACAGTTGTTTTAGGAAAATTATGCATTTAATAAACCGTCATTAAGAAGGAAATGTTCTGGAATATAATTCCACTGAAAAGCAAATTAATTAATTATAAAAAGAGGATAAACAATCTAATAAAATAATATTAAAATAAATAAATATAAACTTTTGAAAAAACAAAAAATTAATAAGTAAATAATACTTAAAAATAAATCTGATTTTAAAAAATAAGATTTTTTTTGTAACATTAGTGCACTTCCACATCCCACAACTCAAGCTGTTCAATATATATAAATGATGTAGTGCACGGCCACAACCGACTAAAAGTAACAAAACATATATTCAACGTTTAGGTAAACTATATTTAACATATATCCTGTCAGCCATAAAGGAGAGATTTACAACACAAGACAAAATGAAAGCATTATTGTGAAACAGAATATGGAACAATAACCGTTTCATCAGGAAATCATCTGCAACTGTTGTAATAATTGCCTTTTATTTTTTTATTTTTACCCATATAATCACAACCTTCAATATTCACATTGATAAAGCGACTAATTGGGGATATAATGCGCAGATTTTTCAATATTGAAAATACTTGTTAGTTGCAGCCCTGGATCCAGGACTCTTGAGCCCAGTCCATGTTTTATGGTTCGGAGAAGAAGGCAGTATAATGCTGAAAGATAACCAGGTCTCTTTCCATGTCACGGGTTGCATTACTGCCTGTCAGGCAATAAACACTTGATTCCCTGCTTACAGGATGTTGAAGCTGGTATTATACTCTGAGAGGACAGAGGGTGAATTCCTGTCCTCCTCTGCCTGGCAGATGTTACATGATAAACTGCAGCACTGTGGGTTTGTTTATCTGTCCTTTAAGGTGGTTTCTCAGATTAAAGATGTCAGCCGTATAACTGTTTCTTTTTGTGTTAGTTTACTCTGTAATTACACTCATGTTATTGTTGTGTGTGAAAATACAATGCAGTGTGTATTTTAGAAGCAGTGTGTGGTGCGTTTTCTGGTCGTGGCTTCACAGTTCACAGGACTGAAGCGAGCTTTTAGATTATAGCACTTCCTGCACACCATACTTTGATCATTAAAATAACTTATTGACTGAAGAGTCTGTGTGTGATGAGAAAGCTGTGAAATATAGTAATACATATCTTGATACAGACTGGTCTCAAACAAAGACATTACGTTCCCATACAATGAAATTCTCAATTATGTTTTAAAGGTTTCTGGATTGTGTTGGATTTTGACATATAAAAAATGCATCTCTAATCAAAGTTTGTATAGGAAGTTGGTTGTTATCAGCCCATTCAATGGTCTGTTGCTTAAAACGGAATGGTTAAGTTTACTTAAAAGGCAGCAGTATCATTTGGTTTAGGCTATAAAACTACTTCTGTAATGTTGGAGCAAAAACTGTCATAGGTGTTATGAAAGATAGTGTAAATGTAAAACAATTGCACCTAAATGCCACAAATGTAGATATGATGAAGATGTAACTATTGTTATTGTTATTGAAAGTGACAAAATTAGGAGGAATTATTATAAATTAAAGGATTAAACTGTGTTCAGAAAATAATGGCGGCAGAATCAGGAGACAAAGCTGTAACTAAGCTTTTATTTGCTTCATAATTAAAACTTAGAAAAGGTTAAAGGTTCCACAAGCTTTCAGTCAGTGTTGATGTGCGGTAGTAGCTTTTTTATTTTCAGTCTAGATACAACTGTATAACCTGAATGTATAGTGTATTGCTGTCTATTACATGCTGCATTTGATATCAGCAGGCTGCTGCTTTTCCATTAAAGCTCGTCATCTCCGTGTTCATGAGTGAAACGACTCTTCCCAGCAAAAGCATTAGTGTTCATTCGTCCATGACGTAAGCCGCTGTCTCGTTGCCGGGCTATTACCTACATTTTTTTTTTTATTCATCAACCTAAAGCATACAGAGTCCCCTGCAGTCTGTGCACAGTGTTGTCACAGCCAAGTTCATGTTGGGATCTGTTTCTGCCAGTAATAATATTGGCACAGGCAGACACTGTTCACTCTCTTCCTTCTTCATGAACTCTATCAGTCTGCTGGAAGCTGCAAACTGTGCTTTCTGCTCACACAAACCAGTGATTGACATGTGTGCTAACCTCTCAGCATGTTATTCTCCCTTTGGGTTGGGGTAGGGAAGTTAAAAAGCTCCATCCATCTAAATCCGAGCATAATGAGCACTTCTGAATTTCACAATGCGTGGGTGGAATATTAAACAACCCTGTCCGAAGGCTTTCATCAATGAGTGTCCAGAGGAGGACATTGAGAAACTGTGCGACACACCAGTATCACTTCTCCCTGCCGCTGTTCCTGTGGAAGACGTTGTACAATCCGAAACCAGCCGGTGAACCTAAAAATCTCAGAGTTGTTCAGGTTGATGTCTTCGTTTTCTTGGCTTCTGCTCTGCAGGATTATTTTCCGCAGTATTGTAACCTGCCGAAAAGTCCAAAACGCCCTGAGCTGTTTCCTGTGTTTGTTTTTATTTTTCTTTTGTATTCATTGATATCACATTCCACATGAGCACAGTGGTTGCACAGAATGGACTCTCTTCCTGTTCTGCTCTGTTTGGGGCCGAGTGTTTTCGCTCACTTTCGTCACTTCCCTGATTTGTAGACCGATTGGCCAATTGTCAGTGTGTCTCACTTTGTTTCTTGTAGTTTTGGGCCATGCAAGGTTAGCTATGGTTTGTGTCTCGCCCTCCTTTCTTGACATCTGATGCGTGCAGTCGTTTGCATGTCGTGCTGTTTGCTGCAGGCGTGTAGCTGCTAAACTTGTACTTTTGTTATAGTTATCTTGTTACAACAGGAAGCACATCTCAGTGGTCTGCTCACTGAGGTAGAATGTAGGGCAGCGAGCTGCAGCCTGGAGAGGGATGCTTTGCTTTTAATGTCTATTTGCTCTGTAAATAAAGCACTACCTCTGAGCTTCATTTTGACACAAACTTCCTGACCTTTCATCTCTGTCAATGTGGAAAAACAAGGATTTGTTAGAGCTGCCCTGATGCTGTGTTGTACCAAACTGCTGACAGTGGATCGCTCCAGGAACCAGGAAGTTTCTGTGACAGGCTCGGGTTGAGGTGAAACAAAGTTGGTCTGCAGATTTAGACAAGTGCTGTGAACAGCAGTGTTATCATGTTGACTTCAGCCCTTTCAAATAAAAGAATGAGTCTCCTTAGATACTAAATAGATGACATATTATTATCACACCACAGCGCTGTTTGTTTTGGAGCCTGATTCTCTGCCTGGAGTCACAAGCCGTGTTTCTATTAAAGTCGAAGCAAATTTTGAAATGTTGCATTAAAGAAACAGGTGAGTTAGGGATGTTTCCATTTACTGGTTAGAGCGAATTAACAAAGCTGCATAAATGTACTTTCTTCAGAAGATGGCAGTGTAATGTATTGCTGTAGGCTAATCAATCAGTAAACAGTAGAAGAAGAGAAAAACAACAACAAAAAGAGGTTGCTAATTGGAAAACTTTGGCCACCTACATGAGAAAATGGGAAGAATTCTTCAAGAATTTGGGAAACCTATAATTATTCTTTCTTGTCAGAGGAAACAGCTGATCAGTCATGTGAGTTATTGTGTTTGCTTCGTCAGAATTTATTCGTAAAAAGTCCTTATTTGCTGCCTGAACCGCATATTCAGAGCAATCAAAACCAGGTCTTCAGTGGCTGTTACTGCTTGTCGGGCCTCTTATCTGTTAGACAGTAGCTCAGTCATGTTTCTCTCTATCTGCGCTCTCAGTTAATCTGTGTTGTTAAAATAAGGACACACTTTCTATAGCTTGAAGCCATGATTTGTATGTTTCCTCCCTCACTGAAGAAACAGCCTGATGGAAACCGATGAGGAAGTCAAGTGATTCTTCTTTTTTTCTTCTCAGAAGAGTCAAGAAGACTTTTCAGTTGAAGTCATGTAATGAGTAATATGTTCTAAAAGTCTAGACTGAAGTCAACTTATTATTAAAGCTGTCAAAAGTAGTTTTTAATATCATGTTTTTAAATGAGAAATATCCCTTCATTATAGATTAAATAGTGTAAAAAGTACCAAACGTACCAACGAAACCATACACAAATGAAAATAAGACAAAATAAAAGTATTTTTCTGTGTTTGCTGTTTATTGTTGCATGTTTAAACAGGCAGTATAAAAGTCTTTTTTCTCTTCGAACCAACTGTATAAGGTTTAAATGATTATCAGACATTTAACTTGACTTTAACCCGACATTTTCACTTATATGAATTATTCAGAGTTACCTGCATTTTTAAAAGCATCGGTGCAACTGGACACCAGTTACCCAGTGGCATGGTTACGGCAACACAAAGTTGTCTCGCTCTCTCTACATATGCTCGAGCTGTAGATCAGAACATTTGTAAACATTTTCTAAATAACATCCGTTCATTTAAAACATGGCAAAGATGAGTATGGTTGACCAGAAGCGGCTGCAGACGCAGCTGGACGCTCTGCAGACGATGAGGACGCTGCTTGTAGAAAAAGCCCTCACGGTAATGTCGGATCAGTTTCTGATGCACGGTTTGGATATTTTGGTGACTGATCTGTCTGCTTTCCCTTTTTTTTTGTTTCTGAAACACAGGGTGACAAAAATAATGGCTTTGACGTGCTCTACCATAACATGAAGCATGGCCAAATATCCTCCAAGGAGCTGACGGACTTCATCAGAGAAAGGTAAGACAACACAGTCACGGGAAAGCATTTCCTTATCTAGCACACCATTAACCTGTTTTAATGTCTCTGCCTCTCCAATACATGTCCGACCTGTTTTGTGGTTTTCTTGGTATTTAAATGTTCTTTCATGTCGTCACTGGCACTTCCAGTTCCTTGTATTGTGCTCGCAGTAACACCCAAATACTTAGCTGAGACTGGAACTGAAGGCCTCTGCCTGGTGCAACAGATGGACAGTTCAAACCACACGAGTTTGCTTCAATATCTCACACATTGTGGGTTCAACCTGCATGATAAACATATCGCAGGGACCACAACATTTTTTTCATTTGTTGAATAAGAGTATTAATAGACAACTGTACTTTAAGGTGTTACAATCTTTATTTCTTTGCAGTTGTCTTCAGCTAAATGTTCAATTTTCACTCATCACAGCAGCAGAAACAGAAGCAATGAAAACAATCCGGCTGCTATATTTGTTTGTCTCAAACCAGATGATCTGAGCAAAGTATTAGCTCAGTACATCCTCTGTTTATTCCTAACTCTGAAATCTTGATACATCATTCTTGAAAACATACAATCAAATTTGATAAAAACGGCAACAACAACAACTGCTTGTTGTGTGAACAAATGAATCCTGTAAACAATGCATACACAGTCACAAGTTACATGTGATGATAAAAGCTTGAAGAGTCTGGAACTGCCTTGAAAGTGCTTGAAAAGTGCTTCTATTTTACTCTTAAAGCCCCGTGTGAGCCTGTGTCATGAGGGTGAAAGAAGCTCAAACCTGTAACCTGGCATTACGTTGCACACCTTCAGTGTCTGCAGCTTGATAATACCATAACAACACCTCCCGTTCAGATTCTTCCCTCCTGCATAAAGACGTGTCAGAGGTGTGTGTTTATAACCTGCCACATGATAGATGGTCTGCCGCTGGAATTCAGCAGTGGATTCCTCTGCACTCAGTCACTCAGACACTTTAATATAACTCTGGGTGCAGGATTTGATACGCTCCATCGACTGTGTTTATTGAAAGATGTCTGGAAAGTCCTATAAATATAAGATTATGGACCAAAGTTATTTTACTATCACATTATAGAGCTTAATCTCAAAGTAAATCAGTTTCTTTTTCCTCAGGTGGCAGGGCGCTCCAGTGAAATTTCTTTTTGCTGATATTACTTACATTTTCAAAGCTTACTGTCACTGTTTACTGTTTAAACCGTTCAGACTCATTTTGTTGTAATAAATCATCCTTTAGTTTAAATATTAGCACTCTTTGCAGCCTGCAGGAATGGTGTAATGATAGAAATCAATACATCATGCATGAAGTAGACAGAAGTTCAGGTAGAGGTGAATTTATTGTGTTGGACTATAATTGCTCAGGGGTATTGTAATTCTAATTACACAGTGCAGGTTTTAGGATTTATTTCAGTTCACAGGCTGATGTTTCATGTTGCACTGTGGCTCCCTCTGGTGGAGAAAGAAGCTCTGTGCACTGTGTTAACGCGCTCCCATCTGCTCCCAGGGCCTCTTCTATAGAAAGTATTTTTAGGCTAAATCTATGTTATCAATCTCCAAGAGGCACGCCCATAGTCAAATCTCTTTAAGGTGCTAGATGCAGCTGTCTGCACTTAAAGTAAGAAAACTACCAGCAGACTGTTTCATTTTCAGTTCTTCCTTATTCTAAGTAGACTGACAGAGTTTCAACCACAGACGACCTTCTCCAGTTGGAAAAATGACCTGAAGAAGACTAAAAATAATATCTTTTAACTGTATCTCACACAATACTTGTCAATGTCAGACTCTCACTGCCAATTAAACGTCACTACGAGACAGTTTATTTGAATATCTTTACTAAAATTAAATGCTTTCTTTGGCTTCCAAGTTCTCTCCTGAGCTGTTTCAGCACCAGTCACAATTTATTTCTATTTCTCCAGCTGTTAGTGGGGTGTGTTTTGTACTTCTTGGTGGGAGGATGGTGTCCTTTAACATGATGTGATAACTATGAAACTTTAGTAAACTTTACTTTAGTATTGTGATTCACACAATTAGGTTGCACGTAAGCTTATAACAAACAGATCTGACTCTTTGGTAGTTGTCATTTTGTTGAGAAAACTCAAGTTCTTAGCATTTCCTCGTACTGTTATGTGTTCATAAAAATAAGTCAGCAGCAATATAACTCATCCAAATAAACAGATTACATACCTGTCCAGGAATAAGAGAGCCAAGTCAAGATCAGTTTTAAATCCTTTCATATCCTGAAGTTTCTTTATCTGTTGACCACCGATCCTTCCCCAGTAACAGCTATAACCACAAAATATAACTTAAAAAAGTATATTCTCTAAAGAAAAATCTCCTCCTGCTTCTTTTTAACTGGCTAAAGTTCTTCTTACTGCCAAACTTTGCCTGGAAAATTTTAAACCTGGGCTCGTCCAGTGCTGTAAATTGTTTTCAATTTAATTTTGTGTGGAATCTGACCTGGGGACAGGCATTAATAATATATACATATTTATATATACAACACATTATTTTAGGCGCACTTTGGAAATTCTCATGAGAAAAACTTGACGGAAACACCAAAATTCAATAAAACTTTTGATATTGCACATTAAAGTTTGTGCGCTCGTTAAAGGTGGTTGTTTTCTTTTCTGTCTGTCTAAACAAGAGATGGAAACCAACGATCTTTCACAATAAGTTCTGACATAGCGAACATTTAATTTACATGACTGATCAGATGTTTCCGCTCTGCCGGAAAATCTAAAAGAACAATTATAAGTTGCCTAATTGAATCCAATTCCTGAAGACCTTTCTTAATTTTCTATTTGTTGTTGTTTTTTCTTCTACTGTTCTAAAGTTCACATTGAGAAGTGGCTGTGTGCACTTCTGAATGTGAGGTCAAAAGCTTTGAGTGACTAATATAGAAGAAGAAAGTGTGTCTCTGCAGGGCACAACACACACTCTAAACCTTTGTAAGTTCTGGTCTAGGCGTATAAACACTAACAAGTTTTGGTTTTATAGAAAGGCCCAGTTTCTCCTGGCACTCTGTCAGTATTTATAACATGCTAACGTATAAAAATAAACTTCCATTCTGGGCTCACACAAAGATGTCGAAGTGGGAATGCAGCCTATAATGCATCTCCAGCTCTTCCCATCCTCTGTGTAGTTGTGTCATGTTGGATGCCTGCCCTGTGTGTACCTGTGTGTGTGTTTATGATGGATGTGTGTTTGCACGTTTGTCCTGTTTCCCCCTGGCTGACCTTGCTCCTGTGACGTGACTGCAGAGAGAGGCTGGCTAAATGAGACATGCATAATTCAGGCTTTCACTATAACACTGCCGCAGCTCTTTTTTTTTGTTTTCTTTTTTTTACTCCTGTCACTTTGCTGCAGAATGAAGGAATAAAAAGGGAAATTGAGAGAAGCAGGGCATCCAAACACTGGCTTTCATACCCTGTCAGCCTCGACATGAGGTTTATGAACAAATCCCAAGCCAAACCACACTTATATGCCCACACATGGTGCATGTGGTCAAACATTTATGTTGCAAGTTCTAAATGGGTGTTTTGGGCTCGGGCTTCACTTCTGTAGTGACATGCCTATTTGAGCCATAACCTAGTTGCAAATACTTTGGAAAAACTTTTTCATACTCCACATTAAATGGGTTTTTTAAGGTAGAATTGTTATCTTGACATTATTGATATATGAAACTGTTAACTTGGGCTTAATCAAATTGTTGTTAGAGCTCATTTAGAATGATTTAACACTAACCTGTGTGTGTATTTTTGCTCTGTCCTAGGAGTGCTATTGAAGAGGCCTATGCCAGGTCTATGACCAAACTTGCCAAATCAGCTGGCAACTTTTCTCAGCTTGGGTGAGTGCAAACAGCCGTTAACTTTCTGAGGTAAAGCAAAATGAATGACTGTAAGAGTCTAATCTGAAGTGTCATCTTTTATCCCAGGACTTTTGCTCCGGTGTGGGATGTGTTCAAGACCTCCACAGAGAAGCTGGCCAGCTGTCACCTGGAGCTGGTGAGGAAACTACAGGAACTTATAAAAGAGGTGCAGAAGTATGTGGAAGAGCAGGCCAAAGCACACAAAAAGGTAAGGAGATGGAGAAGTGGAAACTGTAGCATCCAGGCAGTTAAGGCTTTTTATCATTTGGGTGTTTTAATACTAATGCTGACAAGGTAACTGTAGGTTGGTACCAATACCACCAACAGTTTTTTCAGCAATATATATTACAATATGAAAATATGATCCGATCTCAAAAAATATAGAAACACGTCTCAATTTAGGCACCTTAGAAATAAATTAAAATGTCTAAATGAAGGGCTGCACACTCCATGATGATGGTCCATTCTGACTGTAAGCCTATGTTAGGTGATACACCTGTTATTATGTACTATGCTGCTGATAAATACCCATCTGTCAGAGTTGAACTCTTGTTTAACCTCAGTTTTTACCTTCTTTGGTTGTCCCACTTTCCACCATTTCTTCTACAGCTACTGTTTTAGCTACTTTATTAAGTTTCCTCTTGATAAAATCCTCTCTCTTCAGCAGTCATGCGGTGCATTTTTCTCGGGCTTTTATTGTGAAAGGTAAAAATGGAAAGGGGTGAAGCTGTATTGCACTGCCGTTGATTATATGGGAGGCAATCAAGAGTTTGCCATATCAATTTGGACTATGGATCCTCTGTTATTATTTTATTATCATTATTTTATTACCTTCATAAGTGAGCACAGCTCATAACCTTCAGCTACACTAACAGCTGTGCAATCATCAACGCACTTCCTTTGTGCCTTCATTTTCCTGGAAGAAACTGAATTTCATAATATAAGTGAGGCTTATAAGGAACCAATTCAAACATTGATGGTGCCTTGATTCTATATCAACCATATTTTGTCGACAATATTTAGTCCAGAACCATAAGTTAGAGCAAAAAACTTTAACTATAGACCTATTCTCATCTCTAAAGTTGAAGAAGTTGACAGTGTGGACTAGAAGTCAACCCTCATAAAGAAAAGGAACTTGCTCAACAGTCGTTTCCATTTTGAGAAAACGTAGCGTGCCGTGTTATTCCATGAAGCTTTTTTTTTACACCTCACTCCTCTGTCTCCCTGCTCGCTGCTGAGACACACCATCAGCTCATATCTCATGCATGAAGCCTCGGAACGCAAAGTAAAATAGGAGCTCGGGATCAGCGGAGTTATGTTTGTGCTTTCAGCATGACAAAAAGGCTGTCACAGTGTCTCTCCGTCACTTCCCCGCTCCTCTCCGCTCTGTGTTTCTTGGCTAACTTGCAGATACAGTGCATACTGCAGCTAAGCGGTGTGAATAACACAAAATAAACACCCATCCTGGAGTGGCTGCTCAGAATGTGTACATAATTTCTTTTGCTTACACCAGTGAAGTTTACATTACACTATAAATGTGTCAAAATAAGTAACAATGTGGATTCAGAGACGGTGATGAGTAAAACAAACGAGCAGCTTACTGTGTGGCCACTGTCTCCTTTAGCTCAAAAAGAAGAGGTATGCACATGGAACAAATGCAGAGTTTTATACATATTTTAACAGCCACTATACAGCTCTAACTGCTTCCTGCTGTGCCGTGTAACGGTTCTGTGTCACATGCTGCAGAGTGAAACTAAAGGACTGCAATAGTGTTTTATTAGAGCAATAAAGGAGCTCTGTCTACGCTGAAGTTGTGCCTGTTATTCCATCATTAAGTCAGAATAAACAAGGGGATTCCAGGACAAGTGTTGCCTGTGTTTTAGAGTCAATAGTCCATAGAGCAATGGGTGACACTTGCACATATTCAGCTTGCTGTTTGCTGAGTTACTGTACCGGACATTTGTGTGTGTTTCTAGACAAAAGAAGAGGTGGCGTCCACCCTGGAGGCCGTTCAGAACATCCAGACCACCTCTCAGGCTCTGCAGAAGTCCAAGGAGATCTACAATGCCAAAACTGTGGAGCAAGAGCGCCTCCGCAAAGAAGGGGCCACCCAGAGAGATGTGGACAAGGTGGGAGGTCACATTCGCACGTACACACACTCACATAGTCATGGTATGGTAATAAGGCATGATGAAGTGCCGTAACACTCCAGTCTATACAGAAACTTTAACCCCAAAAGCCTTCAGATGTTCAGCGGAGCTTGGTTTCTCTGCTGAGTTGATGTGGGGAAAACAGAGAGCCATTGTGTATAGTACACAAAGTGATGATAGCGATTTATCTGTCTGTTTATGTTTTGCAGGCTGGAGTGAAAGCCAAAAAAGCCACAGAGACCTACAAGTCGTATGTGGAGAAATACGCCGCAGCCAAGTCGGAGTTTGAACAGAAGATGGCAGAAACAGCACAGGTTCGCTTGGTTTCTCTCTGCTGTGTGGATGTGATTTAATGAAATATGTGCTCACAGACTCTGTCTGGTGTCTGTCTCTGTGGTATGCAACACTTTCGTTGTGTAATCCGTCAGCTCCGTGTGTGTGTGTGTTCCACGTTTCGTGCCCTGTATCATCTCCAGATTGTGTTTTTTCCTCTGTAACGGAATCGCTGTGGAAAGCCCTGATTGGATCCATCTGAAAGCCTGATTAGATAAACTCCAAATTAAAATCAGATCAACAGAATTTGGCCTCCATATCCTCCTGCACCGCA
>CAFUXE010000098.1:879053-897048 GCA_903364295.1 Serranus cabrilla
CTCTCACCATCACTCAATCTCTGAATCACTCTCTCTCTCTCTGCCGCTCTATGAAAATAGCCGCTGCCATTAAAATTTAAAACCACTACTGCTTGTGTGCAAACATGCACCGTGTGTGCACTGAGCTGTTGTTGTTGTTAATGTCGCTGTGGAGCGGCTGAAAGGGCACGCTCAGTGTTGCAAAAGGGGGTCTAGTGGGTTTCACCCGCCGCACTCCCCGGCTGCACATTAAACGAATGTCACGGCATCTTTCTTCACGGCTCCGGCTCTCTCTCCCTCCGCTCTGACCACTGTTTCCCCTCCCTGTTTGTGTCGTACCTCGCTCCTTTTTTCCTCCTTTTTCTTTCGTTCGGTTTTATTGGAGCCCACTTGTTCTAGACAGGACTCTGTTGTGGTTATTTATGAATACTTTATGGGGTTAGTTGCCGAGTTTTTACAAATGTTTTTCTTGTTTTTTTTATTTATTTATTTTTTCCACCCTGGGAATTAGTGATAAAGATAAATGACAAGTTTATAGAGGATGTTTTTACTACGTAATGTAACAAGATTCAGGAGGAAAGATGTTCTCTTTTAAAACCTTTGACTTTGTTCGCTGCAGTTTGGTTTGGGTTGTTGTCGAGACTCAAACCCACAATTACTTTCTCATCCGAAAAGTACAAAAAACCCAGACCGCTGCTTGTGTGATTTGCATTTAAATACCAGAACAGTCATTAGATTATATTTGCTTTCCTCTGTGTCTGTTCAGAGTTCTGTTTTTGCACCCTTTTCCCATTTCATATTTACCAGAAAAGTTCTGGATTAAAGTTAAAACACACATCCGAGGTAATGACGAAGGTTGCGTCATCTGGTGTGAATTATTGAGAGATTTTCTTTTCTTTCTTTTTTTCTTTTCCTCAGTGCTCATTTTTCTGTCTTTTTCATTTCTCCTCCTGTTTGGTTCCCCCTCTGCGGTGTTCCCTTTATTGAAATAGCAGTGGAAGTCGTGTGTGTGTGGCCAGCAAGAGCCGTAATTGAACCCATTTGCCGCTTAGCGCCTGTGGGACTAAACCCTGGCCTCACAGCTCTACGGTGGTTAAACGCTTTTGCTGTGTTCCTTAAACCCATTTTGTTTCTTTTTCTCCCCTCCTCCCTTGACAATCCCCCCCTCCACCACCACCACCCCCACCATCTTTCTCCTTGTGCGAATAAATTCTTTATTGAAATTGATGCTCGAAGTTTCCATTGGGTTGGTGACCCTCGAGAGCAAATCTTGCATATCTTGTGTTACGCAGCATGACACGGCAGATTTATGTCCAGAAGGAAAAGAGTCTCTGTGAAGGAAGTTGGTGAAGTGTTGGGGGCACGCTCTCTGCTGTCCCTGACTGATCGTTGTATGGGCTTAGATGTGCAGTTTTGCGCCGCTGAATATTTCACCCTAAGTTTAACTCGTGGTATGTGTGAGTGGAGAAACGTCCTGTGATTTACTGTCTTTAACTCTGAAGTGGAAAAAACCCCTTTGCCACTGGGAATAATTAATAATATAGCCTTTTTTTTCGCTCGTTTTTTATATTTTAAATCTTATATATTGTTACATAAACACAATCAAACGTCTCAAACCAGTTTTTCAAAGTTGCACATGTTGTAACGAAGCAGAAAAAAATATTACTACCCTTAAAATACTCCGTTTCACTTCATAAAAAGCAAGTCGTTCTGGTTTATGTCCCCTCTATGCAGAGTGATCATTTCTGTCTTGTCAGCCTGCTTTTATTTGGGATTTTTTTTCTCAAACAAATTGAGCAACTAATGGCTGAAAATTCGTGGTGGGTCGCATGCGCCTCTGATTAATTAATGTCTGTTTTTGTTTTCAGGGACAGATGCGGAGGAACCAGTCCAGTGAGTATTTTCTCTGTCTGACCTCTGTGTTTCTGCGTGTTGCTGGATGACTGTGAAGGGGGTCGACTGTACGACTTCTCCGCTACATTTTTCTTGGCACGAGTTGCTTTTAAAGAGGTTGTCTTTAAAAAGGGAAAAATCCAGAAACTTAGCCAAAGCCAACATATCCCGAGAGAAAGTAAATAGCTGTTCTTTTTCTATAAATTTTAGAGCTTCAGGGATATTTCCCTCCCATGGTACAAATAAGATTAATTGCTTAATTGGCTGTTTATGTTTGGACATGTCAGAAATTATCTTTTCCATTCTGCAGACTGGCACAGTTTGTAGAAAGTTGGTGTGTTTGAGTGCTTGAGAAATGCTTTAGGAATAGTTTTACCTATTAGTGATTTGTCATTTTTTACAAGTTAAAAGCTAAAGTTGCATTCACATGCTTTGTTTGTATGTAACTCAGTGATAATTCACATTCTGCAGCTGAAACGCTGATAGTTGAGATCACAAAGCATTGCATTGATAGATGTATACTCTACGTACGCTTATCACAGGAGTGCCTACATTAAGCTCTAAGGCTCAGGGTCGTGGTAAGTATGTTTTCTCTCCAGCCCTGCCTCCCCCTCCCCTCAGAGGATCTACAGCCCTCGTCTCTGTCCCCTGCAGCCGGCTGACACCAGCTAACACCGCTGACACTACTGCGTTCTCTCACTGCAAACTTTCAGTTTATTTTTAGAGGAATACTTCACCCCCAGAATGACCATTTGGATATCAATTACTCACTCCTGTGTTGACTTGAATTCTTGAACAAAACTCTGTTTATCTTGCATACATCCGCAGTAAACGAAGAATCCAGAAAATGCAAAGAAACCTTGATGAATTTAACAAGCAGCGGCGTGATGGTTTATATTTTAAATAGAAAATTCATTGAAATGAGACGTCTATTTCAGTTATTAAAAATCAAAAGCAGGATTTTTTATTTATTTACTTTGAAGACACGTAAATGACAGTTTTCAGGGCATTAAACGACTGAAAGGTCTGTTCATTTTTATGAATCAAGCCTTGATAATCTAACAATTGCATAGCCATCAGTGCTGAAAAAGAAGTTAAAATTGATGATTGAATTGAATCGTGACCCACAAAAGTCTAATCGAATCGTGGATTTGGAGAATTCGCGACACTTCTGATCAACTTACTTATGCAATTTATGCAACAACTAATGCAACCCTGTGCAGCTCTGGATGAGTAGCTTGCTTGCAGAAGCAAGAGACTGTTTATGCAAAGTGTTTTAAATCTTAAGGTTTCAGCAAAATTGATGTGCTTGAGCTGAAAATATTTTACTTGGATTATACTGCACAGCTTTTGCAAGTGTTTGGAAAACTGATGTTTTTAAATGCAGCCTCCATTTACTTCAATTCATCCAAAAAAAAATCTGTTTTGAATTCTCTGTTCACTGTGGATTTATGTGAAGTTTTCTTCAAGAATTCAAGGTAACACGGGGTGACAAATTAACATACAAATGGTGTTTGGGAGTGAAGTATTCCTTTAAGAACTGACATATACATATGGTTTAATATTGGGGTCGTCTTCCCTCTGGTGCTTAAGTGCTGCTTCAGGTTGCTTATATGGATTTCTGCCATGCATTGTAACACTTCAGAAAGGGGCACAAAATAACCAAGCAATGCCTGATTTTATTTTTAGTTGCTAAGTCACTCCATCCCCTGTTTTAAAGTGTTACCAGCGATTAAAAGCACATTTTAAGTTAACCCTTTGCAGTATTTGGGTAAGATTTTAAGGTTTGACTGTACAAGGCAGAAAATGTGCCCAACCTAAATCTTACTGCAAATCTACTTCTTTTATAAGACTTTTCTTGGCAGATGGTGGTTCTCATTTGTTCAGTGAGAAACCTCAGTTTATATTTTTGGTTTAAGGTGTGATGTAGTTTAAACATCTGGCAACTTACTTTGAATAAAGCTGGTGGAAATCTTTTGTGTTGGGTTTTTATTTTGTCATCACTCTGTGCAGGTCTGTGGGTCTGAGATTGTTTTTCTCTCTCTGCAGGTGATGAGCTGGCTAAACCCAGAGTGCCAACATCATACGAGTACGTATGCCACCTTTCTCTTCATGTTTACAGAATCTATGCTTTTTAAAGTCTGTTTGTAGCTGTTTTTACTGCAATTGTGACGCTTTTTGCTTTTTACTCTTTCTCACTCTTTCCTCTGACAGACTGACAAACAACGACCTTCTGTCTCTGGACCCATTCGGCCCGACTCTGGCAGCTGGCTCCTCCTCCTCTGTGTCCTCATCAACAGGTAACCCCTAAAGCCTCATTTTTACCTTGAATGCTGTGTATGCATGTCCCTCAAACCAATAACTTAATGCAATTCCTTGAAAGTTCCTTCAGATTTCAGTCCTGATGATTTGGAGGTTATAACAGCACATGCAGCTTTGTTCAGCAGGTAGTTTTTAAATATAACAGAAGAACTGCTGTATGTGTTTACAGTGCAGCCAAAGAAACTCATATACCTTTACAGTGTATGATTTCCTACTGTACATGATGCAAGTATTTTTTTTATTGCAGAAAAAGTTGGACCATATTAGGAAGGAAATAAATGCAAAAATGACCACTGTCTTGTTATGTAGCTACATTTTTTTTTATAAATAATGGCAAATGCACTGGTTTCATAACTGCTTTGCTGTTACCCACTTTTAATGTGAAGCAGCAGCTGCAGTAACAGCAGAGCTCCACATCCGGCTGGCGGGTTTAAAATGCAGGTTTCATTTATAATAATCGCCAAAATGACACCATTTATCATGGGCATAAACTGTAAAAACTACAAATATTTCTAGATCGTCACATTTCCGATGCTGTTTGGACAAATCACTTGTGACGACCCCTTCCGTCAGCAAAAATAACCAAATCTAAGCTAAAAATAGTAATATTTTATCAGAATAATTTTATTCAACATGTCTCATTTAAGTTTTATTCTGCACACCTCAGCACAACTGGAAAGCCATTAGAGATTCGGCTAGGATAACGTTTAAGAAATTTTGGTGAAACTGCAGGCTGTTTACACAGAGCAGAGGGGAGAGGACAAGAGAAGTTGCAAGCAGATTTTCTTAAATCACATTTTTCAATGTATATAGCACGTGAAGCTCCCATTTTTTCACATGTGAACACTAAACAGTGCAGCTGTTGTCAGTGAGATGAAACTGCATTGGATTGGAAGCATTCAGAATTTCCTATGAATCCCTTATTCTTTGGTAGACAATCTGAATTGAGCATGAGAATGGTGGGCTCCGCCATTATTAAAAGAACAACTGAATAGAGAGGTCATTTCAGAATTGTAATAATCGACGGTATTACAGAGAAAAAGGACAACAGATATTATCAAAACTTGGTTTTGATTTCATGAAAATGTGAAAAGCATTCTGTTGTTTTACTCACATTTGGCACCCAGTCCTTTTTGCTCTTTCTGTTCCTTGATTTCATTTTCCCTCTAGTACTCTTCAGGTCTCTCCTCTTTCTTTCTTTCTTTCTTTTCCTGAGCTGCTCAGTTGGAAGCCTCTCCTCTCAGGGCAGTCCAAGATGGAGGAACTGACCCCTGAGGTCAACAGAATATTCCACTTTAGGGAATTAAAATCACAGCTTTTTCTTTTCCAGTTTGCAGTCTTTGTTTCCAAATGATTTTCCATCACTTTCGCCTCCTCCTGTTTCATATAAATCTTCCTGAAGTCTCTGCAGTCATACTTCTCTGAGAGACATTAGAGTGTTTGTTTGACTTCACGCTTCAGTGTTGACGGAGTGATTCTCATGGCTTTGCATGCATGACACCAGTGTTTAAACAGAGTGACATTAGCGCTGACCCATTGCCTAGGCTAAGCGTAATCCACAGTTAATTGGCACCTAGTTGAGGTCGAAAGGGTCAACCATAAAGCCCACTGGCACGTATGTTGTCAAACAGTGTCTCGTTACTGTCAAAGGTCTCGGCTTAAAAGTCAAAAGAGCATCATGGAGTGCCCTGATTAAGATACGGTGATGGGAATTAAGTCCCTGCTTACAGCCTGTTAAATCTCTCTGTGTACAGTGCAGCTCCTAAAACACACATGACACATTAAACAAGTCTAGCCTGTGAGGTATTAAACCATTAAACTCTCACTGAAGCAAACATGGTCAAACTATGTGGAATTCTTACATTTATTATTGTATTTATTGATATGTTTTGTACATTTCCATCTGTTTTACACATTCTTTGCTTTTTGTTTCATCACAGTGTCATTGTCCGAGTTGCAGTTTCTTGCTGTTTTATTGGTTTTTATGTATTTATTTGAACTTTTCTTGTTAGACCTTGCCTCTATCTTCCTTTCAATCCCTCCATCTCCATCTTTTCTGGTGAATGACGTCTTTCTGCCGGAGGCATCAGGTAAAATGTGTGTGCCCCGTTTATCAGACAGACAGTGATCTAACGAAAAACTCGTTTGGAGAACTTGAAGCATTCATCAACTGCTTTTTTGCATGTATTTCAGTTTGATTTTTGTTTCTATTATTTAAACCTAAAGTTTTCTTTTCTTCAAATGCATGTGGATGCGTGAGAGTCTGACTTACCTCTACTTCAGCTTTTTTTTGAGGACCTGTGTGTCTTAAATCAGGCTCATTTCCATTTATTACCAAGAGGATAGATTAATATTCCTGTAAAGATATGGCACCAAAGCTATGGTTGTACAGAGTTTGCATACACCTGAAAATACTCACCTAAAAAATAAAAATCAGTTTAAGTATACGCTATATTTGGAGTATTTTAAATCAGTTTGCCTCGCCATCATACAGCCCTTTACTATGGGGAACTGAACCGTTATGTATTGTCTCTTCAAAGCCACCAGACTCCTTTGACAAAAACAGTATTTTTACCTTGCAAACCAAAGGAATTTAAAATGTAATGTCAAAGGGATGTTAAACCCATCTGAGATTAAACAGATTGTGCTTCAAAACCAAACTGCATAAGAAAGAGGCAAGTTTAGTCACAAAAGTCCCTTTCAGACTGCCGTTTCAAGCCACAATGTTTACACCTCTGTGACGTTTTGCCTTCAGTCTGAACGTCCAAGAGTTGTAATGGGGGACCAAGTGATCCCTGTACATTACATTCCACCACTGACATTTGCAGTTTTATTTTTATTATTTTCTAATACTTCCATTTTGCACTGAAGAGTACTATTTTGTATTTGGCAACTTTTGAGATTTGCACTTTAACCTACAATTTAGATTTGATTCTCATTTTGTTGTACGATTTGTATTAATACAGACTTGATAATAATTTTTAAAAAGTCATATTTTCTATATATTTTTCAGTGTTTTATCATATTGTCAAGAATATAGTTATTGTAAAAAATTCCTTGAAATATCATGATATTCTATTTTAGGGCCATATTGCCCACCCTTATTACTAACCAGTATAAATCTTGGTATACAACATAATCCATCAAATACTGGAAGAAAAGTTGTATTTGTTGTTCCTGTGTGACTAACTTAACTGTAGAGCGGTCAATTGTACTTGTGTGTTACTAAATGTCTGGTTTATACTTTGCATTTGTCATGTTTATCGCCTCTGTCAACCACGTCGCCCCTCCAGCTGAGGTGGTGACACAGCGGGAGCGCTCCCCTCCCCTGGCAGAGAGCCAGCAATCCAAAGATGTCTCCTCTTTCTCCTCGTCCACGTCCTCTCCCTGGGACTCGCCAGAAAACCCTTTCCAAGCACTCAAGCCCGTCCCGGCGAGGGCCCAGAGCGCCCCCATCACCCTGCCGACCGAGCCAATTGACCCCATCAAAAGCCCGGCCGCCGCCAGCCCTCCAAAGAGCGTCGACGCCTTCTCCTCCGTGTCCTGGTCCCAGAGCCAGTGGATCGCCTTCAGTGACAATTTCGCCCCGGCTCGCCGTCAGGGCTCGGGGATGTCTGTGAAGGAGCTCCAGAGGCCTCAGTCGAGCTCCGGCAGGTCGAGCCGCTTCCTGTCTGACGACTCTGCTGACGCCTACTGCAAAGCGGCGAGCAGCAGAGAAGACGGCAGCTCCTGTTTCTCTGACGTCTTCTCTGGGGTTACTGATAGGGCAGCAGCTCCATCAAGCAAAGCATTCAATGGTAACATTTTAACGTGTGCAATGCCTGAGGTTTGGACTTTTGGTTTTGTATTTTGTTTTATTTTAACCGAATGTTTTCATATCGTGCATTTGTTTTGTTTTTGACAACTGTATCATTTTGAATGTTTTCTGTTGTTTTTCATTATTTTTATTTGCTTTCCTTACTGACTGACTGGTTTGCCTTTGAGTTTCCTTTTTGTGAAATTAATTTTGGAATGTATTTCAGTTTTTTGTTGTTTCCTTTCTTTTATGGTTTTTACACTCGAGGTCTTGGTGCATGATGGTTTTGCATCGACTTGAATGTCACACAGTGTATACATGTTTGTTTGTACCCCCTGCTGTGTAGCTGTCACTAACCGGTAAATCTTACATGTTCCTCTCTGTAGTGCCAGTACCAAACCGACCGACCACCCCGCTGACAGCTGGAGCCCTGGTGCCCCCGCCACGACCCTCCTCCAGGCCCAAACTCCCCACAGGAAAACTCACAGGGATCAATGAGATTGTGAGTAATTAAAACAACCGTACAGTAGCTATATGTGCAACACTACACTGACTTCAGTCAATATACTGTCCTATTTGATTGACTCCATTGTAATGTGTCTGTACCCAAATCTGAATATGTTTCTGTGATGAATATCAGGGAAATATTTCTTTGACACCAGGTTGCTTTTTATTATATTATTATTATTATTGGGAAAAAAGAAACATGAAGAGGGAAAACAAGGTAGACTATTGCATGTCATGTTTCTGTAAGTTACTGATATTAAGTTAAGATCGCAACATTTTCCTGATTTAAAGTAACTTTTAGTGTAAACCAGGCCCAGAGACGGCAGAAACAGGTAATAACGTCTCCGTCCATCTCTGCTCCATCACTCAGGTACGGCCGTTCAGCCCACCCAAGACCTCCAACGCCAGCCCCCCTCCCGCTGCACCCCTCGCCCGGGCCGAGAGCTCCTCCTCCCTGTCCTCGAATGCCTCACTCAGTGCTGGAAACACCCCCACTGTCGGTAAGTGTGAAGCGCTAAAGAAAGCGGCCGTGATCTCCCTTTGCTCAGATCTATTTCTTCTCCTTTTCTTCAGCTCCTCACCAAACTGCCACATACCTTTTGTCTCTGCAACACGATGTGCTGTTTTCCTCTCCTCTCACTCCTTCCTTCCTTCACTCCTCTCCTTACAGGAGCTGAGCACACCTTTGCCCTCCCCCTCTCCTCCCCAGAGCCAGAGCTGCTCTCCCTCTCTCCTTTCTTTCTACTAAGCCAAAGTGAGTCCGCCTTTCCAAACTTTTGAGAGCTGCTCCTCTCCGTGGTGCTCACAGTCATCGTCTCTACTCTGCACACATTTCACTGTCATCATTAGGGCCTCTTTGTTCATCTCTGTGCAGTCATATCAGCTTAGGGCTCACCTGCCACAATCACACATTCAAGACAACTGTGCTCACCTCTCCTCATGTGTGCTCTCTGGGTTTGTTTATCTCCTCCTTTTCTTCTTTGTGCCTGTAATTTGGCGTAAAGAGGATGATGTGTTCATAGCGAAGCTGCCTACCTTTGAGAAGCGGTGTGAAACACCAGCAGGTATGGTAAAGTTCATACAAGAGGACTCTCCTCTGTATTTAATTAAACAAACTAACAGCAGTCTGTTTGATGGACTCCTGGACTTGTTGCTTTGCAGTGATTGCATTTCTCTGTCTTGTGCGCTCTCCATTTTCACCTCTTCAGCCAGTTTCTCACATTTGTCTTACTGTAAACAGCATCAACTGCTAACATTGTATAGAGTTGATTGTTAAAGGCATACTATGCAGGAATTGAAAGGAAACCTCAGATTCTTTCTTATTTTGGAACGTTCTTTGCGTTTTGCCTCGCTATATTATCATTTTTGGGTGCTTTGTCTGCTATTTGTTTAGCTTCCTGAAGGGCACTTGAGCGCCTCACAGGCAGCATTTAAGCCCCGCCCCCACTGGAGGAGGGCAAAAAACGTCCTGGTTAGGCGTTGTAAAAGACAGCTTAAAAAGGAAATAAATATACAGGAAATGCCACAAGTGAAGACACATAAGTTACATAAAAGCTTTATTCTGGCATTGTAATTCAGTGTTAAAAGAAATGTGGTCATTTCACATGATTTTATGAGATCAGGCTGTTTTAAAATCTTATGAACTGAAACTGAACTTTTAAGAAGAAACAATGCCGTTTCAACCGTCCCCATGTCGATAGGTTCTTCCGAGGTAAAATCCTGCATTGTGTGTCTTTAAAATAATGAAGTAATGACTGATCTGACTTGTACATGTTGACTTTGGTTGTAATATGCAGTCTGAGGTAACTCTGTCTGTCTAATAGTACTGAATTTGAACTAAAGCAGCTGTAGCATGACCTGCTCTAAAAACATACTTTTCTTTATTAGGAAAATAACAGAATGTACTGATTTGCAATGTTTGAGTGACTGACTTCATGAAATGCAATAATACAAATATTCTGAATTATATAATGCATCTTTGCATGATTAAGCCTTCCTAATTACGATGTGAGCTTTGGACTGCGGATCTGCAGCTGAGTCAACAGACCTCCAACTCTCTGCCTTTCTCATTCTCAGGGACGTCTCGCGGCCCCAGCCCTGTGACCCTGGCATCCCAAGATGCTTTGCCCATTGCCGTGGCCTTCACAGAATCGGTTAATGCGTACTTCAAAGGAGCTGATCCCACTAAGTGAGTCTCACATGACCTCCTGCTGCTCAAAGGGCCCGACATGGACCTGCACGCATACACATTTTTGTCCATATTTGAAGTTTAACTTACAACACAAATGACGTTATGCGTTGTACACTTCATGGTGCTGTGCTGCCCGATGTGCGCTCCACTCAGACCTCTGGTCCTGCGTGTTCGTCCCTCTCGCTCTGCATGTGTGGAATGTTTTGCGTTAGTCTGACACCATTCTTTCAGAGTGGATAACCTACATGGGGCAGATTATAGTCTGGGGCAGAGAAAACATACAGCCTTTTATTGGTTAACTGCTGTTAAATTGCTGCTGTGCAAAAGGCTTATTTTTGCAGGGATTAGTAAATGGAACATTTCAAAAGCAATGCAGCGGAGACACGGTGCGAGGTTGAGACCCGCTGTGGGCAGTTACCACCACAGCGCAGGCCAGCCCCGACTGAAGGGAGAAACTGGATTTATATCAGACTTATAGATTCAAGCCGATGTTTAGGAAAAGTGGAAATGGAGATGTGTTATACCTCGGACCTGAAGCCAATCAATCATAAAAATGAATAAAAAACGAGAATCAACCCAAAAAATCTTAGTCGGTTCAGACAATAATTACAAATTAGTCGACCAGTCAACTCAACAGGGACAATCCTAATAATCAGCTAATTATATGGGACGTTTTTTATACAAAAAGCCTAAACAGTCTCTGGTTCCAGCTTCTCAAATGTGATGAATGTGAATTTAGGGGCCGAATAATCATGATGGACGTCTTTCACATTTGATAAACCAAATAATTATTGATAAAAGGGAAATTATGCCATTTTGCCAGTTTTCAACCGGCTTCGTGTCATTGTAGTGTCATCCAACATGTAACCAGCAGCAAGTAATGAAGTCTGAAGCAAAGATCGTAGAAATGTTTGACACTTTTTGCATCATCTGGGAAGCCATCTGCAGATTTTCAACCAGCTTTGTGTCATTGCATTGATTTATTTAGGCAGATCATCAGCATATGTTATCTATAACACATCATTTATGTTCCACAGGTGCATTGTGAAGATCACAGGAGACATGACCTTGTCGTTCCCCATGGGCATCATCAAAGTGTTCACCACCAACCCCTCCCCGGCCGTGCTCACCTTCAAACTGAAGAACACCAGCAGGTTGGAGCAGATCCTGCCCAACCAACAGCTTCTGTACAGGTGAGCTTCCACAGAAGCTCAGACGGCTGGTTTAAAATGAAGAGCTCTGCAGAGCTGACGAGGGGATAACTTGTCAGAGTCGCGGTTAAGCGAGCGAGGGATTTGGAAGCGACGGTTTGAGCGAGAACGGAGGAAATGTAGTCTGCGTCAGAGAGAGGAAATTCAATTAGTAATCTGACATAAACCTATCATTAAGCTGTCAGGGAAGTATTTTCCAGCAGACTTTAACAGCCAGGTTCTCAACAGCCCATGTCTCTTCTGAAACACTTCACGCTCTGAAATAGCAAAGAACAGCAAATCTCATTTAACAGCTGTACATTATTTTACTTCTCACCTCTTTAGTCTGAGTCAGAGCAGTTTAATGTATGTTTCACCTCAAATGTAATACAAGTTTTAATATGTAGTGTTCTTTTTTAAAACGGCAGCTTTTTAAAATGTGGGAAAGTTAATTTTCTGTCTTAAAAAGTCTTATTTTTTAATGTTTCTTGCTCTTCTTCCTTCTCTTAGTTATCCCAAGACCTCATGGTCGGACTAATTGAATCAAATGGAATTCATGATTTAGTAGCTGGTTGGATATAACAGGGTCATTTTTTCCAAGCTATTGGAGCTTTGCACACAAAGCCAGGAGGAGTAATGAATAATTTAGCCTCTTATTATTCCTTGTGCTTGAATGTGTGTATGTGTTTGTGTGTGTGTATCTTTCTGACTGTTTGTCTTTTTATCTAGTGATCCTTCCCAAAGTGACTCGGATTCTAAGGACTTCTGGTTCAACATGCAAGCGCTGACGTCCTACCTCAGAAAAGCCTCAGATCAGAGTCCTACAGCTTCCTATTATAATGTGGACATCCTAAAATACCAGGTCAGTCAGCCAACGCCGAGCCTCCAACATAATCCAGATAAAATAACTGTATTTAGGAAGAATGCCCTCTAAAAACATGTTTCCCCAAGTGCTTCACGCTGCAGACAAGACTGGGAAAGAAGCAAGAGTGGAGGAGTGAGCAGGGCGGAAATACAGGCAGTGCAGAGTGAAGTTTTATATCAAAAATGAACCGTTTTTGATAGAAATGTTCCAAAGTTAAAGTACTTTTAACTTTGTCACAGCCTCACAATCTGTCTGCACCAGTTAGGATTAATTTGTGGTCACTAACTGGCTTTCTAATTGAATTTACTGCTCTGAAACCATGTTATAGTCTGGTTGAAACCTCAGCTGTATACCGGCCTGTAGGCCCGCTCCTAAAAGCCTCACACGCGAAATGCCACCACTGCATGACATCATGTTTAACACAAACCAAAGAAAGCTTGTTTTATATATTCAAACTGGCTTATTTACATTAGTACGTTAGTTTATTTCATGTCTGTGTGCATAAAAAAATGGTATTTTAAAAGCTTGACTTAAGAATCCATGTTGTCAGCACCATGCAGAATGAATGGAAGAAAGCAACGTGGGGAGAAAAAAATGCATCAATTGCAATAGTCCGAGTTTTTTCTAACCTTATTATCATTTTCCTTATCTTTTTTTCTACTTAGTTACTTTATCGTTTATTCCAATTTTACAAGTCGTCACTCACTATAAAACACGTATGAAGAATACAATATCTACGGTCACTTATAAAGTTAGAATAAAATATTTTTTGTCTCTTTCAATTTTTTCCAAACATATAAAGATGAAAATGAAACCATAATTAACAGAGGATTGTGTCGAAAAATGAAATTATTAAAACTTTATGGGTGACCGTACAAATGTAAATTTCTCCTGCATCTGAGAACTAGTTCAGCAGATCATCTTGACCATGTGCACATGCCTGAATCCAATAATATTTATTTATGGATGATCTTTTCATGTGAACTGACCCATAATGGTGAATGTGTCATTTTCAGCCAGTAAAAAGCTACAGCCCCAGAGCAGGCAGGGGTTAAATATTTTGTTAAGTGATTCTTCAGCTGGTTCGGCCGCACTGTCATCAAGCATCAAGCCTCGGCCCTCCAGTTTGTTACAACCACACAAACCACTACAGGCCGTCCTGCCACCCCATAATCAGGCCGCCGCTGCCTTTTTTGAGTTCTCTTGTCAAATAAATCTGAGTTTTAGTTTATGTGTAATAGAGGAAGAAATCTAGGAGTATAATGAAATATAAGATAAAAACAAACAATCCATAATCAGGCTCATTGGCTTTTTGTTGGTGGAAGAAAAGCTTACATTTAACTTTTTCAACAAAGCAACTATTTATGTTTAGACTTCAAAAACAGCAGAAGAACTCAAAGCTGCTTTGCCTGTACTTGCTGTGTTCAGGTGCAGTCTGACGGGATCCATTCCACTCCTCTCAACCTGGCCGTGTACTGGAAGTGCACACCGAGCACGTCAGACCTGCGAGTAGACTACCGCTACAACCCGGAGTCCATGGCCGCCCCCGGCCCGCTAACCAACGTGCAGATCTTAGTGCCTGTGGATGGAGGCGTCACCAACATGCAGTCTCTGCCCAACTCCATCTGGTAAAATGTGGCACTGGTTACTTCAGCAGCAGCACTGAGAGCTCTTCTATCTTAGTTCAGAGGAAGCAGCTTATTTCTTTGTCTTGTTTTAGGAATTCAGAGCAGAATAAGTGTCTGTGGAAGCTGAGTGACATCTCCGAAAAGTCAGAAAATGAAGGTAAATCGTCTTTTTCTTCTTTGTTTGCAGTTACAGACAGCTTCTGTAGAGAATGACTGCAGAGAGAAATCAGTAAGCAGGTTTAACAAACTCTGACTAAACCTGAAATGGGTTTTCTGTTCCAGAAACTTCTGGTTGCATTTCGTTTTTTTTTGTACTTTGTGCAATGAAAATAAAGTTGAATTAAATCTAATCTAATGTAATGCACAGCAGTCGCCACCAGGCTCAGTCTTGAGGCAGCTTGGTTGAGAAACATGGCGACTTACGGGACTTTAAAAACTAAAATGACTCTCTTCTTCTTTGGGTTTATTTCTGTTAAATGAATACCACTCAAGCATGAAGAAAAAAGCTAATTAAACCACAGTAAACCTTCGCTGGTAACTAACTAGCCCAGAGTTTAAGCTCCCTTTCTGGAAGTTTCCCTCATCTTGAGGTTAACTGATTCAGAGTTTCCAGTAATCTCGCTTTCGTTGAATCTGTTGCTGCAAAGTCGGTGTGTTTATTTGTGTTTGTCCAGGCGCCGGGTCCCTGAGGGCCAAGTTTGAGCTGTCAGATGGCCCGTCGAACCCGTCCACTCTCGCCGTGCAGTTTATGAACGAGGGGAGCACCCTGTCAGGAGTGGACATGGAGCTGCAGGGGTCTGGATACAGACTTTCTCTCAACAAGAAGAGATTTGCCACAGGTATGCAGATCATCCATACATATCTGTACCCGGAATATTTAATGCTTTAATCACTCAAATTGCACGTGTTGTTGTTCCTGCAGGACGTTACATGGCAGACTGCTGAGGCGACCCACCACTCTGGTTCTCAAGATAAAAAAAAAAAATCTCTTTTGAAACATAACTTGGCAACTTTTCAAGGCTTCCTGAACCTCTGAATCCATCTGAGCTTTTGCCCGGGAGGCGAGAATCTCACTACAATAAAACAGCACTGAGTATTGAACACTGTTTAAAAAAAAAAGAAAAAGAATAAAAGAAAGATGAGCTTTCAGGAAATGTGTAGATATGAAGTCTAATAAAGCTTTCTGATCAATTCACTTTTGTATAGTCAGAAACAATTTATGGATTAGATAAAAATCTATATTGAAATCATAAAAGAAAAAGTGCACTAACAATCTTTCAGATGCTCTTCTTCCTCTTATATTCATTTTCCAAGAGCCTATAAGGATTCTAAGACAGAACCAAGAGAAGAAAAGCTTTCTCCGTCTGAACTGTAAATATTAACACTGATTATGTTGCTCAACCAGCTCTGACTCAATGCTCAAATCAGTTTTGTTTACTGATCTTTCTTTTTTCTTCCTCATGATTTGTCTTTTTTTCATCACGTGCAATGAAACAATGAAGGTAAAATCTGTCTTAAAACAGTACTCACACACTAATGGCACAAGCTTCTCTTGAAATAACAGAAGTGCTTTCAAACTAATGCAAAAAAGATCTGACCTCAGTGCCTCCTCTTTTACTGTGGATCAATAGGCAACAATGTTTTACCCAAATTTGGGGTTTTCCAGATTTAAGCTACATTTCTCTGTAGTTTTTTAATCAATCGTCTGTGATCAGTGTGGTCTTTTTAGATTTTTATCACTTGTAAATTCCCCTTTCAGTCATGGCTTGCATTTTTTTTTTTACATTTTTAAGCCCTTAATTTTTATACATTGTAAGAAAAATTCAACTGTAAAACATTGTGTCGAATGTTAAGACGCTTTTAAAAAAGAATCAAGGGACATTACCCCAAATTTAACTCGCAGCCTTTTTAAAACTGGCAGTTTTTTTAAAACACACTTTTGTGCCCTGTTAATAGAGAAATGTGCCTGAATCTAACTTTTCTCTGATAATATTCTTTTGTATATGACAGCACAAGTCAATGACAAAAGCACCAACAATGTGCCAGTTGTGTTTTTTACTCCTTTTATTTGGATGTTGAAGGGAAAATGTCTCCTCTTTTTACAACCCGACTGTCTTCCAGAAATCATGTTTGCCTTCTGTGATTGAGTTTGATCACCAAACTCTTTTTATACCTTGTCTTTTTTCTATCAGACGCTCATCATTTCACCTCTCACTGTGCAGTAGACGATGGAAGTCAGAAGTAGCACAATAAGGCCAAATTAACGACGGAAATGCCTTATCGCAGATACTCGACACTGAGTAATCCAGTGTTTGTTTCTTCACTCTGGTTAGATATTGTCTCACAGTACTGCCATTGCCCTGTGAAAGATTACTGACCTGTCCTGCCTCGCCCCCAGTGCATGCTGGGATAAGCCTCTTACAACTATAAACAGCACAAGCGGGTATAGAAAATGGATGTTTGGATGGAAAATTGCCGCGTTTTCACTCTTGGTGCTTCATTCTTGTCTTTTACTAATGAAGGCTGCTGCTGCTTTTGCTGCTGTAGGCGAGCTGTTGTACTTCTCCACTGAGTATTTTATGTTCTACATTGACCTCAACATGTAATGATCCTTAAAGCAACTACAAGGAACTTTTAATTTGGATGCATCACGATGTGGGAATGTATTTCTTTGGGCCTTTGCGAGATTAATAACTGTAATATGAGGATGGTGAAAAAAGGAAACTTTGTTTTAGCTGCAAACATTAATGCTGATGTAAACTTGCGATGTATTTCAAAATAAGATAGGCATATAAGATAGGAGGAAGAAGCTAATTCAAGATCGGTTTTGAATTATTTTACTTCTCATAATTCTACGCATCATTAGTAATGACTGACAAATGTTATCCTCTGTTTCTGTCAGTGGTCTATCACTGTTCGTATTTCCATCAAAAAATTTCTGTGTGCATTTTAAAGATTTGCATAAGACAAGCTTGAAAACAACACAATTTGATAAAAACTTTCCAAAATGCACACACAAGTTTATATACTTGCTTGAGTTTTTGTCTTTTTCAAAAAATAGTTGGAAACTGATGGAAATGGCATTTTCTTAAATGCAACATTTTTTAATTTCGGTATGAAATTTGCTTCAACTTTGATGGAAACACGGCTACTGCCTATTTTTTTTGTCCTTCCGTCATTTGTATTCTTTATCTCTTTGCGTGTCCTGCCCTCGTATCGGCCTTTACCACAAAAAAACACAGTTATCTAAAGAAAAACCTCGTTCTGCTTCTTTTTTATTGGCTTAAGTATTCCTCACTGCCAAATGTTGCCTGGAAAAACTTAAAAATAAGGCTCCGTTCTGCGCGCCGTAAATCATTTTGTCGGATTTTGCGGATTAGAGTATCTATATCGAAATAGTGAATCTTCTCGCTGATGGTCACTATGGCTGATGTAGGTCTTCAGTAATACATTTAAACTGCTTCATAACCAGTAAAAATGTCCTTGTAGTTGCTTTATTGTGGTCACTTGGCTGTATGTGCTGTGTCTGGAGATGTGCTTAGTTGCCTGGAAGCTGTGATTGAAAACTGATGAAACTTTTTATAGCCGGAGTTTCATACACTGTGCATCATGTGGCCAACTGAC
>CAFUXE010000098.1:903198-913412 GCA_903364295.1 Serranus cabrilla
ACACATTCATAAATGGGAGATACAAGGACACAGTGACACAGGAGGAGAAGACAAGGACACTGAAGGAAAGGAGATAAGGACACTGTTAACACAGAAGGAGAGAGACAAGGACATTGTTCACACAATGGGAAAAGAGACAAAGACACATTCAGACAGAATGAAAGAGGTGAGGACACCATTCACACCGGGACAAGAGATAAAGACACATTAACACAGAGGGACAAGAGATTAGGACACATTCATTCAGAAAGAGAGGAGATGAGGACAGAAAACAGAAAGACAAAGACGAGGACACCATTCACACAGAGGAAAAGAGACAAAGACACGTTCAGACAGAGCAAAAGAGATGAGGACACAGTCACTCAAAAAGAGAAGAAACGAGGACAGCGTTCACACAAAGGGACAATAGCTAAAAACACATTAACACAGGAGGGGAGAGACCAGGACACGAGAAGAGACGAGGACTCCATTCAACAGAGGAAGAGGAGACGAGGAGACAGAAGGAAAAGACATAAGGACACTGTTCACAAAAGAATTAAGACTTTTCTACACACTTAAATACTCCACCAGGTCAAGATGTTGGAGAGGTTAGAGTTCTTTAAATTTGTTAAAATCTTATTCTGTATTGTACAGCATCTGTAGAAAGGCATCTTTATTGAAAACTGAATGTAGCTGCTTTGAGACCTTTTCTGATAAAGACAGTGTGGATGTTGGACAGATGTGTTTTTAAAGGATGGTGGCAGAGCTCAAGTGCAATGAAGCATAAGCCCTGGGGATCAATACACCCCAGTGTGAGTCAACAGGAGACACACACACACACACGGAGCGCTCCTTCCTCCCACAGAGGAAATGTTCAGTCCATAAATATTTGGAGTTTGCTAATTGAAAGAATCTGCGCAGCTTCAATTCTGGGGGGTTCTTTAAACACTGCTCTCATATGGATTCTTTGTATAGCTATCTGTCCCTTTGTTCATTAGTGCCAAGTGAAATGAGCTGAGGCTATGGTAAACATGAAGACAGACACATTCAAGGACACAGATACACACAGGTTAGGTTGGATCAGCCACTGGCACTGTGTTCTCCTTCTGAGGACCTTTTGTTTTGCTTTGCCTTAACGCGATGCATGATCCTGCTTTCCCATTGGCAGGCTTGTGACACGCAATACGGTGCGGATGTGCTTTTATGTAGGCAAATGCAAGCTGTCCACTGGGAGAAGAGCAGACTGCTATGAAATTCAGCTGAAAAACATGTTTGCATGTCACTGTGTTTGCATTCGGAATTAAAAATGCATGAACATAGGTATAGTTTTTTTTCTGCACACACACACATGTCTGCATGGCTGTTTCTGCAGCCTGCACTGAAGCAGACAGAGTACTATTAAATGAGACTATAGTGGAGGAATAGATTAGCAAGCCAAATAGAATTACAGCTCTGTCACACAACCATGAAAGGAGAAACTAATAAAGAGTAAGGCTTGCCAGGCAGCTTCAGCAGACACCCTGTGTGAAGTGCTGAGCCTCTTCCGCCTGCGTGTTACGTGTGTGTTTCACTCCGTGTGCAGCTCATTTAGCCCCTGACTGCAACACGTATAGCGTGATGTGTTTTTAAGCCCCCTCCACTTAACATGCTAGACTGATTGTTCGGCTATTGCAGCATGAGCTGTCGCTGATAAGTTATGCATAGCGGCGCAGATGGGAGACGTGTCTGTGTGAAATGACATGTGACAAGGTGGATTTCGGATCACGTTCTATGCGTGCAGGAATCTCCCCTTTCTTCTCCTTTTTTCTGGACCTTAAACACACCAGATCTTCTCTCATGGTCTTAATACATCACGGTATGCTCTCTGGGGACTGATGACATGTCTCATACCTGACTAAAATATTAACCACACAGGGTTTATTGTAAATATAGTGCCGTCATTTGGCTTCACGCTTATGTTTTATTATGTAGGAGTCTGTTTACCACTTTACAACAGACTTTTCTATAATATTCTGCCCTAATTCACCACCCTGCACATTTTTCTGCATGCAACCACTATTCAATAGTAATCTTGTTGTCCACATGAGTTCATCCACACATGCTTAAAAAGAGACGTTTGCATATGAACATAAAACTGTTACACTGTGTTCTGCATACTTGATCATGCCAGCATTGGTTAACTTTTAACTTCTCCTTTTGGCTGGCAAGTGTCTTCAGAGTTACTCAGTATTACTCCAGTTTGACTTCCCTCTGAGTGACTCAGTTTGAACTTGACACCCAGGGGAACTCATGGACCAACTTTTCTGGACCAACATGGTGGTGCAGAGGCCTGTAATGGAGACCAGCAGAGCGGATACACCTGCTCCTCGCCCTCAACAGTCTCGCAGCTTGCTGGATGGTGAGAAAACCGGAGTCGTTATGCTATTCTCAGGGGTCTTCCTCGCCCTTGTTGGTGTCACTTTCACCGCCATGGGCTGGCATTTCTACCAAGCCAACCCCGACTTTGAGTGGACCCAGCTCCTAGGCCCGATCCTGATCTCCATTGGAGGCACTTTTATACTTGCCAGCGTCTGCAAGTTTGGGATCTTCTCCTGCTGGTCCTGCCGACAGTGCCATGAAGACATGCATGAAAGGCCTGAGAGGGAACAAATCTCAAGGGGACATTCTTATACGCTGAATGGCGTAAATCAGCCAGTACTGTTACATAACAGCTCAGCAATGGTGTGCTTCCCACCTGAGTATAGATTTACAACCCAGGAAGTATGCCAGGCCATCCAAGGCAGGTCCGTGAACACAGCCTGCGCTCCACATGGCGCTGTGTGCTGCATGCATAACGAAGAAGACAGCTCCGCTCGCTGCACAAACCCCAGCTGCAGAGGAAACAGGTAGGGAACACCAAGAAACTTCAAGAAAATATTCCTGCTTACGTCATGCGGCATGCAACATGTTGACACCAGATCAGAAAGGCGCAGAGTTAATCTTCAATCTGCAGTCAGATTTGAGCGTGTTAAAAACTTGCAGCGTCTCACGGCGCTCATTAAAACAGAGTGTGCCAGAGTTCATTTCTTATTAACCACAAGATCACTTTCCACTTGGCCCAAAGTGTTTTTTGGCCGTCCAAACTCTCTCAGCCAATTATGGCGCAATGAATCTCTCCATAACACACTGATACTGATTCACAGAGATTATTATACTTTACAATGTGTTGCATAAATTCTGAAAAAGGAACTAAATAAAACAGGGAAAAAAGAGATAATCAGTGTAACACTCTCTTAGGCTTTTCATAAGATATAATAAGCCACGTGTCAAAGAAATGAGGACAATTAAGACCAAAATAACTTCTCATTTAATCAAGCTTAGCCAGTGGTGGAGAAAGTATTCAGATCCCTTACTTAAGCAAAAGTACTTATACCACAGTGTGAAATTACTCCACTACAAGTAAAAGTCCTGCATTCAAAACTTACTTAAATAAAAGTACAAATCAGCATCAAAATGTACTTAAAGTTAAAAGTAAAAGTACTTGTTATGCAGAATGACCCAGTCAGTTTGTTATATATTGTCCAAATATATTATTTTATTATTTGTATGGATGAATTTATGAAAGCAGCGTTTTAATTTTGCAAAGAAAAGACTAATTTTAATGACTTTATTTAATGTTATGAGGTTTAATTTGAAGAAATGTCTAATCACTTTACATTGTTCCTGTTTTTTATATTAAATCTCAGCCCGAAAAGTAACTAAAACTAAATGTCGTGGAGTAAAAAGTACAATATTTGCCTCTAAAATGTAGTGGAGTAGAAGCATAAAGTTACATTTGCGTAAATACTCAAATACATTCCTCAACTGCTCAGTCATATCATCAGAATATGGCCTTCACTGTGCAGTACAACGTCATATTCAAAGATATTTTACTGTACGTAAAGGGAAAAGCAAATTATGGCATGATTTCTTTAACTTCATCATATTTTCCCACCTGTTCCTAACCCATAGTGCTGAGGGAAACATAACATTGTGTATTGCTGCCATAAAAAAAAAGTTTTTCCCACTAATTGCAGGATTCCATTTATTTGAAATCCAATCAAATATCCTTGGACGGACATTCTGCTAAACACAAAGCTGCATTGCATTAGCGGAAAGTTACAAGTTTTCACTTTCTTTTATTGTTTTTAGACGATTACTCCCAGCAGGTTTCCAGGAAAGTAATTCACTTTAATGTAAGCGGACAGCAGGAATAATACAGTTAACCTAGGATAACTATAAACTGCTGCCCCGATCATACGAACACATGCTCTGCTCACCAGCTCTCACTTATGTTGTCACAACTTCTGACCTGTTTCAGATTGTTTCCACTGGTTAATGCCAAATAGAGGAATGATCAAGGGGGGAATTGCTCAACCTCAGTGTTTTCTTTTAAAGGGCAATCGGCTCCCTAACGTGCACTTTAAGCAGAACCAATTGGGCCTGTAAACATTTGGATATCAGCCAGCTCTTCTCTGCCTCAAGATATGTTGTTTGACTCCTTGCAGGTTTCAGAAGACAGAGGACGATGATGCTTACTGTTCACCTCCACCTGCATATGAAGACATCTTCCCTTCTTTTACAATAATAGCACAATCTGACACCAATACCTGATTTTCACATCTTTTTAAACTGATAAAATATCCAGAAAAATCTTCAGCGTCTCCTGTATTTTATTCCACAGCAACACACGAGCAGCTCCGCTTAGGTTTCACTTTCCTCTCACAGCTGTTATCATGTACAGTTACCATCATAATTATGTATGAAGTCATAAAATCCACTCCCTGCAAGAAAACCTCATTAAAATGGAGATTTATGGAGAACCTCGGCTCTATCTGAGGGCTCTAAGGTTCTGGAAACTTAGAGATACTACATTTATATTCAGCATGAAAAACACACACACACACACACTTATGCAATGCTTGTTGTCTCTCGATAGCTGCAGAAACCACTGTACATGGCCATTAAATGTTGGCAGAGGGAATGTGGACTGTCACTATAGTGCCTGAAACAAACAAGGGGACAATTTTACAGGGATGCTTTGAGAATAAAAGAAGCGTTTTTTTGTCATAATGGGCATAATTGTTCACATATTTGCAGAATTTCTGGGATTTAAAGAGGCCATGGAAGTAAAATGATGATCACCCTGACCTCAGTGACTGGTACTATTACTACCAGTCTAATAATAATCAATATAATAATAATTATAATAATAGGTCAAAGGTGATAATGAAGCCAGCAGTCCCCTCAGATTAAACTGAGGTGTCCCCTTTATGTCATGTTTTCCTGCAGGATCATTCAGCTCCATGTGGTGGTTTAGTGAGGCGTTTACTGTCGCTTGTGTTTGCAGGATAAACAGAGTGTGTCACTGCACCACACGGGGGCAGAAACACTGAGGAAATCAATACACCTTCACTCACCGGGTCAGGTCAGGTGGCGTTACAGCGATAAGGAGAAGGCTACCGTTTAATGCAGAGTAAAACAAAAACAAATAAATAATACAAGTAGAAATGTAATTACAGCTATAATAATAATGAAAGATTTCGCTTTTTACGCTTTTATTTTTTAAAAATGAAGCTTTTAAACGTCCCTGCATCACTGCCGTTTATTAGATTACATTTGGGATTATTTATTTATATTTTAAAGCTACGCAGTAACTTTTATTCTCCTTTTTATCCAACTTTATCGTATTTTTTATCCATTCTTGTTAAATTAACGTGTATAACGTAACGTCATAATAAAACGTATTTATATGTGTATTTTGTTGAAGGTGTTACACAAATAAAACAATCTTAGTTAATAATGAATAATTTCGTGCTTAACGGCCTGTGGGTGGTGATTTTTATTGGGACACGTGGTTTGAGATAAGATAAAATGAATAATAAATTAAGATGTAAACATTAATAGATAAAGTTGAAGCACAGAAACGCCTCCGTTTGTAGCTTTATGCAATCACACATTAAAATAAATAAATAAATAAATTACCATCACGGTCTATGTTTGAAATGTATTTAATTCAATCAATGGTTAATAGTGAACCATGAGCTTTGACGGAAAGTTTAGTGGACTTTATTTATTTATTTTTTGTGGTTAAAACTTTTTGTTGATCCTAGAATTGTCAAAATAACAGAAATATAGATAAAAAAATCAAATCTTTACCGTTAAAGCGAATAGTAAATCTTCACTCTAAATATGTCATTTGGGGATATATTTTGTATAACGAGTTTGTCGGTGTTTTCTGCGTTATTGATGCTTCACGGATCCAAAACTGAATCTCTGCTGCGGAAAAAAGAAGAACTTTTAACTGAGTTCATCTTTTATTTTGTAGGAGAGATGACGTGTCACTGTATGAGCTCGGTAAATATTGACTCCATAACTAAAAATATATTTTTTCCCCCAACACTTGCTCAAATCCCCCTAAATTAACTGCCGGCTTCGCTCCAAACAACTTTCCAGAAAAAAAATTGAAAATTCATCGCAATTTAGAAAAACATCCCGGGACCTCCTTCAAACTGGTGCAGTTTGAAACCGCAGCGCAATATGACTTTCATTATTTTTACAGCACAGTAAAATGCGGGTGGCCGACAGGGCCCATTATTTCACCATTCTGCAATGGAGACGATTTATGAAAGTATTACGGAACATGTTGAACGATAACAACTCCGGAATAAAAGGGAGAGAAAAGTGGAAATAGACGCACACAAAGTTCACGAGAATATAAGTCACTGATATGAGTTTTAATGCGATATGAATATGGCTGTTAGCAGTAATTTTGTGGTTAATAATAGAGGAGGTTTTTTGTTATTAATTTTTGTATTATGTTTTATCATCATATTATTTAAAAAATACTTTTAGCTGGAGATATTTTAAAGAACAAAAGCAACATCATAAATTATGTACACTTATCAGTCACGATGAATATGGTTATTAGCAGTGATTTTCTGGTTTATAAAACCGCTTTTATTGTCATTCTATTTTTTTTATTGTTATAATAACTCCAAGTCATATATTTAAAAAAATACTTCCAGCTGGAAATCATTGAAAGAACAAAAGCAAAGACAATCAATTTGATAAAATTATCTATAGATATCAGTCACTAATAAGAGTATTAATGCTATGAATATGCCCTTCCTTTATCCCTTAATTAATATTAAGGGAAACTCTCTCTTTATTATTAAAAAAAATCATTAATTTATTTTTATTATTTAAAAAACATTTAAAAAAAAAAAGATTTCCAGCAGGAAATAACAACAAGCAATTATTCACAAAAATGGATGAATGTATTATTATTTTTATAAGTTTTCTGCAAATTAAAAAAAAACCCAGAGTTCATGACTTTAGTGAATAAAATCAAACTTCTCTCTGGATGCAACAGGTGTTTTTTTTTCCTTTTTTCATGGATCTCTGCTGGACGGACCAGCTCCTCACTCCCTCGCTGTGTGTTTTTTTGTCACGTGTTTTGCAGGATGAGCGTGCATTGTGAGGCCACTAAAGTGGTTTGATTGTGCAGGAGGGCCTGAGCCTGAGGCCCTCTCACTAAACCACATGTGCTCCCAGCTAAACATTTGTGGACGGATTTGGAGACTACATCTGAGATGGCATTTTCCTTTTGAAATCAAAAAATACCAAAGGGTCAGATAATCCCTGGAAATCATGATTAGACGACAGTAATTAGCACTGACCTTGCTCTGCATGCTGGCAGAGAGTGGACCCAGGCCATTGTGTTTGCATTGTCACACCACCATACTCCCATATGGTGCATGCTAATAAGACTGAGCAGGCTCGGCCTCTGCGACGCACAAACAGCTGAAGTTGGTGTTTAGACTGTAACTTGAGCTCATTGTGTGAGAGGAGATTCTGTTAGAACTCTGCACTCAACAAGGGGCTTTGTTGTGACTGACAAAAAGCTACAACATAAACGTCTGACAGGGTAGAAACACTTACAAAAGAAAGATTTAGAGGCAGTTTTCTTGTCCACCCTTTCAATTAACACACAGAAGTATTCATTGAGCCCTTTCACATGCAATTTTTCCACTTTTGTTCCATCTTATGTGGCTGTAAGGTGCATTAAATCATCTTATTTTACACTGATCAACTTGTTTACACTGTGTGAAATCCTCAAACCACCAAAACACAGAATCTTTAGAGGGTTAGGAAGTAACATTTTATAGCTTTTACCAAAAAAGAAGCAAACATTGGAGAATAAACATACACAGAAGTGTTCATTTAACATGCAATTTTGCCCTTTATTTCCATCTTAGGTGGCTTCAAAGTGCAGTAAATCATCGTATTTTTGTCTGGCTGATTATCTTGTTTACAGGAATCCGAACGCTTCAAGTTTTACATCCTGCATTGTTCTTTAAAAAAGAAATGCTGTATGCAAATTTTCAAGAAATTAAATTAAAGTTTTCAACATATTCAGCTGCACAGCATTTGTTTTTACTGACCTATCAGCAGTAAGCAATGCATTTTTATTTGCATTTTGTACAATAGCTTCGATTAAAAGGGTTGGTTTGAACAAATTACAAAAAATACCTGCCATTACTTACCCCTATTGGCGACCATTTGAAGAATTTGAAGAGGCTTAAATAAAAACTTTACAGTTTTCACCACCTATAGGAAGCAAATGGAGAATGAACAAAGCATCCATTGAACCTTTTAACACGCAATTTGCCCCTTTTTTCTTCTTCATCTTTCGTGTCTTTAAGCAGCATTAAATCATCTTATTTCACAAAGTCAGACAGATCATCGTGTTGAGTTAATTCTTTAAATTCTCAGAATATTAAATAAAGTTTGCACCACATTTAGCTTTGCAGCAATATATCTTATGAAATGTGTATTATGCTGTTGAGTGCCTATCAAAGGGTTGGTTTGCCCAAATTACATAAATAAAATGTACGTTTTTATACCTCTACTCAGGCTGTGCTGTTTTTGCATTTGACCCCATAATACAAAGTGCCTGTGACCTTTTTTTCACAGGTTGCGTAAGTTCTGTCGAAGAGTGATTATCTTCTCTCAGATTGCTTCATTTGAAGAATTTTTAGAGGCTTAAAGTGCTAAAACTGTACAGTTTAACAAAAAAAGATTGGGGGAAAAAGTTTAAAAATCTGTATAGCTCTGTTTAGCTGAATTTAGTGAAAGATTTGTGCACTTCTTTTTCATTTCATACCTGATATGATCAACTTGTGACCCTTTGTCTGCTTTTTACCATTATTCTCAGTACCACAAAGCTCCATTTGCTTATATTGTATAGAAAGTTCCAGACAAAAAAAAAACTTTCCTCCAGACACCAGATTAAAAAAAGAATCAGTCTTTCTTCTATTTGAGTGGAATGAGCCTTTAAATGTCACATGCATGCGCAGAGTTGGCTGTGTGTGAGGAAAACGTTTCACTTAAGTGACATTAAAGGAGCCGAGCTTCTGTCAGGACATTATTGTGACGGGGTTGAGGCAGATCTGGCAACCCTCATTCACATATTCCTCTCCGAGTCCCTCGTGATTATTTTTAGCAGCTGAAAGTGGCTGTTTTCAAAATAAGTTCCTGACCATATATCAAAAGATCCCAGTGCCACAGTGGTGGGCTCGCTCTGTGTGCCTGCTTTCATTTCACTCTTTGTGTGTGTGTGTGTGTGTGTGTGTGTGTGTGTGTGTGTTGCTCCGTAAGAGCCTGTGCAACTACAGGGCATGAAGACAGGGGACAAATGGATTCCATGTTTGCAGGAAAACACGCTGGAGGCACAGGAAAACTTTGTTGTTTATGAAGAACACGTGAAACCAATCAAATCTGAATTATCTTCCTGTTGTTCCAGCTTTTGTCGTTTGCAGTTTTCAGTTCGCTCGCCAGCAGTGTCACCACCCAGCGAGCAGGTCTGTGCGTGGAAAGGTAGGGGAGTTTACTGGCCGCAGACACACATGCAGTGAACTCACATGCACCCACACACTCAAAAACACACAGTTTCACTGTTTTTGCACAGACTGGTTTGTCACTTTCAGATTAAAGTCCTCACACTTTTTATTGTGCTTCTTCTGGTGGTGAAGGTGGTGGAAAATGCAAATTATCAGCTTTTTTAAAATCCTTTAGATGCAGGGAAAACAAACTTGTATAATCTTGTTTTTTGTCTTCTAGCTTCCTCACACACACACACAAAGAGAAACACACACACACAAGCAAGACAAGTTAAGAGGAGCATCTAAACCTCTAGGGGATCTGATAAATAG
>CAFUXE010000098.1:913490-957192 GCA_903364295.1 Serranus cabrilla
CATATGCAAATACCAGCTGGAAAACACACACACACACACTCTCACACACACTGTTTTCCAGAGCTAACGTGGCAAAACTATCAGCAACAATAAAGTCGTTTTTCTTCCTTTTATTGACTGGAAGCCAACAACTATACGCAGCCATGATAAAGTCATCTCCCTCTCCCTCTAATAACTTTCCCCTCACGGTTTTTTACGGCTGGACTCCCTCCCCGGCTCACCTCAGGGAGCAGGTGTTCAGCTCATTCACGGCGAGCATGGCTGCGTTATTGGAAATAAGCGTCTATGTGTGTTATGAGGGCAACCACAGTGGATTTAACTGTTCTCTGAGTGCAATTACATGTGTCTTCTGTAAGGGTCAGTGCTCTGTCACACCGCAGGAGGACATGTCATGTGGAAAAGGAGTTCTGAGGCGATTCCATTTATGAACACTATTTCATTTTGTATATGATAAGGGGCTTTGGCTCTCATGAGAGCTGGATATTACTTTAACAAGTGTGAGGGCTTTAAATGTGGGATATTATGCGGTGGAGTTCATTGACAAAAGTTCTCGTGTGTGAAAGATATGTTTGCATCACACTATGAGATTTCTTTGAGATGAGAACAAAACTAAAGAGCTGCAGGTCCGAGCTGTGAAGTGCACAAGGGAAAAGATTCAAAGGAAAATGGGAAAATCGGGATGTCACACAAGTTTCACAAAAGTTTGTAGCTCCTAAACTTTGGAACTTTTAGACTTAAATCTTTAGCTACTTTTTAATTTCACACATTATATTTACAGTCTGTCTGTATTTATGTTTAAGTATTTAAATACTTTGTGACATTCGGCTCTTAAGTGTGGCATATAAATAAACTTTATTTTTATTCAGACAAAACACAGTCGGTGCCAAATTGGTGGCATCAATAACACAAAAAGTGCAGATTAAATTAAAGTTTTGAAAGCAGCATGCAGTGTTATTTGTTGTTCCTGTCAATACAATACAATAACATCTGCAGCTGTATTTTAATCTCAGTAATTTAGACTGACTGTCTCTTTGAGGGACATTTCAGGGATTGAATCAGAAGTCAAATATATCTTTAATGTGTTAGATCAACCTTTTTTTCAGCTTATTTCCATATAATAACCTATCTAAGTTACAAATAAAAGTATTATTTTTTTCATATTAGACTGAACCTCCCTCAACCCACCTTCAAGCGTATAATTTGAGCCAGATTTTTCAAAAACATAAATGAAAAAAAGAGCAGTAAATATGCACTGTAGACCACCCAGTGCACTTTATACGACACACACTTTGTCCCTCATTATAGAGTTATTAATACTAGCATGAAAAGTTCTTACTTTTATTGACTTTAAATGGCAGTATATTACGTATATGATAATACTAATAATAATATATCACTACCTACTTGTTAGTATTGCATTTTATATTATTATACCATGTGTTTATCATGCTTTTCTCTTATACTCCTTCCTGAATGTTGTGTGTATATTAAATACACTTCACTTATTATTTACTTTAGTAAATACCCATGCTTACATTATATAGTTGTCACATTTATTTTGTAGTATTTGCAGGATTTCTTTTATATAAATATTTGCACAATTTACTGATATATTCAAAACTTCAGTGGTATGTTTATTTTATGCATCTTTTTAAAAATTTAATCTGTCCAGTTTCTGTAATTTCTTATTTAACTTTTTAATTATTTTTGTCTCTTTTTCTATGTCTCAGAACATCGTATCAGCTGTTAAATAAAAACAATTCTGTTGTATTAAATGTAATATGTGCAATTTATAAAAATGACAGGATTAAGCCTCATAACTTCCTTTTACATGAACTTTGTGCTCATGTTTAGTAGTGTAATATTAAAACAACATATTTGTGCTCCAACAGCCTGACATGCAGCAGAGACTGTTGTAATATTATAAAGCGACAGAATATTGAATACATTTTGGGGCAATCATATCTCATTACTTTCTGATGCAGCAGTGAAAGAAACTGCAACACCAAGCAAATAGTTAGAAATGATTAATGGCTGATTTATTGTTCTGTTTAATCAGAGATTTAGTTCTCAGATGGTGAAAGGAGCTTTCCTGGTCATATGAAGTGAAACTGAATGGACAGAGACTCACTTATTTGGCTCAGCGATGCCCCATAAGGATTACTCTCCCAGCTCCCAGGTTTCCATTACTCCCCCTGTCAGTGAATGCAACACTCAGTATAACATTTCACACTAACAGAAATTAGGAGCACGGAGAAAAGTAAACATGGGAGAATTTGGGAGCTGCGTATTTTGGAAAAGAAATCCTGTGTTTGTATTAATATTTCACCTCTGGGAAAACTTCTGTCACTGACAATTTAAAGGGCATGCGGCCAACATTATGTCAATTTGCTGTTACGGTGGTATTTATGACTTTATTGAATTAGGGGGCAGAGAGTCTGCGGTGGGTCGAGATGTTCGGGGCGGGAGGAGAGGAAAAAGAGAAGAGCGAGGACGGAAAATGAGGACTTATTTTTGTTTCAAATGTGTTTCCGTCCACATATGGTCCTTGTTTTGGCCTATATACCGAGAATCTCAGCGCTGACCCATGACCCGGCTCCTCAGACTAACATGATTCTGGCTGTCTCACTTTGAGTTCAATTTGACCCCGTGTCCCCCGAAGTTCAAGGGTCACCTCCAGGGAGCAGCAAATTAACCCAATGTGTCAAACCTGGCATGACACCATGTTCAGCCGAGCTCTGTTGTTTAAATATTCTCCTCATTTCCACTTGCATGCATTTGATGTTAAGCCGTCTCTTGTCCACTGTTTTCTGCGGGTTATTTTAAATTCTACCTCTCTTCAGAGTTTATGGTGTGTGACTAATTTCCCCCCCTTTTAACCTCCCTCATCCTTTTCTGCTGAAATCCCACCCCTCTACACGGCAATCACTCTCTGTCTCAATTCTCTGTCTCTTTCCCGTCTTTGACATCTTCTTCCTTTTATTTGGTGCAGAACCTCTCCTTCTGATCTCCCCTCTGTGTCTCACCATTTCTCCCTCAGCCCAAATCCTCCTCTCTCTCTGTGTCTGTCCCTGCGGTTAAAGACGTTTCAGTTCAGCTGTCACAAATTATGTTCGCCTGCCCAGCTGTCAAAACAGGGGGGTGTCCCTTTCATTCCACCTCACATACTACGAAAGGAGATGGGAGGGAGGAGGGCTTTAACGCCCGTGTTTGGACACAAGCAATTATCTCTAATTATTGTTTTTCTTTTCAGTTTCCCTGTCCCGATGGAGGTCCGACGAGACGAACATGCAATAATCCGCTCCAGTCGTCCAGAATCAGCGGGCCTTCGGAGTCCAGGCTCGGTCCTGGGACTCTGTGGCTTTCATCTCAATGTGAGTCAGGAGTTGATTCAAACATGGAGTGATGGGAGAATTAACCCCTGGGACCCAGCTTTCAATGGGCTCAGCTAAGAGATTATATGTGTTGATGGCAGGCTTTTATATGCACTGGGCTTTCAAAACTTCAGCTGTTAAACCGAGGCACAGGATCTTCACCTTCAGTATACGTGCCCCCTCTCCTGCCTTGCAGCGACTCATGTTTCGTCTTTAAAACTGTGCGTGAGACAAAGTAACATTTCCTCTGAAGTGACACGGCCCACAACTTCACAAATTATACCGTACATGTTCAGAGCCGGAGGACTCTCATCAGACTGCCACTGGGAGTTTACGTTCGATGTGCAGCCACAGATTCCCATGACCGTCACTGAGCCTTTGGGATTCGAGCTCTTTCATAGTGCATGTGAAGACATGTGAAATAGCGCCTGGAAGTAAATGCACACAAACACGCGGAGAGGAACAGAACCATGCAGTTGATGTCAGACGATTGGATCATCCTCAAGATTGTAATTAATTTGAGTTTGAAGCTGACATCTTTGGTGGTCCTTCTTGCAGACTTCTAAAGCACAGCGAGGAAAAAAAAGAAGAAAAATCCCTGTCCGTCTTTGCAGACTTGTACAACATGTTGCATGCATCCTTTGGTTTCCACATCCATGCCAAAGCCAAAGGATGTTTTGGCAAAACAAAAAGCCACACGTCTCATATGTGACTGACACAAGGGAAGTGAAGAGGAGGAAGAAAACAAAAGAGGAGACAACAAATGTGTTTGCTGATCAGTGCAGATAACACAGAACAGGATGCAAGTGAAAAACAGTTTCAGCTGATCCATAAAAATACACAGCATCTGACCTCTTTCACGTGCTGCCCTCACTTTCCTCAACATGCTCCCTGCTGAGACTGTTCATACATCTTAAAGGCCCGATCCCACCAGCATTTAAAACAGCTAAATATGGTGGTGAAATAAATTAATTTCAATGGAATTCGCTCGCAGGGGGGTAAAGTAAATCCATGCAAATTTTTTGCGTTGAGATTAACTTTGCACCATAATAGCAAGCCTTCCTGACAGGACTGACCTTTCAGGGAACAGAGAGATAGAGAGTCGGAAAATGGAGGAAGCTGTTGTAGGTTATGGGATGTGTGCAGTGTGTCCACTTTTATGTAACCCAACTCTGCTGGTATGTAACCTGCTCCACAAAAGAAGCATTGTTTTTAGAATAGATTTAATGGTATTAACAACAAAGATGATGCATTATAAACTGCACCAATGGTATAAAATGCTGCACTTCCTGTATCCTAATTGGTGCCCAGGGGTGACCCAATTTTCAATCTCCCTTACTTACATGCACATGTATGCTAACATAAAAAAACAATGAAAAGGATAAATGGAATTGGTGCTAAATAAAAAAAAAAAATACAAATAAGAAAAATCTGCACATCAAATAGCACTTTTGCATTTTCATTTTGCATTTTTAACTATTGTTAGGGGTGGCACCATTACGCTTTTGATTTTATGGTCAGACTAAAACATTTTTACATATTATACCACTGTTAGATTATCAAGTCTTGATTCGTGAGGATCAGGCAATCATTGGATTGGACACAGCTTTCATTTTCAGTGAAAAGACAGACTAAAGGGCCTATTTGGTGTTAATGTAACCACCATATTTTTATATTATGTTAATGTTACAGACGCAAGAAAATGTATTTAAAATGTCATAACAATAGCTTATTTCATTGGTCAATTGGGAATAAACTGTTAACGAGGAAAAAAAGAGATAATAAATGGCAGCAACAACTTGTTTGTCGAGGTTTACGTGGTGTACCTTGAATGCGCCATGACATCCGTACGGCTCGTTATTTGCAGAAAGTCACCTGTAAGGTAAGACTGTTTAAAGTCGCGGTGTTCAGGGCAGCGGGAGGATTTACCAGCAGTTTTTATGTCATTTTTGACACCGGAAGTGGACGTTTTATCTCGGAAAAGTAAAGGCTACAGGTAAGAAGCTACACTGTGTTATCGTTAAATGTTTTTGTGTTGTTGTTTTTCTTCAGACGCACATTGGAGTTAATATTGAAAACCGTGGCATTTCACAGTCTTGTCTTTATTGAATGTTATGATGTCTACACCTGAAAACAAAAGGCTAGGGGGAGTAGTTAGCACAGTTAGCCATTAGCTCACCAACTAGGTCTACAATAGTTCAATAAATATACCTGCAAGTTGCTACTGATAAACACATCACTCTAGCTGTGCCCTTCTTTTCATGAAAGCATGCAGATTAATGTTGCTGTTACCTGATCTTTATTCTGCACTTGTGGCAATGCATGCATGCATTTCATCACAACAACATTCAAGGATGAGTCTTTTAAGCTATACCTGAAAAAAATTAAACCTCCCTGATGCATTCAATGTTGCAAGGCTTACTTTTAAAAGTCCTTCCACCACTACTGACTGCTGTATTCATGCCCTGAAATGTAATTTGTAACATATTCTATTACATAACTTTAATTAAGTATCATATTCCACTTTTGGATGACTTCAAATTGTTCTTACCGAGCTCATTTGTCTGTGTCTTATATTCTAATACTAAACACACATTCCTGACCCTCTACCATTGTTATGTGGCAGCACAAATTGTTGCACTTTTTTTCTCCAAATCTGTTTATGGGAAATGCGTGCCTTAGAGCAAGTAAAATGAAAACAAACTAGAAGGGCACTCTGCGAGGGCAGACCTCTGCCAAAGCCAATTCATCTCGCAATGTTAACGAAAGTAAAAAATAATATGTGAATCCCCACAGTGATTTGGATCTGCTTCAAAATTGTATGGGTTCTTCTTTGGCTCGTGCTTTTCCACCATATTTCATGACAATCAGGACAGTATTTTTTTCTTAGTCCTGTTGACAATTAAGCCAACAAACGAACTGAACCAAACAAGTAATCTATTTTAAAGGCAGAAACTGTCTGCAGAATACCACCAATTAAACTGTAATGGAGTACAGTTACCTATATATTGTATTTTAATTTGGTAATCCCTCCACTTGTGGATGCATTGCACATTTCTATCTCAGAAACACGAGAAAGTCAGCATGGAAGTTAGCTCATATGCGATTTATCATCATGACAAACGTCGACCTCATGCTGTATTTGGTCACATTATGATATAACTCTCTTACTGTAATGTACAGAACACGGACCACCAAGGTAAGTGCATATGGTACATTGACACATGTAGGAGTATATGCTTCTTTCTGTGTGGATTCATTCTGCCTCTGTAAAAGTAATCTGTGTCACTGAAAACCACTAAAGCGAGTTCTGCCTCATTGAGTTGTGATCCGTCCATGTGCTTGATGCATTGAGAGCTCAGTGCTCCCCTCGGGTTTTTCATTACTGAGCCGAGATGACATTTGTGGAGCAAGTGTTTGATCGACACTTTAAAAGCAACAAACTATTTAGTGAAAATGTGAAATATATAAATATGCATTTGAATCCTGATAAGTTTCCTTCTTTTAATCTTAAACCTGCATCGACAGATTGTTTTGGAAGTTTATCTGCTGAACAAACAAGCATATATTATTATGTTTGTGGCATAGTCCAGTATTTTATCAACATATTTTATTTCAAGTTTTCTACAGATACTGAAATAATTAATATTGTGAATTATTTGACCACAATAATTGTTTTCAAACTGATGATGTCACATTGGTGGCAGAAAATTAGTTTCACTATCATTTCAATACAATTATTAGTCTTACATAGCCACAAATATATATCATGGCTATGCTTCCTAGTATTAAAATAAGTTGCGTCTTTCACATGCTTCCAAAGAAAATGCATGCACGAGATCAGGATCTTGACATAAGTAAAGTTTGCATAAAATCTGCAGAGCTGAGGGCTTCAGAGTTGGGTAATAACAATACAAGTAGTCATGTGATCCAATGGTATTAAAACACATTATTTATATCTGCTTCAGAGCATGAAACGAAAGTAAACAGAGCATTCTTATCTCATTTCAGCCAATCATAATACCCCACACATGGTGCAGGGCTGACCCATGTGACGCTGAGCTTTGTGCTGCTATGTCTCCCTGCCCCACCCCCCGTCCACCCCACCACCCCTCCCCATCTTCACATTGTCCCAAAGGTGGTACCTCTTAGCTGGTGTCACAGCCACCCCCCTGCCTCCCCCTGCTCTAATTCCTCTCTCCTACGGTCTGATCCACCCTTTTTTTGTGTCCGGAGTCTATAGTGGAGACATTACATGGCAAATCTCCATTGTCCGGCCTCGGCCTCTGCGTGTAATCTCTCTTGTCAAAGGGAATATTCAGCGATTAGCCCCCAAATTACAAGGGGTGATCAGTGTGTCTGTTCAGCCCTCATTAACTGCTAACAGGGCTTCATCAGAACCACCCACACTACCGGGACCTTCAACCTCTCACCCCTGACACCTGGAACTTTCTCACGTCGGCTCCCCGAGCGGCGGTTTCTTTCTTAATCAGTCGTGCTCTTCTTTTTGTGTCTTTCTGAGGCATCTGGGCAAGACGGGGTGATTAAAGAGTCGCAGTGGTAGTTTTGAAAGCAGATAAAAGATCTTTGCAGCGACTGGCATCAAAGTGGCATCATGTAGTAATGAGCAGGTTGTCGTTGCCTGCCTGACATCATACTTGCCGCACGGGAAGCCTCCCATCTTGCGGCGAACACATGGAACGGTGTCATTTAGTGACACGACAAACCCCGTGCTGAGTTATCACAAGACCACCCACCTGTTACACATGTCGGACAAACAGAAGAGTTTCTATGTGTAATATCTAGCAGATGGGGGTCGGCTGGTGGAGAGGGTGCATCAGAATGGGGTGGTCTATGACGCTGGTCAACTGGTCATTTCTCTGGGCCCATTAACCACCTGGGATCGCTGTGTTTTCTCAGCTTTTTCCCAGTTTTAGGTTTCATTTTCCATGCTTTGAAATCAAACACGCCTGCCCCGCTCGCACCCAGGAACAAAGCCTTCTCTGAAAAACACAGAACTGACGTCTGTCCAACCACCTCACACACAAACATACATGCATGCATACACAGATATACTACTACTTATTTTGTCACTTTTTGCCCATTCTTCTTGCAGTGGCTTTATGGGCAGCACTGTTGGACCTTGTCACTTCTCCAGTGAAATATCTCAACATCTACTTGAGGGATTGGTGCAGATTCATGGGTCACAGTCGATGAATCCCAATAATGTGATTCCGTGACTTTTGGTGCCGCCATGAATTTGTGGTTTGAGTGAAATGTCTTGTCAGCTATTGCTGGGTTGCTGTGAAATTTGGTACAGACTTTCCCCTTCAGTCCCTTTCAGAGTATTGTGTAAAAACTTGGTGATCCTCTGATCAAATGTACTTTGTCTTCAGTGCTAATTAGCAAATGTTAGCATATTAACAAGTGATTTTAAGGTGGTGAACATGGTTGAAGTCATACTCCCAAACTTCAGATCGTCATTATGATCATGTTGTATATAGCTAGCTGACTTTAGCACAACTTTAGTAGAGCGGCACAGAGTGCAACACAACTTTTATAACTAGATTTTATTCATTCAGTGCACACTTTATGTGAGAAGTGTGCAAAAGTGCATGGCTTGTTGGTACAAGGGCTTGTGGCTTTTAAAATAAGGGTGTTCAGGTGCATTTGTGGTGCATTGCTATGTTGAGGCAACATTGAGAACCTGGTCTAAAGTCCATGGTGCAGTATTTTTTAAAATTCTTTTAAAATGCACTTGTGCCATGCACTTTAGCCCATATGTTAGAAATCATAAAAACAGGGCTGTTAGTCAAAACATGCATTATAATATCTGACTTTGTCTTTACAATTAAGCAGATAATTATGTATTTACCAATGTCACAGTGAAAAAAGTTAACAATGTATTGCGTCTTAAGCTTTCACTCAGTGTAGTTTGGAGTAACAGAATATTCAGCACATGTGATATTGCTACACAGTGTGACCTTTTTTCAAATGTCAAGGAAAACAAGGGGAAAATGTGAGTGGAAAGTCAAGAGTTCATGAGGTGAACTTCCAGTGTGATAGACTCTGATCATGTCATAAACCCGCACACTCTGCACCCACATGTGAAGATCTCTTTTGTGCGTTTGCCAGTGAATTAAAGACTGCGGACAGATTCAAGTGCAGAAATCTCCTCAGGATGAAAGAGGAGCTCGTTGCCACTTTCCTCTTCCAAAAGCTGCATCAGCTGCAACATCTTACAGTTCACCTTTCAGCCTGTCGGGGAAATCACTGCTGAGAGTTCAAGGATGATAAGACGTGAAAAATACAAAGGAAACCGATACTCTTCAGAGCTCTCATGGTGTCCAGACTGCACGGGGAAATGAAGAGTTATATTTCCAAACGCTGAATACCAATTTTGGAAAAAAAAAAATGCTGATGATTATCAGATGTAGAAGAGACAGTCAGTTAAGTTTTAACACATTGTCAAACCAGCACTCCAGCGACTTACTGTCCTTTTAAAATCTGTGTTCTTGTGATTTTTAAAGAAAAGGTCATATTTTTAACATGAAATTTAAAAATATTACTGTGATCAAATCAATCTAGCAGCCTGTATTTTATTGTATTGTGCTGTCATGAGTTGACTGAAGTGGAGGCAGTGACATCTAATCCAAGCAGCATTGTTTACATGGAAATCTGCCGATAACAATGCCAACATTTCATCTTTCATTGCTGAAGATATTTATTAGGCTGTCAGCGAGTTCGGGGCCTTATGTCGCTGCTGCTTTATTATTTGATCGTTTGAGAAGTCCTTCCAGCATGTCCCTTTAATTATGGTTTTCTTTGTAGTGATGCGTTCAAAGTTCGGATGAAGCTGTAGAGGAAATGACTGTTTACAAACATGATAACCGTTAATAAAACCCCTAATTCATTTCAGACCGGTTGGGATTTAGACATATTGTAAGAGCAAGTGATTCACCATGTGTGTATGTGCATGTGGGGTGTTGGTGGGGACACTTTTATGATATGAAATATGGGGTCTCATGCAGCAAACTCTTTTAAACTTCTTTTTTTATTTTCAGTTATGTTTCTATAAAGGGATAAAACTGATGCACCAAAGCTTCTTAACCAGTCCAATCTGCTCCATGTGTGCTGAATAATGAAGCCAGCTTCATCATATTTTTTATACACATAGGTAATGCCCCATAAACACTAAAAAGAGCAGGTGTTGTGCAGAGGGCAGAATACTCCTAGAATTTGAAAGATGCGACCAGAAAAATTCAGAAGAAATTAAATAAACTTAAAGTAAACGTAATTTCCCCAGACAGCCACACTGGCTTAAGAGGAAAAGTATATAATATAAACCGCATCATAGGTATATTGGTATCTATTTATATTGCCGTATATGTTGTCTGAAATGAATAGGGTTTCTAAAAGGAACATAAAGTGCAGAAAATGATGATTGAGGTGATTTAAAAATGTAATCTAGTATTTTTTATGAGCAGAGCGCTTGGCATCTAAAAGATTCAGCCAATGGGAATTTATGGGACGACAATTTATAATAATGTATAATGTTTGATACGCTTTAAGAAAGTTAATAGTTTAAGAAAGCAGCCTACTAAGTAACTTTTGCAATCCACAAAGAAAGGGTCTATTTTTATTCCAGCTCTACAATATATAAAATTTGCAGCAATATTGATAATCTGTTAAGTTTTCCTGCTAAAATTGGTATATAAACTCTCCACTGATTTTCTCTTACGTAAGAAAGGAGCTAATTATGGATATGAACAAAAATGAGATTAAATTTGTTTGTATTTTACTTCCTGTATGAGGCCCAATAATTGCAGACTTTATGTTGCAAGCATTATTGATCTACATGGTGATTTCTCTTTAAAATGGTAACAGCTTTGATAAAAGTATTGAGAGCCTGACCAGACTCCTGAGTTCCTACTGAACTGATTCATAATGCTTAACGTTAATTTGATTACACTTTATTCGTGTTCTGTTGATTTGTGAGGCTTTGATTATTGCTGCTCTTCTCCATTATCTTTCTCGCCGCATGACTTGCAGAGTTAATGTGTGCGCCGTCTGCAGATGTAACACGCGTGGTGATGCTTTCACTGTACTCATGGGGAGACATGAAGCCCTGTTGTGCTGTTTGACAACACATGTCTCTTGTTTCTGTTGGTTGACTGGATTCTGGATGGTCCCGCTTGAACAATAGCAGCTGACGCTTCTGTAGGGATCGAGATATTTATTATAACTTGTACAACATGATGTTGGCTACTTTAGTGTAAAGAGTTTGGCAGTGGTGGAGGAAGTATTCAGATCCCTTACTTAAGTAAAAAGTACTAATACCACACTGAAAAGTCCTGCATTCAAAACCTTAAGTTAAAGTATTATCAGCAAAATCTAACACAGGTATCAAAAGTAAAAGTACTTAATGTGCAATAAAATGTTCTCTGTCAGTGTTTTGCTGTCATATATGATGTTTTTGCATGACTTTACTGCTTTATTTTTCATGCAAATAAAATATAACACAACATACAAGCAATAGATGACTCTGAAATGAATAATGTACCCAATAACAATAGCATTTCCTGCAAAATAACTGAGGAAGTGCTATCATAAATGCCATCAGTTTACAATGAGGAAATACAAAGGCAACAACACATATGAAATAGTGGAGCACTGAAATACATGAATAAACAGACGATAAAAGTCCATTAAAAGCCAAACTAAAAATGAAAATTATAATACAATTAAATAAATAAAAAATAAGTAACACAAATTAAGGCCAGACTAAAAAAGGTAAAACAAAATAAACAAAGTAAAAATAATGAGAAATAAATAAATAAAAAATAAATACATTAAATGTGTGAAAAAATAAAGCTTTACATTGAAAATAAATGAATAAAGTCCAAATAAAGGGCAGACTGAAAAGGGTTAATAAATAAAAAAAAAAACTTAATTAATTAATAGATTAAATGTGTAAATGCATAAACCTTGAATAAAAGCCAGATTTTAAATAAAAAATCCTCTAGTATGCTTAAAAAAGCTCATCATAGCAAAAGATCGTCATATTTCTGTCTATAACTCTCCTTCCAGAACCACGTATCTCTAAAACTTCAACTGTTCATGAGCTATAAAAACAACCCTGTTTTGCATTTGCAATGATGCGTTTCAGCTGATCCAAGAAGGTTTTTAGAGTTTATTTAGTTAGAAGTAGTAAAGAAGTAGTAAAATCTCCAGTTTTACAAACTCATTCACATTAATTTGTTAACTTTATTGGTTTTCATCGACAATCGACAATAAAAATATCAACAGTTAACTAAAGCTGTCAGACAAAATGTAGTCAAGTAAAAAGTCAAATATTGAAATAAAGTTGCATAAAAGCATAAATACTCAAGTACAAGTATGGCCTCAATCAGAAGTTGTGTTGCAAACTCATTGGAAACATCGTCAGCAGTGTCATCTTCTGGCTCTGAACCGTCCTCGTCTTCATCGCAGTCGCAGCACACGATGAATGATACCACTTATCACTTCTGGAGCTCATTGTTGAGCATGTCTGTCACAAACATGTTGTGTATAAAACATTTGAAAAACAGCTTCTGAAGTAGAAAAATTTACAACCGCACACACTCATCGGCAAAGCACTCTGCCAAATTACAGTTGCGTCTGGATTTTCTCAATTGTTTTGCATTAGAGCCCCCTCAGCAGAGCTATAGATCAAATTCTCCCATGAGAGAATATCAATCTGACTTTGTAGGCACTAACTTTGATGGGAGGTTGACCTGGGTTTAACCCACTACACACTCATCAGTAACATGCTTTTACCTGGTGTATATAACACACCAACATTTTACCTTTCCTGCATACCACGGATACTTTACATCTCAACTATTTTAAACCACAAATATGTTGAATGTGAACATTTCTGAGCTGCTGCAGCCTGTTCTCACATGTGACACATGACAATTGCTGCTTCAAAACAACTTGTTTCAGGTTAGGTAAAAAGAACAGGGTTAGTCTTACAAAACTTGTCCCCAACACTAGTCTCCCAGTTTAAAGTCCTGGGTGGGTGCATCAAGTTCTCCTGAGACTGAGACTGGTCTCTCCTCAAAAACGACAATATACAGTGTTTGTACAGGCAGCAGAATACAATGCAAATTTAAGTTTTAGACTGTCCTCATAACTTCCATGGCTCACATCACCTTCGTAACTACTTGACGTTATTCACTGTTAAACTGTGCTTTATAGAACTTGACCAGGAAGTATTTGCCCTAAACCTCGGTCAGTGTTTTTTTTTTAGCATAAATTCACAGAAACTGCAGCCTTTTTTACAACTGCGAGCCGTACATGTATGTATAATGACGTGTGCTATTTTTAGATGCTCCAGGTTGGAGATCTTGTTGTCCAAACCATACAGCCTCATACATTGTGCCTTTACGAGTTGTAGGAGATCAACAAGTTTCTCATAATTCAGTCCTAGTCGGCCTTTTACATGGCATTGCTTTGATGAAAAGATCAACATATATGTGGTTTGCAGAAATGTAAAATACCAACATCTTTCGCTGTGAATTTAAAAGCAACAGAAGCAGCACTTTGGATTGAATATTAATCTCAATAAAAGTGTAACATGACTGTAGCCTATATAAAATCAGCACTGACATTTTACAGCGGTGTTGCGTCCAAACTTTACATGCATAACATTTATGGAGAAAAAAAAGAGGTAATCAGTGTTTTACTAGTTTAAGATACTAATTTAATATGTGAACTGACCTGCAGCAAAAAGAATTTGTGTAAAATTGACAACTGACGACCAAATGCCACCTATGCAGCCATCATAAGCCCCATTTTCTGCACCAGAAAATGTGTGATATCCATCTTCACATGTGTGTGGTTGGGTTAAAAGATGATTGCAACGTGTTGGCTTCCTGCTCATGGGAACTCTGCACCGTTCAGAGGACCACACTCGAAGCCTTAACCAATATCTGCTCTGCTTCATATCGATTATTTCCATAAAATGTTATTATGAAGCTAATTGTGCTCCTGTACTTCAGATCAGAATGCCCGCGTATGAAAGTCAATAAAATGTGGTATTTGTGGGCTAGAGGATAAATCCACTGCAACATGAATGGTCTAACAGCCCCCTTCACTTACTAACTAGACTGTGCGGCGTTGATTTGTGTGAACATTGCGAAACCTTCTGGCTTAGAGATGATCGATTTTACCCCCATAGCAAGGGCGTGTGAGAGTCTCTTTAAGCCAAATGTGCGCAGAGTAATGGTTATGGTGCAGCACAAGTAGTTAATGCTCACTCAACTGAGCATGATAAAAGTAGATAAAAGTGTCGATTACTAGAAGTATTATTGGAAAGGCAGCATGCAGGCGTAAGTGGATAAAAAGATAAAAGTTCTAATCACTAAGAACCATTATCTTTTTGATTCATGATAAAAGTCCTTCACAAACTCATAGAAGATTTTTACAACATCCTTTGGTGAAGAAAAGTTAGTGTCGGTGCACGGGGAGCCAGCTGCGCAGCTCGCCGCCCTGATGAAGATATTGCTCGGTAAACAGTTCCAGCCTCCTCCTGGAGCTCGAGATTGTTGCAGTAAAAATGGCACACGGAGAATGTGAGTTGTGCGCACCCCAGCTGAGAGCCACTGCTATCAGATGTAGGGCGCAAAACCGCAGAGTGTGGGACCATGTGGGGCGGACCACCCGTGAGCGTGCCTCCCCCATTTTCCCCGGCTGCAGCTGGAAGAGACACAATGCTGGAGCATGGGAACCGAGCGGCAGCCATCAGCCGTGGAGCTGGTCCTTAAACTGGGGATATTTTTGGTTTAGCAAATGACGACGGTCTCACCCAAGTTTCAGTGTGGGCAAAGGTTTTTTAGGCCTTCCCTCTCTCTCTAAATGCTGCTCTGAGCCTTTATTTGTTTAACAAACGTCCCCTGGGAGTTTGAGTTTGAACTGATGCAGTCTGGGAGTAACATGGGATTTTGTCCTTCTTGAGACAAGGATCAATGTCCAAGTTAAAGGAGGGTTTGGTCAGAATACTTTGAAATGTCAGTTTCTGAGTAGAAATCACAGCAATTTGTGATTAATCCATTGGATTAAAAAAAAGTAATTTATTCTGAATGCTTTTGGCAAATTTTTTGGATTACTTTGTAATTAAACATTGAAAGTTAATTACGCATCTGGAAACATTTTCAAAACAAATACATTGTTTCATTTTTCATATTAAGATAAACCATAAAATGAACTGGTCAAAACAAATGACCCTCAGAAAAACAGTCAGGCTGCCCTTATGAACATGATTCCATAAAGAAAATAGGCTTATGCACTGGGATTCATAGGTATTCCAGACATTTTGTTTATTGAAGAAGAAGAAGTTAAGTAGAAAGATCCAGCTCTTTGATGTATGGGACGTTCTTTTAACCTGAAGACTGGTGTCTGTGTCCTGTTGTTGGAAGTTATGTCTGAAGGTATTGTTTATTAAGCCTGAGCAAGTTCTTTTGTCTTAACCTTAAGGAGGAACTTTTGTTGGCTAAACCTAACCATTTTAAACAGCGTTAACAGTTTGCCCGAACTAGCTATTGATATGTTTAAAACAGCAATTTTTACTTTGTCTACAACCCTCATTGTCACGTGTCAATAATGTGATGTGGCCACATGTTTGACATGACAGCGACATTGACTATGTATGTTTTTGTTGCTGCTGCTTTTTAATCAAAAGGCCTCATGGAAGTCATGCTCAAATATAAGTTAATTGCATTAGTACTCCTAAAAAATTTTTTAAATCATGTTATAAGACATAATAAAATGCTCTTAAGTAGTCTTTGATTGTGTAACATAATCTAAATGCATATTACTTCAAATGTGATCTGGGCTGATTATAGTTACTTTAAAAAAAATCTGATTACATAATGGTGAGTCAGCATGGCTGACAGTAAAACCATGTAGGCATTGTCCATTTCTGCAAACCTCTGATATGATTAATCTGACACTTTTTTGTAGTTTGAAGCGATAAGATGAACTCACAGCCGTCCTGTTTGCAGCGTGTCCAAAGCAGCAGTCATCACAAATTACAATGAGAACAGGTGGCAGCAATTCAGAAACATTCATATTTGACATATTTGTGGTTGAAAAATGTCTTTGGTTTGCAGAAATACAATGCCAACATTTATTCTGGCAACTCTAATCCGCCACTGCCGAACCCTGATCAAATCAAACATGTTATGATAAAAAATTAAATCTCCACTTCACATCTGAAACCTTTGATGTCAAATTTGCTCCAATTGATTCAGCCTGATTTCAAATAAGAGGATATTTTAAATACACCATCCACCAATCACATTCCCACTTGGCAGCCATATAACCATTTGTCAGGCCGGATCATAAACCCCATCATCCTCACCCGCTGTCACTTTCAACTGCGCTTTAAAAAAAGACTTTTGTTAAAAACGCTGAAACCCAAAGCCGGAGCGTTCAGCTGCGATGTTTAGGTTAAGTAACCCCCTGGGTTAATAAACTAAACAAAGGTAAACCGTGCAAAATGGCCACAATGAAAGCCAGGCTAAGTAAACGAAGCAGAGTTTACAAGATACAAGGGGCTGGGGCTGCATGCGTGAAACTTTAATGTGAAACAGGTGATGAATGTGTTTTTACTCTAATAAAGAGGCTCTGAGGGAGAATCCTGGTGAAGAGAAGACTGAAAATCACATTACAAACCCATATGTAGGGATGTTTAGTGCACTTGGTTGCAGCATATCTGTAGATCCACGATTGATATTACAGGAATAGCCTGTAGATGTTATCGGCACCGTATCATTTGATCAAACATCATGGCTTTGGTGTAAGTCTGGGCTTACATTATGTTAGGTCACTGAATTGTTCCCTAAGTCTTAGCCGGCGTTTAAAGCGTGAAGTTAAACTGTCTAAACAGGAATTCTGGCAATCACCTTCAATAAAAGCCTGCAGCTCACGGTTTTCACCCTGCTTGATTTACATCTTATCTGAGAGATTATCCGCGGAGTCTTCTGAGAGTTTGTCTTCACTTTAGGTGAGTTATTACATTCAGGTTTTACCCTTTTCATTTTCAGTCGGGGGAACAAACACTGCGCGTGGAGCAACTCCAGAGAAAATATGAACCCCAAGAACAACAAAAGGGTTCTTTTTAACTTCTTCAAACCACATCTCCCAATAAAAGCTGAACAAACATACCCTGCCACTTGTGAGCGGCTGCTGTCCAGCGAGTTTCACAGAAAAAGGGCTCGCTTTCAAAAGGGGGGGCTTATGGGACTAATGAAAACTTCACCTTAACTGAAATAATAAAAAGCACACCACCCAAACACTGGCGATTTGTTTCTCTCTCTAGTGTTTTCTCTGGGCCTCTGCTCCCCATTTTTAGATGCTTTGAGAAAAGTCAAGGCACATTTATCGTTTTTAGCTTGTGTTTTGTGGCCTGTTGATTCTTTTAGGGGAATAATGTGATTTAAAAGACGTCAAATGTGCTATGAAGTGCAGCTAACCGCATTGTTGTTGGATGTAAGACCTGACGGCTGCGAGGGGGAGCTGACTCAAGACCAAACCGGGCACATCCATCCCCTCCGAGCTCCTCCTGGGGAAGACAAAGCGGGTTTAGCGGTGGTATGAAAAAGAGCGGCCTGTGAATGGTTACTGTTCAATTTGTATTTGGTTCCCCGCTGGTCGCAGAGCTGAGATCAGAGCCGAAAGTGAAAACACATGGCGAGGGTCAGCAGGATCAGAGGACCACCACACACACGGCAGAGAGAAGGAAAAAGGCAATGGGAACTTGTGTGAAGAAATGGATTGAATAAACAGAGTCTGCAATCGCCTGCACCCTATTATCCTATAATTTACACTGCATGGGAGCTTGGAAACGCAGGCTGTTAAAGGCAGCCATTGGTTTCCACTGAAAAGTGGCATTCCACGCCTCATGCCAATCAAAAGGCCGGGCATTATAGTCCGAGACAAGTTTTGAATTCTTTCAGGCCTAATGTGTTTATTTTAAATATCCCAGGGAAATTATTACATCAGCGGCAAGAAATGTCTTCAGAAACGTCCAGAGCTTTGAAGTTTCCAGCAGCAAAACATACATTTAATTACATAATAACTTTGAAAATTGTATTTGTACAATCAATAGCGAGGATTAAATGTGGAAGTATGAGATTGGGCTAAAGAATTGGCCGTACCATGACAAAACAAACTTCAGAGGGAGGAAAGGCCAAGAAAATAACTAGAGATGAAGAATTAGACTGTTGGTTTGGCGCTGAGCTCAGCATCAGCTTTCCCTCCCTCAGCCCTGATGAATGTCAGCTCACTTCTTCCACCTCGCTTTAATTACCGCTCTGTGCACTCCGTCCCCTCCAATCTAGCACGGAGCGAGCGCCAGTGAGCTCCACAGTAGTGAAAACATTTCTCGAATCTCTTGAAAGATGTCCTATAAGTTTCCAGAAGGATCCTGCTGCCAATTATTCCTACACATCAAAGCCCTTTTCTTTTTTTTTTCGCTCCGAGTGTGAGTGAGGGTGCAGTCGCTCATCTGCTAACCAACAGCCGGCCGAGCAGAGCGGGCCATCACTGTGCTCCATGATGCAGCGAGCTGAATTGTATGGATGTGACATCAGTGTTTGTAGAGAAAACAGCTGATCCACTTTGATTAACTGATCTAATTACATGGAGAGTTAGAAAACCTTGCATTAAATGGCAAGACAGTGCAGTTAGAGGGGTCTTATTGTGCTCTTTTTTTAGGGTTTACGCTTGTTTTTATCACGCTTTAATGTTCACATTTTTTTTCTTTTCCTTATACTGCCAATGGCTGATGTACTGAGCAACGAGATCTCCAATCTTAATAACAGACTAGACCATTTGTCAATCAAGCTATAGCGACACGTGAACGTCATTATACATAAATATATTTCGTGAATGTAAAAAAGGCTGCAGTTTCTGTGAATTTATGCTACAAAAGCACTGACCTAGGTTTAGGGCAAAAAACTTCCTGGTTAGGCGTTAAAAAAGACAGTTTAAACAGTAAATAAATGTACATAAATGCCGGAAGTGAAGTAGTTACGAGGGTGAAGTGACTACTGTAAGTTACGTAAAAAAAGTGTGGCATTCACCATTTAAACTACACATTGCCATCAATCACTACTACTGCTTTAGCAAGATGGCGGCGAGGGACAGTCTAAAGAGCAAATCTAAGTCCTATTTGCTGCCTGTACAAATGCCCCATATTAACCTTTTTAAGGGGAGACCAGTCTGTTGTGATACTTCCCAATGCCTTGCTCAATGTCACTTATTTGGAGTGGAACATGAGGAAACCTGTTGTTACTGGCTCACAGCTGAAGTGCAGAAGCCGTAAGGTTTGACTAATCATTCAGACGTCTCTTCTGTTTAGTTGTTGGCTTCTTTCAGTCACCCCGTGCCACTGAAAAAAAGGTTTTTGTTTCTTTTTTAGCAGAATCTAATTAGCAAATAATTCCAACACAAAGTTTGACATCACTGTCATAATAAGATTTCCATGGAGCTCAGAAACCAGAGGTGCTTCTGAGAAAGGATAAACTTCCAAGAATTTAATATGAAGTATTGACAACATCATAAAAATATGTAATACTATAATAACAGATGGATCAGATTATGACTGACTGACTAAGTAGTTATGGATAGACGCTAAATGTGCCCATACCAGGAACAATACATATTTCCACTCAACATGAGCTGGAAAATAAAGCTGTGAGGGAGAAAAGAGGAATTGATAAAGGAGACAATGGATCCCAGCTGAGTAATATAAGTGGCAGATGAATTGAAAACAATATCCCATCCACTATGGCTGCCAAATTCAGTTACGATTTCAGCTTTAACCTATTGGATCCCTGGAGCTGTTTTGAAGGGAGTGAGCAGGAAAGCAAACAGTATTAATCCTCAAAAAGTTCAAAATATCTTCCTGTCATAACAAAGGATCGAGGCCTTGTTCTGCGTAAAGTCTGCAAAATAATATTAAGTGCAGATGTGAAGGAAGATGGAGGCATAAACACTGGGCCCTGTCTTTTCTAAATGTTTAAAAATGAGCCCTAATGCAGAAGGGCTGTGGGTATTTGCCCAGCTGTTGGATAAATAAGCAGAGAGATTCAAAGGCTGGATAACCTCCGCCAATGCCCATCAAACCAAACAGATGAGAGAGCATAGTAATCTGCTCCATTCTCAAATGGGACAACACTGACTCCAATTAGCCCTCAGTCCCACATCCACAGGGGGAGGTGGGTGGAGAGCTGAACATGAAATGAAAGAGAAAGGCTTACTTTTTACTGAAAGCATTTAAAAGATAAGTGCCGGATTAAACTTTATTCTTTTTTGGTGTTGAATAGCTGTTTTGTGAAAAGCACAACAGTCATCACCTTGTTATCCCGGCCATTCAGAAACCTCATAACACTTAATGGGGACCTATTATGCTATCCTTATTTTCTGTAATGTCAGATGGTCGTATTAATCATGGCCAAAGTTCATAAAACAAACCCAGGACTTTCAACAAGAAGACTGAGGTTTGTGTCCTTGTAATTTCTTCATACACGGACTTTGTCACTCTTTATATCTGCACCTAACTTCCTCCTTTGCTCCTGTCATAATTACTACAGCCACTAGAGGTCGCCACCAAATGAAAATGTTGTTAAAAAGGACCTATGGGGTCGTTTTTGGGGAAAGACAGTGTCGATAAGAGCCCATTGACCTGTGCAAACTTAAAGCTGCTCTAATTAATATTCTTATATAAACAATTAATCAAATGATTATTAGTTCATAGTGATGATACCACCGAAAACCCTACAATTCCCTTTAGCTCTATGGAGTATTTTATCATCTTTAAGCTCATTGTTTAAGTTTTATTGTCTGAAACTTAACTGTTTTTCTTTCCCGTCAGTGTTGTTTACAACTTGTGGACAGAAAAATATTTATTTAAGTCAAGTCTTCAGTTCTGCTAGTTATTACTGTTCAGTATGTCAAAAATAAATGATATATCCACATTTTGATTCAACTTCAACTACTGCAATAATGTTAAACCTTAACTATTAGCATAATCACCATATCGATGCAATAAATACATTTAAGCACATAAAACTGCACATTTTGTACTTATAATTACACTTTACCTCATCAAAAGGCCACATTACCAAAAGGGAAGTGGCGTCTTCATCCAGAGTCAGGTCAACTAAATCAACCGTTTTATTACTTGATCATGAGGCGCTTTAGTGGTGGTTTCGGGGTAAATTCCTCATCTCAAGTTCAGTTTACGGACCTTCAGTGCATTAGATATGCTGTAGGATTTTAGACAGTATTTGAGGTTTCTATTGCATTCTAGTTTGTTGCTGTGACCTCAGGCACTGGGTGCTTTGAGGTTGTTTTTTCTTGCATTATGAATGATTGTCTACAGTCAGTGTGGACGTATCTTAGCACAGCACCAGGCAGAAACACCAACAAGAGCCCCAAATGATTGGCAACAGATCAAAATGCCTCTTGTGGGAGATAGACGTTTTGATGTAACACGATTCAAAGATGCCTGGCTTTTCTCGGTCACTTTTCCTGATGGAGTGTTTCAACACATGGCCACGAGGTTTTAAATCCCATATTGGTCTGTGGCAGCGGTGGACTTTGACTCTTTCAACAGCGACCACTCAAACAGATTCTTGAGGACAAATTGTGTTTGATATGATTCATTCAAAACATTGTTTAGCTGGAAAATTGGACTAAACAAGTTTTTACTGAACTTTTATGCTTTGGTTTAATGATCGGGGCTGGCTCCCATTTTGAGGTCACACACACACTTAACATAAAAATTTTGACTTATTCTGTGGGGAAGAGATATTTTATTGGAAATACAGTGATGCCAGCTAAAGCCCCCTTCTTTGCTTGCTCTTGTGCTTAATATATGTCTTTTTACAGTTTGAATGAGACTGATTTAAGTTTGTGTTTTGGCAAAACCAGGACTAGAGTAAAAATTATTTACGGGAAATAACTGCTGCATCTTCCAGGTCAATTTTTTTTGTTTTGTTTTAAACGGTAAATGGACTGCACTTGTACAGCGCTTTTCCACTTCAAGTCATCATTCACCCATTTACACTCACATGGATACATGATGGGTCTACCCCACAAGATGCTCATCCCTTAATAACCATTAACACAAAGAAAAAAAATGTATCCAGTATTTTTACTTGTAGTGGAGCACCTATATATTCTTGTATTGTTACTTTTAATTCATAGATAAAGCTGGGGGTATTCTGTATTTTATCTTTATTTTAACTTATTGTCAACAACTCCCATTGGAAGACCAAATTCTACCACTGGTTTTGGATGTTAGCCCATTCAGTTTCGTTAGGTTTAGGCATGGAAATTACATAGTTAGGTTGAGGTTTAGTTAAAAACTATGTGAAACACATGGTGATCACTGTTTTACCTTTATTAACTTTGAAAAATGGAACTACTTGGTTAGATTTAGGCACCAAAACCACTTGATTAAATGAAAGGAAAAAGAACAGATTTACTATTTAGGACTTATATGTGGCTTTAATGCCATTGGACAAAACTTTGTGATATAGCTTCAAATTCCAGTATGTAAATGCCTACGATGTGTCCATAAAAACAGTCTGGCTAGTGAATTCTACAGCAGCGGGTTGGTGTTTGTGGGATTGATTCAAAATAAACTTACAGTACCCATATTTCATCACAATGAAGGAACCGCCTGTGGGGTACATTGATGTGTTTTTAATACTTTTTGGACAACAATGGAGCTCTTTGGTAAAGAGGAATATTGGGCTTTGGCTTCACAGACGCTATTGTTTGCTTTAGACTTTTCATGTTATTGATTATAAGAAATATGTAGAAACTTATCCTTTATCTCAAGGATCTGAGTCTTTGTCTCTCGGATAATTTAAGTCATTGTAATGCAGCGTAAAAAATATTTATAGAGCGCATTTTTTAATTCATGGTTCTAAAAATGTGCTGCTCATTTCACTGCACAGATGTCAGCTTTATATGTGACGTAAAGACAGTTACGTTGTGTGCGTCTGTGTTGAATCACTTATATAATTCCAATCACACAGAAAAAAGACAAAAATGTTGTTCTCCGCCTTCTACAGTCAGTTTATCTCCATGAATACTTGAATGATGGTGTCTCACATTGGCCGCTGCATATATATTTGCGTGGTTTTATATGTGTGTTTATGTGCGTGTTTGTGCAAGAGCAGACACACAGAGAGCAGGACAGACACGCAGCGAGGGAAGTGTACTGTAAACCTGCCACAAATGATTTAGAAAGTCGTATTTTTCTTGCTGTTGACCAGCAACATGTGGTGTTCATAGACAGCACATGAGGCGGGACATAATGGATGCTTTTAGGATAGCTTTGTCGAGAGTGGTTCTTTCTGTCCTTTCAAAAGTTAAAAACACACACATGCACAAAACATTTCCTTAACCATAATTCAGACGGACCACCAGCTAAGTCGAATGAGAGTGTAGGCTATGCTCGGTATTTAACACGCACCAATCTTCCGCTCACATTATGAATTATAGCATATGTCAAAAAGTGAAGGAGAGGAACAGAGAAAGCTTCTCCACCCACCATAATAAGCATCATCCCCCACTTTTTTCTAACCATAATTGGATGGGACTGTCAGACGAGCATGTGCGAAAAAAAAGAGAGATCGATCATATTTAGCATTGAGCTATGTGTGAGGAAGAAAGAGCAGAAATGATTAATCTCCTTCTGCAACAACAAAATCCTCTCAGTATTTGATGCTGGGTTGTTGACATGTAGTAGGACTGAGCATCCACTCTGTGAAGTTGTGATTGATTTGCTGTTTGTTCCCACTTATCCGACTCGCAGCGTCCTGTTCCTGGCTCTGAATGTACTCTTCTACTCTTCTGCAAAGCTGCTATCGATTACTTTTCATCGTTTTTTTTATGCTATCAACTTGTTGCGCTTGATTACATTTGATGTATTTTTATTTGTACCAACTCAAGAGGCAAACACCAGGCAGCTGATAAACATTACTGCTGGTTAACTTTGTGCTCCAAAACATTCATTTTTCTATTTGTTTTCATATTTCTAGTCATGACATCGAACCATTAAACATCATAAAATTTACATCTAAAAAGCTCATTTCAACTTCAATGCTATTTACTCATTAGTTGTGTAGAAAGTGAATGCAAGCCAATGTGTGTGTGGGATATTACATTTTATAGTGGTTTCTGCTAGTGTCTACAATGTTCACCATCTTTGTTTTGCATGCTAATGTTGCTAACTAGCCCCACAGCTGTGAGTGATGAGAACATCATTATAGTTTTGCATGCATGTGGGGATAAACTACAGTATATGACTTTTGAATGATCATTTTTGGGCTTTTCTGTCTTTGTTTGATTGTATAGCTGCAGATTTGACAGGAACATAGGGAGAGAGAGTGGATGCAGAGCAAAACTGAACCAAGGCCTCTTCAGTCCCTCCAGTAGAGCTCATGAGACTTGTGGAAAAATATATCAAGGAGCTCCGAAGCTGTTCTCGTAGCTCGTAGCGTAGTGATGGGACTTAAGGCTCTTTGAAAGGAGCCGGATCTTATTGTTATGTTTCTTTCTGTGAACCAGCTCTTTCTTTTGTTTAAGTGTCGGGGGGTTACTTCTTCTATCTTCAAAATAAACACTAGAACGATGATGGGCTAAGTTCAACCAACATCCCACCTATATAATTTCATTTTGCATGTGTGGCCTAGTGCTAAATGACTCATATTGCCAGGCCTGATATCAGCCATCAAAGTGACATCATATACTTTTGCTTTGTCAGTAAATTTACTTCTTTGTAAATTACATGGGCCTATTTACTTTGTTTCTTATCTGTGTTTCCCAATGTGGCAAATGTATTCAAATCACATTAAGAATAATGAAACAAATGTTTAGTGACATAATTTGTGTTCAACTGCTTTGAGTTATCGCAAAAAGCTCCTCACATTTTTAAAACAAACAAAAATTGTGACATTTTATCCGTTCGGTGTCAGCTAACAGCCGGAGTTGTTCCATTCACTCGAATAACAAGCCATCCTTCCATCTAGGCCCCTAGAAACACAAAAGCAATAATAAATCACACATGTTCGAGCTAACCCAGGTTCAAATCCCGTTAACTATGTTGGCTATATACAGTATGAAGCATGGGAAAAGTGCAGCGCTGTTGGTGGGGTCTCTGAGTCGGCCACCTCCCTGCCAAATTTGCTGCCGTGCATACTATTAATATCATGCAGGTTTCATGCTGCTACATGCTCTTGCCGTGCACATGCTCTTTGTAATGGGGAAAACCACAACTTAAGACCACTAACAGTGGGGTATAATTTTTCTAAATTGTTCTCAAAGCCACATAATGTTAAATGCTTGTATAAATCCAACCCGAACCAGACTCTGAGGGTATTTTAGCACAGCCCTGGGCCTAATTATTATCTATCATCCAGGGAGACACAGTGAGTGGGAAACCCCTGAGCCACCACCCGCATAGAATACAGCAAGAGTCATTTGCACAGAAACAGGTTGTCCTGTCCTAATGAGAGGTGGGTGGATGGAGGGTGACAGACTTGCTTGGCCTATGTGTACGCGGCCCACTGCACCCAAACTAAAGAGGGGATGGTGGTCTCCGCCATCAGCAGACATTAGGCTCCAGTGGGGAGAATAAGCTGGCTGTGTCAGGTGTCAGTGGACACTCAGCGACTGTGGAGGTCAGTACACAGACAACCAGCGCTGGTTAGATCCCTACTTATCAGAGGACAAGGCCTCCATGGTCAGTGAATCAGCCCAAAGAGCTGCTCTAATCCAATTAGAGATGATTTTGTTTGCATTTGTGTGTGTGTATGTGTGTGTGTGCATCTGTCTCTTTATTTTTGTAAGCTGTAAAACCCTTGTAGACAAAATGTCGTTCTTTGACTTCATTTAAAAAATAATCAAAGCATATAAACTCCTCTCATTGTTGCAGTTCTTGCTAAGAGATGCAACAGAGAAAAATAACAAAAGCACTTGTGTATACCAACCTGATTGAGCCCTGTGGGGTCCAGGACACATTTATTTCTCAAACCATCTCTCTGTCAACATCGCGTCGGTCACACAGTAAGCAAAAAAGTCCTGCCAGATTTCCCTGTGTGTTCCTCTCATCAGATAACCACCTCAGTGCCCCGAATGTTCATGAATGAAGGCCCAGATGTGCACCATATGCAGATTTGTAGTCGTGGAGGGTGGGAAACATGTTCGAGTGAATGACTGGTGAGGGAATTTCACATACATGGAAACACATCTCCTCTGGCGTGGTGATTCTTGAAATGGCTAATTAGGCTACAGCAGCTGGCAAAGGAGGAATCTGGCAGCCGGGGTGGCCAAACACAGTCGAGACGTTTTGGGGATCGCCCCGGTTATTTGGTTTCTGTGGCTTCCACAAGCCCGCCGAGAGAAAAATCACTTGTTGGCGTGTGAGGTGCAAGACATGGACATCTGCAGGATGCTTGAAAAGGAGTTTGCTCTTTCTCCCGGTGATATACAGTCATAAAAGTATTTTCATTCTACTGCAGCATGATAGTTACCTACATTTATACTGAACAGCTCTGATGTTTTACTTCAAAGGGTAATGGTTCCCAACCTGAAGGAAGGCAGGGATAGTTCACTGGTTTACCTCTGGTATGATGCTTTTTTTATGTACTCTAGCATCAAAAAATGTTCGGCGGGCCACCCGGCACCTTATCATGGGCCAGATTTGGCAGAAGAACTAGTGATACTACTAGTGATGACACATTAAGAAATAATACTATAAGAACACCCTTAAAATGACAATTGTATCAGTTAATTTCCCATGTTAACCTGAATTCTGGCAGACAACTGTTTCCTCACGTTTGCTCTGAAACAGAGTAAATCTTAAAAGAGTTGAAGTAAAGCTTGGACTTGTAGCCTGCACTCTCTTGAGTCAGTTGTGTTTTAAAGTACTTGGCTAGTGGATGTGGTCTTTAGGTCACTTCTGCCATCTTTACAGCATCTCCTGTCCAACCGTTTCATGTAGGAACTCTTTTCTTTCTACTGCATGAAAACCGCTCACAAAAGGTTTGATTATTGTGAGCAACCCGGTCAGGATTTTTGGAAAGAGACATTGCTGTTGAACACTCGGCAACTCACACCCAAACAATCTGGATTGATGAATAGCACAACAAAAAAATATTTTTTTAATATTTTGGGGTGAACTGTCCATTCAAACGTGGATCCATTTATTTATTTGAACTCATCAAGGTTTTTCTACATTTTCAGAGTCTCTATTCACTTTGGAGGCTTGCGAGACAAACAAAGTTTTCTTCAGAAATTCAGGGTAACAGTGGATGAGTTATTGATGTAAAAATGGTGATTTTAAAGGTTACGGTTTGGGAAAGATTGTGGTCATGCTTAAAAGAAACCATAGTTGACTGACGGTACAAAACAAGATGAAAACAGCACCAGCCCACATCAAAGTCACGCGCCGACACTAGCGGTCCTTGTCAGGTAACATATGTCATTGTAGTTCTTTTAAAAAAGACACATGCTTGATCTCCTTGTGTGGACAACCTCAGATGTTTTCAAGCAGGGCTGCAAGAAAATATCCATTCATTCAGAGTGACACTGTGTGATCGGACCGAGTCGACTCCAGATTCAAGCTTGTCATTCAAGCCATTTCTTTTCTTTAAAAAAAAAAGTGCCTCTCTCCAGCCTTGCACCTCCTTATCCTGTGCAAGACAACAAAGCCACACAACAGAGCCGGGCCCATTTTCTGTAGAACCCTCTATTGTAATTTGAAACATACTTGAGAAACCCCCCCTGCAACCCCACAGCTTCCCTCCACACCCATTGTCAAATGCAGCGAGACAATTAAGACCACATTAGATCTTTTCAAGTACTTGTAATTTCATAAGAGTGGGCTTTCTTTTCCTCTTTTCCCCCTTTTTGAAAATGAAATGGGGGAAACCCGCAGTTCCTCAAGAGCCACTTGGAAAAGATGGGAAACAGATATTAACCCTGCGAGTGATGGTTCTCCAAGAGGCCTCCTCACTCAAAGCCCCCCCTCCCCCTCCATACCCCAGCACCTCCGCTATGGGACCACACACACACAGACACCTGCACCCTGTGAGACACACAGATCTAGCACCCTATATTCAAACACACACTCCCTGTTCAGTTGTCTATTTTAAGAGGAAACTGCAATAGATTTTGACTGATTTTCTGTCTTGTATTACTCAAGATGTAAACTACAACTACAATTACTTCCATTAACAAGAAATCGGTCGTGTTTTTGTTAAAAGTAATTGAACATACTCTGTATATTTCATGTTTTTGATTCATTTTCCTTGGCTCCTCCTGAGCTTTAGCTTACCCCATGTTGAGCAACCTGGGCCTCTCCGTTTGGCCCCATTCCACCATGTGAAATGTAAATGATGTATTGTCCTAATTAGATGAAAAAATATGAGTAATCCTCCCAGCATGCACCACTTCTGAGGGGGTTTATTATTCTAGCTGAAGGTGCTACTCTGTTTTATTTACTTTGATCCTGCGTATTTCTGACTCTTTGGTAATCAGAGGCAGAAAGTCATTACGTTGTTATCACAACTGCAGCCACGGCGGCCAGAGCTTGACACAAGACGTTAACCCGTCTGTAATGGAGAGGCCTTCGCTTGCTCAGCGGCCTGGCCCACACGGCCCGCTGCCCCGGAGGAACATACATCAGAGGGCGAGGACTTCATTACGACCGGCCCCTGAAATGAGCCTGATCTGCAGAGGTGTGGCTGCGGGGGGACCCGAGGGGAAAGGGGGAAGCAGGCAGGCTGGCCGGCCTTTTGAGGCCTGAAAATCAAAAGGGAATGAGTGATGGGTGTGATTTGAACTCCTCCTCCCTCTGCGTTCGCAGTAATCACCACTTTAAATCAACGTGTTTAAAAGAAATATTACCCAGGGATTTGTGCGCTACAGATTTCATTAGGAGCCCTTTAAATGAATGGAAAGTCGCTCAGCTTTGTTTGTTTTCTTGCTGTCACTCCGCTTTCCTCCCCCCTCCTCCCTTCAGGAGTGGCATTGCGTGAGTGGCAGTCATTTCACCTTGACCCGCCTGATTGACCCGGACGATGGCAGTGAAAAAATCCCTCATCAGTGTGAAACGTTGCCATGGTTTCGTCTGAGCCAAGACCCCTTGTCGTGGGGACAGTGGGGATTTTTTTTACACCCCTCCCTCCCCTTCTGCACCGCTCCTCTCTTCCGTGGCTCCATGCCACAGCCATGTGGGGCAGCATCATGTCTGCCGGCCTTCTCACACGATCCCAGCACTATTGCGTGCAGAGGCTGCACTGAGAGCATAGCATTTTCACCCCACTACCTTACGCATGAGTAGGCTTGGGAGGGGCTGAGTGATAGAGGGGAGGGAGAGGCAGAGGGGGGGAGGATGAGGGGGCGATGTCGGAGATTGATGGCGGAGGATGAGACAGAGAACAAAGGTCATGTAACTAGGTGAATATTAGAAAAACAAGCGAATGATTGAGAGATTGGAGGTTAAGATGAGTGAAGGAGACTCGGATAAGAAATGAGATAAGAGGGAGAGAGAGAGGAAGGGAATCTCCTGATGCATTATTCAGTTCGTACACAGACAGCCGGTCGAGCACTCTCTGAGGTATTACGTTGACACACACACACACGTATACACGCAGACAGGATGAGAGAACAGTCTGGGCACTTAAACCACAGACAAAACATTGAAAGCGTACACACATGCTTCCTCTCTCTCGCTCTCACACAAAGGTACACTCGCTCGCCCACTCACACAAACACAAAGCGAAACACTGTTATTTACTCGTTCGATTCAATGGAAAGCATAAACTAACAGCAGATGTACGTGCTTATCACGATTTCCTGATTTCATGTTTCCAATTTTGCTTTTTCCTGCAAACAAATACATCCACAACACACTAACATACTGTAATATTACCCTAATATGCTGCACGATAACAAGTATGTATACACAATCTGCAGTGGAGATCTGCCTTCTGAGGAGTTACAGTGTGTGACTTGATAGTATAATTGGTGTTAGGTGGGATCAGTCAGATTCCTGAGGCTGATCAACTGATAGAAAGTTGATATATATTTCAGCATGAAGCAGTTTAAAATACATCATGATTTCTATATCTTGCATCTTGTTATCTTCTTCATATCTAAATCTATCCACAAACTGCAGCCTCTTTATCTTTATTTGTCTTGTATTTACAGGATTATCTGATTTCACATGTAGATGAAAGCGGGCTGCAGCAGTGGCAGATTCAGGCGAGGGAAGAAAACGGCACCAGCTGCAGTCAGTGGAGTACCAGTGTGCAGAAAGTTTTCTTTTAGCTCGTTAAGGTAAGCTATATGGATCTACGTAACATTTTCTCCAATGAAAGAGCCCCTTAGAGGGATTGTATTTTCTCCATCTAAGGGCATGTATTTGTGAGCAATTGCAGTTAATGGAATTATTTGACGTATATGAAAGTAACTTGAGAACAAAGGGTCAAACAAATGATCTGACGGCGAAGTGTGCAAAGGCTTATTAGCTCTCTATATATAAAATACGGCCTAGTACAGTTCATCGTGTTTCAACATACAAGCAGTTAACTGGATCAATGTTTAGGTACTAAAAGAAGTCGTGTGAATGTGTCGGAGATGGAGTAAAGCTTATTTGAAAATGTATCTAAGAACTTTGTAATGCATTACCCCAAACACTGAGTTTGAGATGATGAACTGTTGCACAATTTATTGTCTGGGTATGAGCTCTACTTATTACAATAATCTGAAAATACTATATTTGATGAGTTTAAAGTTAACCTCACAGTGACCTCTCAGAACATCTAAAGAAATCGAAATAGGCCTTTTTCTTCAAGCTCACTAATGCCCATGGCCACATGGCCTGTGTGAACGGGTGTTACTGAAGCACTTAGTTGCTTTAATTGTCAGAGCAAATGAAACACAGTAATAGATGAGTAATTTGGCAGTAAGTTAAAATGTGTGGTTTCTCACATGTCCTAACGTCTTTTTCTTTTTTTTCTTCTTTCTTAAGTGTTTTTTCCACTATTTGTACCACTTTCACCCCTTTAGAATAACATTATTATCACAAGCATGAAGAGCACCACAATTATTCACAGCCCGCTCTTTCTCAAGTTCGGAAATCGCCTTGAAAATTGGGCAGGCCTGCAGAGTGTTTGCCACTTAAGTCCCAGATCCTGTGCCTTTGAGATGAATGTGTGTGAGTGTGTGTGCGTATGGAAACTCCACACCGTGCATGCTGTCAGATCTCAGACCGTAACATAAACCAATTTTCAACAGTGTTTCTCCTTCAATCTTGTTAAGTAACGATAACCGAAAAAAAGTAATTTATAATTTAAGCTTCAAATGAGGTAAAATGCAGCTGGCATACATTTTTGGAATAATAAAATCAAGAGTATATACCACTTTGCAACACATTTTAAAGGTGTAAGAGGTATAGACTTACTTTTAGATTTTATTGCAGTGGCAATTACTCAAATTGTTGCTTAAGGCTTTGTAATTGATTTTAAGATGATGCCTCTTTAAGCCCAACCAGTCTCCAGCTCAGCTCTTTAACACATACAGAGTTACACTGCATCAGTGCAGCCTCGGGGCGAAAGCCTCCCTCTAGTTTCTCCGACGTCCAGATAGATAAAAGGTCCAGAGGTGATTTGACCTTTACTGTCTGGGTCTTTGGGATTTGAAAAACCTGCCTTAGAATCACAGCAGATCAACACTAATCTTATCAAAATATACTCTTCGCCGACTTTTATGTTTGATTCTCTTTGGAATCTGTTTTCTTACTGTGTATTTTAAAAGCAGCTGACAAAATCCTTCACATATTATCGGTAAAGTCAGTGGCACTGCATCGGCATCACCCAGCCAGACTTGAGTAATAATCAGGCCACGTTTTATTGATTCTGGGGCGCTTTATAGAGCCTCTGCTCTACTCTGCTGCCACTTCACTTTACTGCACTCTAGTGTGCGACTACCTAGTCTCTCACCCAGCATCTCCACTTTTTTAGGATAAGGCCCCAGGGAGAAGACAGGGACACAGACCAGATCAAAAGAAGTGTATTTTCTAATTGTAATTGCAAGAATATTTATTTCTGAAGTCTGAGTGCGGAATGATAAACCGAAGGTGCTTTAAAGTGACAGTGTGGATTTTTTTAAAGCTGTGTTTTATGAGGTACATATCCATAGTTAGTGTATTATTTACAGTAGAGAGAAACTAAACTGATGTAGTGATGTACTGCTATGGATGCTTGTTCATCCAGGTAATACGCTGACTATGGATAAATACATGCAACCCCACTTTACTAGATCTAAAAACTTCCTTTAAGGTAGATTTTGTAGTTTAAATTTGTCCGATTCGAGCTTTCCACATTCACCTATCCACTCTCTGCTCTCTGACTTTTTCTCCTGATCACCTCCCTCCCACACCCAGCCACTCCCTCCTGCCCTGCAGTAACCCCCTTCCCTCCTGTCCCAGACACCAGGGGCGCGTTCAGCCCTGACAAAACATAGCAAAACGTTTATTTAAATGGAAATGGTGGTGCGTTGAGCACCCTGTTGTGTACTCCAGCACACGGCGGGATTATATACACATCACTGCTGATTGGGTAACACCTCTGACACACCCACCCAACGAGAGAAAATGTACCTCAAAGCCTGTGCAAAACCCTTGTGAGGGAACATGTCATTTAACCCAGAAGCTGTAAAAAGGTACATATCGTTTTCAGTTGGTGTTTAACCAGCCCTTTCAGTCACTCCTTGTCTGATTGGTAAATTGCAATTGCTCATGCCTTTGCTTTCCAACCATCTTAACCTGAACCCTGGCCTGAACTTCTACCTGGTCTTACTGATTTTACCCTTTCATTACCCTATGAGTGTTTGGTGGCTTGCCGTTAGAGCAGTATGGTTCGTGGTTGTAAAAAACTCTGCAGGTTCTGTGAATTTAGGCTAAAAAACCACTGACCTAGGTACAGAGCAAAAAACTTCCTGGTTAGGCTTTATAAAAGACTTTTTTAAATTAAATAAGTTTATGTTGGTATCAAAGACCTGAACTGTTCCTGTCCTATTTTCAGTTTGAAAAACCGCACATTGCCCTCTTGATGTACTCTACTTTAAAATATATCAAACATAACTTAATAAGTGCAAGCTCAATTTTTGAAGACCAGATCTGTGTAATTACTTTCATGCATACACATGAAGTGCTTTTGTGCTGGTTTTTGACAGATGGATCAGAATTGCTGTAAAAAAAAATGTATTAAAAAAAGTAAAACCCATCACATAATGGAACTTGACATTAATCTAAAATGTAACTACATCCACATGCTATTTTAAAATATACTGACAATATGGGACTGGAGAACTAATTCTGGTGCCTTGATTGATGAAGCTTTAAGTGTTCCAGTCTAAAAACAATAAATTAGAATCAATAACTTTGATGTCTTTGCCCTCTTTGGCTATATTTCTTAACTTAATGCATTTCCACAAAACCACACCACTCACACATGCAATAAACACGTTCAAGATTTGGTCACTCAGAACAATTTGTTTGACTTTGTATATACAAAACAAAAAGTCTTTTTTCCCACCTAACCTACCCACAGTCTTTACTAATAGCAGGTTGGCCTCTCATTGTTTACAGCAGGGAGTAAAGTTGTGTCCCTTAACTTCTGGCACAGTATCACTTTACTTTGGATTCAAAGCAGAAATCGCCTCACAATAGGGAAATGATGTCATACGACACAGAGAAAGGGGTCAACTCAAAAGCGGGGGCCACTCTGAAAAAGTTATTTGTAGACAAACCATAAAACAGAGGAAAAAACGCCGAAAAAACAATTGAAGCACACAGCTAATGAGTCACAGCGCTGTGCGAGCATACACAACCCAGATGACTGTTTCTGCTCCATGTTTGTACTCTTTTTCTCTGCATTCACGGCATCTGGTGCACCAAAGTTTAATCAGAAGTGTTTATTCAGTGTACAGACACTTGGAGCAATATTATCCTGCAGAGATGGTTTGTCATTTTTTAACAGTGCTTTAAACTTGTATAATTTAAGGGAACCTACAGTGGCATCAATCAGCTACTCACATTTTTAATTATATTCCAAACATTCTTTAAAGTATAAATAAGCAAAGGCTGGTGTGTATCATCCACATATTTAATATTCTGTGTGACACTGTAAAAAAAATGTTTTAAAACATTTATACTGGACATCAGGGGTTACTGCTCCAGCTCTGTGCAGCTTATGTAAGAGCCTGACTGTTACGAAGACGAGCTCTGCAGCTAGAGGCTCTGTGAGCTTTTGCACAGCACTGCTCTGTGCTAAATGCTAACATTCTCACCGTGTGGCTATTTAGCATGGCACCATCTTAGCTTAGCACGTTAGCATGCAAAAATTTAATTGAAGGAGATGACAACCTCCAGGCCTGAAAACTGTGAAAACTATGTGTCAGTACTTTAACCTGTATTCTTTGTAATGGCCAGCAGGGGGAGTCTGATTGTATAGAAGTCTATGACAAAATGACCCTACTTTACCTTGATTTATTACCTCAGTAAAAAAAAACTTATTAGTTAATTGTCTCAGTTGATACTTTAAAGTCTTCTTTAATAAAGCATCACGTTTGTATGTTATTGCTCCCATTTAGATTAAAGTAGACAATAAAGCAGGGTCTTTGTTTTCCTTCTCAAACTTTTGTAACATTTTGGTCATCTGAAATGTTCTTCAGCACTTGCATTTGTCCAAGGGCCAGACTTGAAGCATTGTCCTACTAAATTCATGCCATTTTTATTTGCTTAAATCTCCTTAAAACATGTAAAACCCAAAATGATAACTTGTTAGTTAACAAGAAAATGCCTTCTGCGAAAGAGGCAGTTCACTGAATAGTGATGGTTAAAAACTGTGATCACAGAAACGTCATTGTAAATATGCTAAAATAATTTTTTTTCCTCCTCACATTTTCTGAATTCATGAGGCTATTATTCTGCGGTCCATATGTGGCCCGCGGGCCGACAGTTGATGATCACTGCTCTAAGGACTTGGCTGATGACTAATGAGCCTTGCCCACCAGGCTAGGTAGATATCTCTAGAAAATTACTATCCTCTTTCCCAGCTCTAAGCTCTTGTCCATATATGGTATAGCTGCTTCCAAAAAACCAAGATGGCGACGGCCAAAATGCAGAACTTGAGGCTTCAAAACTGTAGTCAACAAGCCAAAACCCTTAAAAGAAAAGTCTATAATCTGTGCCAGAATGTTGGACATTCCTAACACCACTCTGCTAGCCTGTCTGAAAATGTATATTTCACAGCAGGAGTTGCAAAAAATACGTAATATCGATTTTTATTTCTTAGATTTGTGGAGCTTAGGTCCAAGGCAGAAAGCAAGGCGTGCTTAAAATCTGAACCGTCTAACAAATTATCTCATAATGACACTTTAATAAACCTCAGGTGAACATTTGAAACAATATCTATCACTAAAACTTAAGTCACTGATCCTGATTTCATATTTAAACTCACACAGTCAGCACTTTCTAGTGCACTGCAAACATTTAGCTTATTAAAAAAAAAGCGAAGCACATTTCCCCCTCTGTTATGAGCAGAGTTCAGCCCATTCTTGATAGATTTTTTGTGCATCAAAGAGATGAAACGTTCCTCATCTTTGAACTGCGACCAGAGACGAGAGCTGAAATGATTATGTGAAGCAATGAAATCATTAATGTGGCGACGGGACGTTCTCCTGCTGTGTCAATGATTTTAGAGTAATTCTGAGATTGGGCTCACATGCTCGCACACACACACACATTTCATTCTGTATAGGGAATAGAGAAAGAGAGAGAGATGAACAGCTTCACACACACACACACTCTCTTTCGCTCTCTTACACACACTTAAACACACATTGTTCCTTTGGGACCTGAGCTTATTCATGAGTCTTATTATGCCAAGGTTTTCAGGTTTTTCCTTTTGATGTGTCATTGTGTTTCTCGAGCCTTTTAGGTGGTTTTCTTCTTTTCTGAGTAACGTTTCATGAACACCCCCCTCCTAAAATAGAGACACACAACCCCCACCCTCCCCCTCCAAACACCCACTTCACCTCCAGTATCCCTTTTGGCACTAATGATGCCATGTTGTGCATTTGTCTCGTTTTCTGAAGTTGCTCCAGCAGGTTCTGTACGTCGCACTCCGAGTTTCTGACTCAATCCAGATTTTTTCTGGAAGACGAATCACGATAGGTTGTGCGTGAGAAGAGCCAGCCGTTTGTTAATTTGTTTCGAGGTTTGTTTGTCTTACTCATCCATGTGTGCTTGTGTGTGTGAGGCAGCAGCAGAATCCGAACAGTATGTGTGTATTGTATAAATTCTCTTGTTAATATTACAGGATAAACACGTTTCTTTGATTTAAAGTTGCATTGTACATCAAGTTTGACCTTTATGCTGATTTACATTCGCTTAAAAAGTGATTAATTTAGAAGAAGTCTGACATACCGGCTGATCAAATGCATTAGTCAACCATTTTTGCTTTAAATTTGTAAACTTTTTGCACAATTTCAAGACACAGCAAGGTTGAAATGTGTGTTTAATTCTGTTTTCAGACTTATTGAACTCAATTACCCTCCCACCACTACCGCTAGCATCAATCTATAACCCACAACCGTCTAATTGGCCCAAACAGTTTGAACTACACATGATCTCCAAATGCTTTCACTCCATTGATTCACATGTTGCAGCTACAAGAATCCCACTTTGGCTTCCTCCCCATTCCCCATGCAAGATGCATATGCAGATTTTGCACATGAGCCCTTGTGAAAATAAAGGCACTTGTGGTGAAGGGTCTGAAAAGTCTCCTGAAGTGGTAGACTCTGCGGCCTAATTAACATGCCATAGGTGTTAATTGGCAGCTGGCAGCAGTCAAAGCAGTAGCAGGTGAGCGCCGGCGCTTGTTGAACTTAGATGCACTGAATAGCACGAGGAGTCACTGGAGGTTTATACGGCAGCGATTTGCAAATCAATGCCAACGGCTGGAGGTTAATTTGGATGTGGAGAAGTCTGACATCATGTTTCCAACCTTCATTCACAAGGTTAAAGCACCATTTTTTTTGTTTTTGTGCTCTGAGAAGTTGATTACAACATTTTAATCTGATCAGTTTTGCTGCAGTGAGAGTCCAGGCTGCATAATTTGGCAAATTGCACCTTTTTTGGTGCAGAAACTCCATCGTAAACTGAGAATAAACCAATTTTCTGAAGCAAATCACTCATGTAAACTTGATCTTCGTCCACCTGCTTACATTTAAAAGTCGGCTTGAGTGAAAGGTGTGAAAAGCCCTGACATTCTTCCCAGCGTAGTGTATGGGACTGCAGAGGATTACTGGACTTCCATTAATAATGGGAGGCAATAAGAAATGCATGTGGATTATTGTAAATGCGATTTTACTTTAGATAAGTACACATCCATCTGCTATTAAATCCATTAAACACACAGGTTCCCACATTACTGTAATGACAGAGACGGAAACTGCAGCTTCCTTCTTTAAATCCAAAATCCTGCTGAGCTTGAAACTTGTGTTGTTGTTGATTTGTAAATATTTATTTGACAAAAAATGACAAATTGCTCAAGCACTGCCTTATGATCATTGGATGTAATAATAAAATAAAAAAAAATTATTATACATTTTGATTAAAAAAAATACAAAGAAAATAAAAAATATTTAATTTAATCCATAAAAAACAATGTCCTTTCAAAATTAAAGCATGCATTAGTATATTAATTAAACAATGCTTGACTTAAATGAAGTTATAAGCAAGTTATAGCCTCTTAGTTTGATGTATTATATATTTATTACTACAAACAGCTCCCTCTGAAGTGTCACTTTGTCGTATTTGTACTCTTCTCTCTCCATAAGCAGCTTTTAAAGTTCCCAGCCGTGTCTCGGCTCCGGCTCCCGGCCTCCTCCCTCCGCCCCCTCCGGGGGGAGCTGGTTGGTTGTGGCCCACATTCACAGCCTCCCTGCGGACACTGAGCTATATGAACCTGACCAGTCAATTAGGAGAGAAAACAAAAACTAGCTGCAACCAAACACAGCCATCGCGTGCAGCCAATAAACACAGCCACGCACGCGTGACATATAGCGCTGCACCCGGGATTACTTAGGCCAAACGCGTTACTTTAGATCGCCTGTAACTGTAACGCGTTATTACTGTTTCAGTTTCAGTTGCACAATATTTGTTGCTGTCTTTTTTTTTAATAGTTGTCTTAATTGGACTGCTGTACTTATAACTTATTACGCCACGTGACTATGATATGAGTTTATTATGGCCACACAGACATCAAAAATACATTTTGAAGAAAAAAAAACGATTTTATCACCTTTAACTGAAAACTTCGGTAATAATATTTTCCGTTATGCTTTCCACCATAAACTCAGCCCACATCTGACAGATCCCCTCCAGACACGTCTTTATACAAATAAAGCCTATTTTAAGCTACTTTGAAAAAATGTTTGTTAGACTTTTTATAAACCAGAAATTACATTTGCTCTGTCTCCATCATTGGAACATGTAGAATCTATAAATATCCAAATATTTTTTTTAATTTCAAAAGTTTATTTTAGCTTTTTAGGGTCAAACTTTGCACTTTGCAACTGAGCAAAACGCATTTTTGACGACATGGAACATTTTTGACTCAAGGTAACGATGACATGATTTTTTTTTTTTAAAAAAAACGTTTTTTTATCATTTAAAAATAATAATGATGATTTCCAGTGTAGCTATATCCATGTCTCCTAATACTTACATCTGAGCTTGTTTTTCCGTATCAAATATAGAAAAACATACATCAAGTCAACCTTTCAACACAGTGGTTATTATTATTATTATTATTATTATTATTAGTGGATTTTCTTTCTTTTTCCCGTATTTATATTATAGTGGTACATATTATCACTGAGGAATGAGACGATAGTTTCAGGCTGCATTACGTGCGTCCTCACCAGCTCCAAAACTTTTGTTAAAATGAAATAAAATAATACTTAAACCACACGTGGGACTCGTTAACACATACACTTACAACCTTTTAACACATTTTTTGGCAATATTAGAAGTTATTCTATGTCAGTCGCTGCAGGCCCGGATCGTCAACACTCACAAATAAGACATGTTTGTTCCTCACCTAATCAAACAGACGTAGAAATAAATAAATAAGTGGCACAGTTACTTTCCTATAACTTTTCAAATACTTCCAATGGCCTATTAAGGCGACCCTTACAATAATAATAATAACAATAATGATAATAACTTGTGTCTAAGGGAAATAAAAACTTTTTGCGCCTGTTTTGAACGCCGCAGTCCTGCAGCCCTGCAGTGGATCTGCAGTGTGTGTGTGTGTGTGTGTGTGTGTGCGGTGCTCTGCAGCCTTTGTGAGGCTTTGATCTGATGTGAAACTGAGTCGCACATCGTGTGTTTGGCGGTGAAGGAAAAGGGGAACAGCTTCCTCAGCTTTGGGGCAAAAACACACTCGTCTCTTTCATCAATTAGCCTACCTCCCACCACGACTCAGCCCCACGTGGAGTTTCCCCCCAAAACATATTTAGTTGAGTTCATGGGAAAACAAAACATCCATTTTTAAACAGATTTTTCATCAACTTGACTGTTGTGCATTAATATTTAACTTGTGATGGTAAAGCCAAGCAACACAGTTTAGACCAGTGAGTCAGATGTGTTTGCTGCTGAGTGCACGAGATTCAATAAATCTGTTCAGTCACTCTAGGTGGCGAGTTTCGTCAATTTATTAAATTGCAACATTTTGCCAAAATCCCCTTGCACGGAAAGCATTGTTTCTTTTTTTTCCCTGCACAGGGCATTATGAATAATTAGAGGCCAAACACACAATCCTGCTTAAGGGGACACCAGGAAAGACCTGCTCTGCTGAGGCGCTTGTGCCCTGATGCCAAACCAGAAACCACCAGCAGCTGCGAGCGATCAATAATTAATATACACCGGGCGCGCGTGCATGGCCACGTTAACGTGGACTTCCCCGGGAAACCATATTTTCGTTATATGACCCTATGATGAGGAGATGAAGGAAGTGTTCAGATCCTGCAAAAAAACTGCACTGAAACCGTTACCAAAGTAAAAGTACCATCAACAAACTATTTAAACACGTGAGCTACACAAACAGTAATTAAATAAGTATTCCTATATTTTACTTCAGTAAAAGTAGCAATGCAACAGTGTCAAAATACTCTGTAATAAGTTCTGCATTTAACGTTTTACTTAAAGTGTAAATATAAATGCAAGTACTAAAAGTAAAAAATGCTCATTTTGCAGAATGGCCAATTTCAGAATAATGTATATTTTATTTTTGGATTATAATAATTGATAATGCATGTATCACTTTATTGTTGAAGCTGATAAAGGTGGAGCTCTTTTTTTTCAAAAATTACTTTATAATCTTCTAACCTATAATAAAATATTATTTATTACTTTATTGATATCTTGTATTAATAATCCAGACCAAATAGATGTACTTACTTTCTTAGGCCCTTATGGGACAAAGGCCATTGAAAATAAAAAATAAAGCAAAAAAAACAAACAAACACACAATTTACAAGAACCTCCAAGTTGAAACAAAGTAAAGTACTTGAGTAAATGTACTTAGTTACTTTCCACTACTGGCTATATTCAATTAGATTATAATTTCATCTTGTCAGCATTTTACTGTTAGTTCGAAGTGGAGTTCATTATTTTCCTACTTTGTTCGTGTTGGTTAATGAATAATAACTCATCATATTTTCATCATGTTTTGTTTGCAATATCTTGGTAAAGTTACTACAGATACATGAAGCGCTGTAAAAAATACAAATAAAAATAGAAAATACTCAAGTAAGGTACAAGTACCTCAAATGTGTAGTTAAGTAGTAAATGTAATCAGTTGTGATTAAGACTCTTATCATAAACAAGTTAATCTTACCAAGACAGACAGACTGTTGTAGTTATCAGTGAATTGGAAAATTAGTAAAACTCTGCAGTGGCTGCTTCCTGTTGTTTTTAGAGAATCACTTTTCTGATTTTAAATGAGATATGAAAATGAAGTTGCAGATTGGTTAAAGTTTGGTTTAAGTAAGTTTAAAGGCCATAACAAGAGAATAAATAAAATAAATTCTCTTTACAGATGCCACTAAGACACAAATAAAGTGCTATTTTTACAAAGTATTTGTAGTTTTCAAAAAAAAAAAAAAGGTCTTCATCCCCAGTTGAGGTGTAAGTCCAGGAAAAGGGCATCAAAACTTTCTTGGCTCCGCTCACTTAAGAACTGCTAAACTCCTTCTAATCAGGCCAGTTTGCAGAGTTTGAACTGGAAATCCTCCAGTCAGCAGGTTTACCTCAGTTGAACTAAAAGAGCTTGTGGGTCCAGTAACTGTGACCGCTGTGCCTCTGGAGACTGTACAAGACATAATTCTAACAAAACTATGCATGTAAACGTCGCAGGGATCATTTAAAATGACAGATCTGCAGATAAGACAACAAGTAAAGTTATGTTTCTGGTGTTTTGTAAGTTGTAAAAGTTTTCTTTTTTAATGGATAACTTCTGAAACATTCAACAGGCTGCTGTAAAACCCCACATCTTATCCGTTTTCTTATAAAAAATATTCCAAATAAAATTTTGCACAAAAATAAAATAAACAAACAAATACTTATGCAATCAATCAACTTATGCTGTTAAACTTAGAATAAAAGGCTTTTCCTTATGCATATGCAGCTTATTTAATGTCTTAAAAATATGTTAATACTCTAGTGAAGATTTAGCACCAAAATAGAATAAAAAAATATAAATATATAAAACTGTAAATCCCACTTGAATACCTCTTGAAATAAATAAACAAATAAAACAAGTTATCTTGATAAAAGGTATTTTCTTTAAAATATGCAGCTTGTTTTATGTCCATAGATATGTTAATATTCTAATTAAGATTAAGCAACAAAATATAACTGAAGAAATATATAGGAATGTGAATGATACATGCCTACCCCTGGAAATAAATAAACAAACAAATAAAACCATCTTATTACACTGTTTAGTTTTTAGTAAAAGGCATTTTCTTTAAAAAAAAAAAAAAATGCAGTTTATTAAGTCGTTTACCTTAGGGGAAAAACGTTTTAATATATTTTAATTGCATGGTGGGTAATTGGGGCAACACAGTGTAGTTAGTTAAAGAGTTTAAGAGTTTTCATTTCAAATGTCACCAGGTGTTTGTTGACAGAAAGCAGTGATGTCTGTTTCTCACTCATTTGTATTTGACACTAAAACACATAAAGTGACATCAGCAACCATCACTTAGTGGATTTCTTCGTCTTCTTTGTCTTTAAATAAAGTTTTTAGAAGTGGGAAACGAGGTTAGAATAACTTGTAAAGCGAGTGCTGCGTTCACGGTCACAGAAAGAGTTTTCCAGGATGGTGATGTTGTTGAAGGCTGATGTGACAAAAGCGTAAAGGAAATTCTTTTTTTTCCCCTCCGTGGGAGCCCACGGGTGCCCGCTCACACACACAGGAGCGATCTGCTGCAGACTGCAAGAAGAAAGATGTTTATCGGTGAAATGATGCATTCGCTGCAGTCCCGGTGAACACATGACTGCAGGCCATCTGATACGTCTCTGCAGCCAAACAGCGTCGTTGCCGGCCACTCGACTGCAAAGATAAGGTGCGTTTGGGAAATGTTTGTTTCTGTGTTTAGTCAGATTTAATGACAACATAAACTAATCTTGAAAACCCCATAATGAATGGCCATTAGGACTACAAAGCTTTCCAAATGGTGCGCGTTCAAGGGCATATTTTAGTGTCATATCAAAATTACAACTCGAGTAAACCAATTTTCTCCACACAGGAATAAACACAGACTCAAGTGAACCGCAGAGATCAAGCTCAGGGAATATCACAAAGTGTTTTCCAAACTGCTGCAGACTTCTTGTGCAATTAAGAGCGTTTGGCTCTGAATGTTAAAGGAAATAGCTTTGCTTGCTGTTAAATGTCAGCAGGAACGCGCCCGGGGCGTAAAGTGACCACTTTGTTTTTGTTTTGTGTGCTTAAATCCGTCTCACTTACAACGACTGTGATATCACAGGAGAGCACGGGGTCAAATCAAAGTCCATACGCTGTAGGAAGTTCTTTTACTTATTTATTTATTTGTTACTTTTACTAAAACAATCCAAAAGCCAATATCGGTTTGCTTTGAGTGCAAACTACAATTCAATATAT
>CAFUXE010000098.1:957251-977961 GCA_903364295.1 Serranus cabrilla
AATGATAATAATGAATCTTAGAATAACTTCATATAAAAGTATAATAGTAATGGCATTTATTTTTTATGTTTAAAAAAAAATTATTGGTTTGCTTTGAGTGCAAACTACAAAAAAAATATTTTTTTTATGTATTTATTTATTTACAACATCTTGTTTAATGCTCATAATGGTTATTAGAATTAGTTTATATAATAGTATCAATAATATTAATAACATTTATTTATTCTACAATAACAGTTTTTAAACATTTTATTCATTTATTTATTGATTAAAATCTGTTAAAATGATTACAATGACTCTCAGAATTATTTTGTATAAAAGTATATTTAGTAGTAATAACATTTATTTATTTTTTTACTTTGAATAAAAACTAATTATGGTTTACTTTGAGTGCAAAATGCTATTAAAAAAAATGTTTTTCTTCATTATTCATTTATTTTTCCAAAGTGTTTATTAATAATTATAATAATTCTCAAAATTATACATTTATAATAATTAATTAATGTTTTCCCACACATTTATTTATTTATATATTGATTAAAACAAACAAATGATTTGAACTTTGGCCCCCAAAAAGTAGAGGTTATCTTTTCATTTCATTTTAGGCCAAAATGTCTAAAATGATCATAACTAAAACAGCTTAAAAATGCCGTGAGAACCACAAGATTTAAGATGACATTGCAACAAGCTGAGGAGCTTCCTTGGAAAAGATTACATGTTTGGCAAATTACTGGATTGCACAAGAAAACAAAGAAATGAGTTAATCCAGAGGATTGGGATGAGACGCTACCAAATGCCTAAATATCAACAGTATTTACAGACATTTAGAGGATTGTTGTTGATAAAGAAAAAGCTCTTTTTTTTGTCATCTCCATTTTTCACTTTCATGCACCTCGGTACATTCACACACCTTTTTTAAACGCCACTCCTAAGCTGAAACAAACCTGGGTCACGAGTACAAAGATTGGTGTCTGCAGGAATTCCCTCAGGTCAGAGAGAAAGCTGTGTTTTGAGGACCTTCTTAGCAGCCTTTGCCTCACTGGCCTTTGACCCCAGCCAGCCCTCTTTAGTGAAGGAGCATAATCCACCTAACATGGATTTAAACAAACAGTGTAATCCATAACACTCAGCCGTTGCACACCATCTCATTCAGGTTATGAGCCCTGCTGCTGTTATGACTGTGAGTGGGTGATTTGTCTCGCGGACTTTATTGTCCTCTGGCAGCAGGAACGAGCTCTCACTGTAATTTCATGCGCAGAAGCTTTTAATTTAAAGAGTAAAAAGCTGCTTCTTGTTTGCTGTTGTGTTTCTCCTACACCTGCATCATAACTTGGATGTGAAAATGTGAGTGTGAAACGCAGTCGCTGTGTTTTCCCAGTGCACAGCCCGGCCGGCTCAGTGTGCGCTTCAGTACAGCTGTGTTTGTGGCCCTTGCACCTCTGCCCTCGGCTGCCTCCCCGCCGCTTCAAGCCTCACTGCTCCCCCCTCCTTCCTTAAAAAAGTTCATCAATATTTTGGTTGACCTTTGACTTGACCCGCACAATTAAACAATGGGATTTTGGGTACACTAAATGGCCTGGCTTTGCTACAGAGGGCAGACTAATGAGAGGATGTCGTCTTTAGTTTATAGTTCAGTCCAGAAAGCAGTGGAGCGGAAAAACAACCCGACGTTCCGTTAAGCTGCCTCACGCAAACTTTCAAAGCAGGGGCACATGGAATCAGACTGGGCTTTCCAATGTCATTTACCTTCACTCATATAACCCCGCCTCTGCACCTCCATCCCCTCCTCCAACTTTATCCTGCATGAGTTTCACTTTTTTTTAATTTAGGCGTCTTTTAGTTGCATTTCCTGCAACATTCTTGCAGGTTTGAATGAACGGTTTGTGCATGCGCTGTCACAGTCACTCTGTGTTTGTGTGTGGAAGAGAGACAAAGGCTGTTTTTTGTATGTTTAGCTGTGTTATTGATGTACTTTTCCCTCGGTCTTGCCAATGTTGCCTTTTCAGTCTCCCAGCTGGAGTAACAACTGACTGCTGAGACACTTTTTATTAAAAAGTCTGACAGTGGCTGGTCCTGACCAGCAGTCACACAGGTTTAAAAACACTTTGTAACAGAGTACAAGTACATTTGGCAGAACTTATTTATGCCACTTTATACATATCCTCCACTTAATGCCAATGGAAAATGTTCCTTTTTACTCTACTACACTAATGTTTATTTTCAATATGGATTAATCAGTTAGTTGTTTGGTCCATCAAATGTCAGAAATGGTGAAAAATGTTTTGTCCGTCTTGAAGATGTCATATGGTGTCCTTATCTTGTATCAATTTGTCTGTAAAGCAGAGACTTTTAGATACCCATAGAACCCTTTTTCATTCAGAAATCTCGAGGTCAAAGGTCAAGGGACCCTTTTCCCTTGCCAAAATGTAGTCTAACTTTGGAGCATTATTTAGCCCCCTTCCCAACAAGCAGTCATGACATAATAACAATAAATTCCTTCGGTCTTTTAGTTTCACATGATGCCTGTATCTTCACGTATGTTTAACACTTCACCAGCGAGTTCCTAAAATTTGTATTTGCGTTAATTGCATTACCTTTTTTTTTTTTAATGGTGTTAATTTTGAAAGCACTAAAAAATAACATTACACTGACGGGCGTCATTCTCCATGACGACTACTTTTATTTTGGGTTTTTAAAGTATAGGTGAAATATTGTCACAATATTGTGTTGATTTATTAATTTATTTGATAGTTCATGAAAAATTGGGGAAAGTAAAGGTCTACGAATAACAAAAAAAAAACTTGGCCTAAAAACCTAAAATAAAACTTTTACCTTCTTTCCTTGTTCCTGGTTGTTCCTGTGAATGTGGAATGGTTATGAAACTTATTTAAACCTTGTTTACACCTGTTCTTAAAACTGTACTATACGTTTAACTGACAAAATCCAATACCTGACTGTTATATGTTGGGGTTGGTGGGTTGGATTGGGATAAGGACACATGATGAGTATTTATGAAATCTTAACCTCAGAAAAAAACCCTTTGCACTTAACGAATAATTAAAATGTTAAGACCTCATGATAGAAACATGGATTAAATTGGTTCAGGAGCTGTTTTAGTTTATGTGCTTAGGCCTATATTCCTGTAACATATACAACGTGATATATTTTTTTAAGTAAAATTTAGTCTGTGAATAATGCCAAAAGTTAAAAGTGATGAATGTACAGTTCTGCTCTGATGGTTTTGCAGAATGAGGCTGAGCAGGCGCCGCGCTGCACTTAAATGATTTATTAGAGCATCAGCTGTATGTTTATGTAGTATAATGGCACCGAATCTATCACTGCCATAATATTGTCACAATGGAAACGTGTGTGTTGTTACTGTTACATATCTGAACGCCAGTAATACTATTACTATAGCCCCTCCCCCCCTCACCACCGCTATATCAACACACACACACGCTTCAACCCTATGGTGCACATACACATACTGGCTCCATCTCCATTTATTGGTTCAATCTTTCGAGGAACCTCCTCCCTGAGCGACAGACTCGATATCTTTCGCTCTAATAATCTCTCACAAACGCTGCGTGTGGCTTTAGTGTCCCCGAGTGCTCTACGCACGAGATGTCTCATATAGGACTCAGTGTATGACCACACAGACTAATAAACATACTGTACAGACACACACACATAGACGGGTTGTAATATTCCTCCTCCACAGAAGATACAGCCTAAAGATGAGCTCCCCTTTATGTCTTTCATGATAGAATAGGTACATTTGCTCATCTTGCTAATGCGCTTGAAGGGATTTTCCGTTATTCAAAGCCCTGAAATAGCACCTGATGTGTTGGATGAGGGGATAGACAGCATGAGAAATAGCAGTGACAAAGGATTGAGATGAATGGATTTGGGAGAGGAGGACCCGCTGTCTGAGCAGCAGAGGGAGGAGGGCTGTGTCATGCACGGACATGTGTGTATGTGTGAGTGTGTGTCTTTGAGATGGAAATAGACAGGCAGACACATTATGGGATTACGGATGTGATTTGGGGCTAAAGGGAGGTTAGGAGACCTGGCTGTCTCGGAGTGAGAGGAGAAGGGGAGCGATGACTTGGTAGTGCTTAAACCAACCCTGGAGGAGTTTCACACCAGGAGAACAACAACGCTCAGAGGGAGGCTGGACGTCCAGCAACCTCTGCAACTTTCCTGAAAAACTGAACTCTGTGGGCATAAAATATCTGTCCTGGAAATAAGAAAACTTGTCCTTTTTGGCCCTTTGTGACGACAGTTTAGGACGTCCAGACTGGATGATTTGCCGGTGGCTCTGTGCTCACTGGCACTCTGCCCAAGCAGCGGGTTCATTACCACTGAATCAGTTACAGCAGACTGACACCCAGACTTCAACCCGTACACCTCACAGCTCTGATGAGACCGCCCTCCTCCTCTTCTGTGCCAAGATGGTTTGAGACCTCCTCTTTGTGATGCAGCCGGCTTACAGCTCTGTGACCTCTGAGGCAGAGAAGAAAAAACACACCTAAGAGTGCTCTTAGGTTGTTTTCACTCCCCGGGGAACACTTCTAATTTCCACTGGATTGCACCATTTTTGTAGGTCAGCATTATTGATCTGCTCATTTTGTTAAAGGAAACATTTTGGGAAATGCACTTCTTTTCCCCTGAAAGTACCTTAGACTTTACTCTCATCCTCCTGCTTTTACAAGTGCAGAATAGGCTGCAGGGCAGCATTTTATTATTCTAACCCAGAGCCCTTTCTATGGCTCTTCATGCAGTTTATGATAAAAGTTTATTTGCTTAATGGATATCTATGAGATCAAGAGGCAGTTCCAAAGAATAAGGAAATGCAGAAGTAAACTTTTCTCATATTGTGTTGCTATTGTAACCACTTCATGTACAGGAATAAAAACAAAAAGTCAAATGACATACATTCGGTCCTGTTGAACTGTGAATATGCATATTTCTGTGAAAAAAAAAAAGAAAACATAGAAAGAGCTTGACCCTGAAGATTAGATCTACGTGGAATTGGAAACCAGTAATGAATATTTGTTGTGTGTTAAACTTTTTCCTGTTTTTTAGCAGGAAAACAGAAAAACTAACAGCCCAATTTTCATGAAAGTTGCTGTAAGGGTGTGACACGGGCCAAAGACGAACCCATAACATTATCAGAGGGATTCCGAGTCATGGGTGGTGAAAAGTTTACGTCGTGTTAACATTGAAACATGTAGGGCATGATTTTTTTACTCGTGGACAGACAGGCTAACTCTTTCCCATTTCCAGTCTTGTGCCATGCTAATCCTGCGCTAAGTGTAGTTAGCCGTCCGCTACTTCATATTTTCCGTACAGTCATGCGGATGCTATCAGTCTTCTCATCGAACACTCGGCAAGAAAGCTAATAAGCACATTTCCCAAAACGTAAACTATACTTTAAGGTGTACATTGTGTGAACTGATCAAAAAATGTGAAAAATTCACTTTGCAGTGACCGAACAGCAGCAGAATGTACCTCAAAATGATCTCTCATAAATGAAAACACATGCAGCCGGCTCTTTAGAGGGGAAAAATGATTGAGAGCCGCAATTGAAAGAGGAAGTAAAGAAGGTCAAAAAGTGATCTTTATTTTCTTAAGCATCCCTACCTCTGCTATTAGCCAGTGGTAGTTTCTTAACCTTTCTGGTCTTGAAGTAAGGGCCTGCTCAGTCGAGTTTCCCCCCAAATGGAATTAGACTAAAATTACAGCATGAGGTCATGGCTCTCTGGCAATGAACTCAACAACTAAAAAGGGGTTAGCAGAAAGGATTTCAGACCTTTGAAGAGCAGGCTTGGTATAGAAATAATCATAAAAAATAAAGTAAATTATATTTACTGAAGTTTGTCAGAGCATGTTAAAGCCAGAAACCTCAAAGTGGGAGGACTATAGCAGGAGTTTTATGGAAGTGGCCAGTTTCGGCATTCTTGTGATATTCCCAAAGGAACTAAAGATAGCAGGGCAGTAAAGTACACATAGAGGCATGTGTGTAACAAAGACATACATACAGAGCGGCTGAAGCAAGTTTGTTCAGATAGGTACCTAAAATATCAGGTCTGCTTCATTGTTTTTACAATCACAGCCGCTCGCCTTCTAATTATGTGATCCTGCAAAATGGTTGCGGTGCTGCATAAAGTTTATATTGTGAGGGACGACGGCAGCGAGTAGAAAACACCAAAGTAGAGGAGGAAAATCATCAAATTGGTTTAAGAAGTTGCAACAAAATTCCAAAGTTTACACACGGCTTGTTATGATAGCTGCGTATGATGTTGGGAAGTTGTGTTTGCGTCTGGTTTTTAAAAGGCAGGTTGCTTTGCTTTGCTTGCGGTTCGTCTTTGTCCCAACAGCTTCACTTATGGGGCTTCTAAAACAAACGTCCTGGGGCATCATTTCAACCACACTACCTTCATATGGAGCAGACCCTCTCTGCACATGTGAGTACTGTTTTTTAAGAGCCGGTGCCGGATATTACAGTAGGAAGCAGCTTTACACTGTATTTAGCTATAAACTGAATCTTCGCAATAAAAGAAATACTCGTTTTTCCTGTGAGGAAGACTCTGACTCATCAGCTGTGTGACGAGATGACTCCCACAGAGCTGACCTACTGCTGGGTGGTAAATTTGGAACAAGGTTTTTTTTATGGAGCAGTAACAACATGGCAACACGCCTACAACAACAACAACGAAATACTATTACCATTAATGAGGAAAAAAATCCTAATCAGATTAGAATTTATAATAAAACTATATTATAATTATGTAGAAATGACAGGTGGTTAATAGGAGCAGAAATGAGGTCAAAAAGCAATTGATAGGACAATAAAACAAACTAAAATGATAAAGAAAAGATAATGATATGCACAAACACTATAAAATAGGTGACAGTTTAAAGGGGACGAAGTATTCTCATTTTTAGGTTCATACTTGTATTCTGGTTTCAACTAAAACATGTTTACATCCTTGAATGTAAAGAGAAACACATTATTTTCTCATCCTGTCTGTCTGAATATATCTGTATTCCCCTTCTGTCTGAAACACTCTGTTTTAGCGCCTGTTTCTTTAAGACCCCCCTTCCTGAAAAATCCCAGTGTGCTCAGATTGGTTAGTGTTTCCAGGTCTTCCACATCTGCCTCTCACGTCCCTGCCAAGCCCCCAGGAAAAGTGCTTTGAAGCAAATTTGACAAAGTGGCCAAACTGTGATTTTACAACTTCTAGGTTTCATCACATGATGGCATGGGACCTGATAGACTTACATTTTTTTTATCGGTACATCAGTTTCCTGGTCCAAGCATTTTAATAACCCTCATTTAAATTGTTATTTCCTAAAAGTTTTATAGTTCACTAACAGCTGTATCCAGAGTTATTTTCCTCAATCCATTCAAGTGAATGAGCCAGAGACGGAGCAGCTGAGAGCGGACTTTAAAGGAAACACTAGTACACTTGAACTATGGGCTCCATAGATGTGGGTCGTTTTATACAAGAATGTCAAACTTTTTTGGCTTCATGTGCCACTGAGCAACTTTCATAAGAATGAACAGGGCCTTGCCTCCAACACTGTATCCTTTCTACATCCCTGGTCTCTGCACTGTCATTGCAGCCGGGGAATGACTGTAACAGCTCTGTAGTTTTGATCTCACCCCGCTTAAAGGCACAGAAATACAGATGTATTTCATGTGTGCCTTATATACTTATTATACTTTATATTATATAGCACCTAGGATGAGAAAGTAGGGCGTTTGTACGGACAAAATACGACTCATATTTACGTTTAAGACTGTCCTTCACTCAACTTTTTTTTACGTAACTTCTGTTGCTCACTTCCCCTCGTAACAACTTCACTTTCGGCATTTACATACATTTATTTACTCTTTATACAGTCTTTTATAATGCCTTAGAAGGAAGTTTTTAAGATAAAATAGTCGAAATATACCATCTTAATTTTAATTTAATTTCCAAGCAATTTTAACATGATTGGCTGCTTCACTGCCCACAACTGTAACGAGCTCTCTTAGATTTAAGTAGCATTGGTGAGACAGTTGGGAGACCTTAGTCAGGTGACCACAGACAAAATGTACCATGAGGCTTTGCTGAGTAATGGTAATTAAAATCATTAAAAAATGGATTGTAATGTGAAGTGGGAGCCAGTGTAATGAGTCTGAGTAATGTGAGCAGGCTGTTTTGGTGTTTGTCAGAAGTCTTCTGTTCATTGTGCTTTCCAGTATACACACACAGGACAAACAACCTCCAACAGAGATGAATCCAAAAAAAGCAATTCCAACATTCAGCACAATAACACTCACACTGTAATGGACCTGTCTACAGCCAATCTCTGGCACGAGCTTGACTGGGGATAGCAAAAAACAACAACACTTGAATTTGAGCTATTTAGAGTTTTCTCAGCTGAAGTAGATATGTTTTAATTAGTTTGTGTTTACTCTTTGTGTGTGTGTGTTGGACAGCAGCGTTTCTGTCAAACTGAAGTTCTATCAAGCAGTGCAGCACAGTGGGGGCACTGGCAAAATATAATTATAACGATGGTATTATCATGTGTAAGCTACCTAGACTACAGTTCTTGTATTATTTTCCAGTCTTGTGGATATTAATTTCGAAGCTATCACAACATTTGAGATACACAGAGAAAGCCAAATACAGCTGGGTTGGTGTTGAGTTAAACCTTTGTAGGTGGCAGTTTATTTTTTGGCATCATTGGGCAAAAATTCCACAATAACCTTCCAGCATATTGTAAATCAAGTGGTCTGAGAGAAAACAAGACTTCTGCATCTCCGCCTGGGCTCTGTTTCAAGCCTCAGAGAATCCGGCCAGTGACAGACGACACTGTCCAATCACAGGTCGTTTTAGAGAGCGAGAGAGCGTGCCGATTGGCTGTTCTGTAGACGCAGGTGCAGGTACATGTTCCTTCAGTAAAAGCCTGATTCTTTGGCTTTCTGTTAACAGTAGCTAAATGCTCAAGGCTGCAGCTACTTCAAGGTCCATCAGAGGTTTTATTTGAGTTCATTTATATTCAGTTCTTTACAGCACATAGAGAAACTAAGGTTACTTTCACATATAAAGTCCAGTGATCATTGAATTTTTCATTTGGTTTGTTTTGCTTCCACGCTGTGCTTTATCAAGTGCACCAGGCATTGTAAGCAAATGTCCTTCCTCTATTGGACAGGATATGTGAGGCAAAGAGCTGACAGATTTTCAAAGCAAATAGCGGACTTTAATGTATTGTTCATGGAGTTTTCTCTCTGTTATGCGGCATTGATCTGCTGTGTGATTGAATCCTTTAGCCGCCATTCTGTTGCTAAGATAAAGGGCCTTTATCATTAGACCATCATCTATCCACAAGACATTTTTCAAGCCTGCTACTACCTCGCCAGATATTGATTCTCAAATTTCCGGCCAAAATTCCACCAAGAATGCTTTGTGTCTTGGTCCTCTTCCTTCCTTTGACTCGGACTGAGTTCTCACCTGAAACTGAACTCTGGTGCACTTGGAAGCAAACCGAGACCCCCATTTTTTAGGGGACCAGAGTTCAGGTCTTTGGTCCGCACCAGAGTTTGTTTAAGCATTTATACTAGCAAAAACATTTGTTTCAAGCAGACCAAAAAGCTCAGTTTTGAATGCCCCCTTAACTGTGTAATACCTTAGTCCAGTTTATTATTCAGGGAGCAGATATTTGCTGTGAAAACAGTCTGGAGAGCTGGTCTGCCAGGATAGCCTTTAGCCTAAAATGAATACCAGCTCATTTGTCTCATTTATGCTTCCCCTCACTGTCTCCAGTATCCCCTTGTTCAGATGGTGGTTCTGCAACTTCAGGCTCTGGTCTTCGCAGCAGGTTAAAGGCTCTTACACACGATGGCATACACTGCTTTGTTACCGTTAAAAGAATTAGAAGTTTTGTGTCTTTGTTTGGACTGCAGAGCCTCTGTTTTGCTGTTTTATAATCCTCATCCAGTAAGCAACACAATGTGATTGTTTGATTAGTTAATGACTTTGTGAGCCTTTGGTTACGGTTACCACACTTAACTAATAAGCCACATTTCTTTCTGTCTTTCAAACACTTAACAGATATTGACACCACTGTTCCGCTGTTCTCCCACATATCTAAGAACTCAACTAACATAAGTTACATAATGAATATAGTTTCTTTCACAAAAAGCCCAATCTTTTCCTAAACCTAACCATGTCGTTTTGTTACCTTAACATGTTCTGCACTGCAGGGGCTTTCACAGACACAGTGATTACTTGTGTTGCTCGAAATTCATGAAGAAATGGTGCACAGCTTTTTGTAAGTTATCATGCAGAACAGCTGCATGAGGATATTTTGCTTCAGATAAGAAGTTCTCTCTCATAAAATCCCTCACACTCTTCTGGTGTTGCGTCTGTAAAGGTGGACGGCTTAAGATTAAAACTGTGCAACGCACACACAGTCTGAGACTATGTGAAACATGATGAACTGGAACATATGTCACGGGTAGTGTGGTGCTCCAGGATTAATGCTACATTAAATCACCTGCACTGGTGTATGTCATTGATGATATGAGAGACATTCATTCTGCAGAGTGTTAGAAATGTGGGTGGTCAATACGTTCGTCACACCTCAGGCAGACTCCCCTTCAGCGCACTTCCTTTGAAAAGAGACCAAACAAAGTGTGCTGTAAGTATGAAAGCAACCACACACATGCTGTAGATTACTCGCAACATGATGCAGATCTCTTGTTCTCATGCGGGACATGTCATGAGTTTGCAAATTCTTTCCTAAGAATGAGTCTCAAAGCCATCACCAGCCTCGTCCTGCTCTTTGTCTAATCCTGCACGTACAACTTTAATGACCTCAGCTGTAAAAACAGAGAGCGTACTCATCTCCTCCTCCGCGCCCTGTCCTACGGCAGGTCTCCAGAGGCCCGTGTTGGCGAGGGGGGAGTTTGCAAGAGTCTGGCTTTTTGGGGGGACCCAGATGCTCGGTTTGAAGGAAGCTAAATAACTTCAAGGTTCACTTGGTTAAGCGCCGTAAGACATATTTCAACACTTCCTTCACTCTCTCCCTCTCACTCTAGGTGGGTGCGCCTCCACTGTATGTTTGTGTAAGGCAGTGTGAGAGAGCGAAAGTTTGTGTTATTCTTCAGTGCATATCAATCCTTCTACATTTATGCAGCCAGGAGGTGTCTTGCTGAAAGAAAGAATATCAGGAATCAAGTGTAACGCCATTTTGGAGCGAGGAGAAGAAAAACAAACAGGTACTGCAGGGCTGAATAGAAATGTTATTGTGAGTAAGTGTGAGTAAAGTAGTTAAACGCTTCCATTGCTCTCCCTTTCTCTCTCCTTCTGCCCCTCAGGCTCCATAAAATGGCAGTGGATAGCAGGCCGTCCCTGCGGAGCATCACTAGGATAAACACACACTCATGAATGGCCTGCATTGAGCCGGGGCTGGTAGGGGATGCAGGGGAATACAGGGGTCACCAGTGGACCCCTCCTGCCGGGGGAGAGGTCACCACACTGACCGCCCTCATAGCAGCCAAAGACAAGGAGGATAAATTCTTTGGTAAAGCCCTTCTCCACTCCTCCACTGCCATCGGCCCTTGTTCCCTCCATCCCGGCCTTAAAGAGTGAATTGATAGCCCCTTGAATCCCCCGCTCGGCTACTGAGAGACTGATTATTTGTTTAGACTGGGAAAGTCATTAAGTATTAACGAGAGAGTATCAATCTGTCAGGCTGTTTAACTGTCAGCTCGAGCCACTCTGAGCTGGATGTCCGGTAACAAAACTGGAAAGTAGTTTTATAGGTATGTGTACAATAATAAGTTGCATGAACTGTCGACATGGTCAAAATGTGGCAGGAGATGAAGGCATATACCAGCGAAAATCTCAGGGTTTTTGCTGTAGTTTACCTAAGACCATGTGCTCTTATGCCTCATTACCACTGCATGGGTCAGTTTGGTTTGGCTTGACTCGCTTTTGTACCAGGTGCTTCTCTCTATTGGGAAAAGCAAGTTATGGACAGTAGCTTGGCTTTTTAAAAGTAATGAGTTTGTGCAAGATGTCCTGTGTTGAGCCAGTTTCTAGTATCAGCTCAACTGAATTATTGGCAGTGAACTATAGAGGTGCTGATAGGAGCCAAGCTTTTTGTTCCCCCTGATTAGTCTTCAGTCTCGGCGAGACTCAGCTCCTGTTTGTGCCACAAGATGCTGTGAAGGTATTTTCAAAAACCGTCAAGACTCTGTTTTTAATCCCTTTCCCAAGTTTTACAAAAAGTCTCATAGATAGCTATTTTCTAATCTCTTATTATACTGTACTTTTAGAGCCACATGTATTGATTAATTTCTCTAACTCTTGGTAAAATAAACTGCAAAATGCACCTTTAAATGTCTGAGTCCATGCAACAGATGCAAAAGTAGGAGGAGGGTTAGCGAAGTATGAGGTAAATGAGGGAGGAAAAGTTCCACAGCTAACTAACGACCAGTGTTCAGATGCTCAGATTTATGTGTTCGCTCTGTGACATCCTCGCACCATCCAACCAGCACTGCTGTTCACCCCTCTTCCCTCATCGGCACGGTAACCCTATCCCCTCTGGTGACGGGCAGAGAAATGGAAACATGCTGATCTGTGTAGCATATGTGCTCACGCTGGACTGAGACCACGTCCTGGACCCCCTACCGCCTCGTTCCACCTGAGTGCAGAGTGACGGGAGAGGATGGAGAGATCAAGAGGAGGAGGACCAGAGCGGCCAGTGAATCAATTAAGCTACTGTGAAAACAACGAGGCAGGCAGGGAAGTCACCGCTGTCAGAGATGCATGTTGGGTTTGTTTTTGTGAGTTTAAGTCTCATTCTAGGCTCAAAAACGCACATTGGTGGTTTCCCTTCAGATGACTTCCAGGAAACATCCCAGGCTCTTTGTACACCAATTCTCCTATAAGCTGCCTCACTTATTGTCAAAATTCTCAGCTATGTTTATCTGGCACCTAATATCTTTGCTTTAAAAACAAGAACTGGCTCTGTAATCCAGTTTTGTTGAAAGTTTACAAATGTATTATTCTATGATGTTTGAGTTGGCTGCGGCGCTGTACATGAATCGGTAAAGAATAAACAGCCACTGAAGACCATCCAGGCCATCTTTTGAGAAACTTTCCCCGGGTAAAGAAACAAATACCGATTTTAAACAAATTTAGATGCTGTTATCTTAGGCTTGACGTAGCCCACAGCAGATCACAATTAGTGAAGCACTGCATATGTCAAGCAAAACACCCCAAATATTGTTAGAGGAAGATGAGAACATGTCAGTGTTTTATCGTTAGGGTTCAGGTTTTTGTCATTTATTTTGGCTTTTTTTGTTTGGTTGCTTAATTGAAAAGAAACAAGGAAAATACAGTAGAGAGCCTGAGGGAAACACCTGACCAAACACTGCACATGAAAGGCCGGAGCTGACCTCTGGACTCTTCTCATTATGTTTCATTTGACTTACGTTGCCAACACCAGGTGCTGAGTCTGTTTAAAGATACGAGAACAGACCGATTTCAGGAAATGTTTCAGGGCTAGGCAGTTTTTTTAATTTATTTTTTTTTTTATCAATACTTACGAATCCAAATTCCTCCACTGCCAACCCACTCCCAAAGAGTCTTATCCACCAAAACCTTTCCTGAATCTTTCTTCTTTTTTTTTCTGTGGAAATGCTGTTTTGATCTTTTGCCTCCATTGCCAGTAGACGACTACAATTCTGAAGGGAGAAATATGTAACAAATAAACAAACAGAAATATTTCACATGTGAAGATTTGACATTTGTGTATTTTTTTTAAATACACTTGGAAAATGTTAAGGAGATGAAAACTTATTTTTTACATGTGGTGTCAATTAGAAAAAGCATTGACTATATATAGCCACATGATTTCCCAAATGTAGCCAATGAAATCACCAATCGAACAGAATATTCCACATATTTTTTTCTGGAAAAATAGATTGAATTTCATCAAAATTGTAAAAATAGAATGCAATGATTGAATAGACCAATGTCTAAAGGTTAAAGTGGGAAGCTTTTTGTCAATATATAGGCCTACATTATGAATTTGATGTGTTCAGTTTTTATTCCGCCTACATTTACACAATGTCCAAACATTGTAATTGGTTTTATCCAAAAATAATAGTAGTACTGCAAAACAGAATCAAATTTAATCTAAGAAATATCGAAATCGTTCTTCGAAAACCCCTTTGTGAACTGTTAATGTCCAAATGTTTTGTAATTGGTGTTATCCAATATAATATTAGACCTACAAAATAAAATAAAATGTAGAAATATTTAAGTCATTCTTGAAAACCCAATATATGAAATCAAAAATTTTTGTCTAAGTATTTTAACTCGACCCCAAACTGTTAACACCCAAACTAAAATGCTCATCTTAAGCTTGTAGTTTAGTTTAGATTTGACATAACAACTACAAAGCAACCCTGAGGCTTTCATTATGAATAAAAAAATTAAATACATTAATCTTTTTTTAAACTCGTTTAGGTTATTTTAACGTCAATGTTGCACTTATGCGATCAATAAAAATACGTTTTTTTTCTTTCTTTTTTTTTTTTTTTTACTTGAAAGTATCGCGAGAGCTCGTCCGGGGTCATGAACTTGGCTAATGTAGCATGCTAACGCTACATCAAACAGTGAGCTCAGATATGGAAACGTTTGTTTTGTGGAAGCGGAGATAAGATACAGATCCCGGCGGAGACAAATCTATTTTTTTTTCCAATCATGTGGTTGACAACATAAAGGAGCAGAAGCCGTCCATCAACGGAACAAGAAAACAACAGGCTGATAAGGAGGAAATCAGAGATGCTGTGAACCATAACAACACACTGATAGCCGTAAGTAAGCTTATTGATTTGCCAGTATGTTTGTCTTGATAGACTTTAGTAACTCTAAGCAGTGTTGGAAGTATTCAGATCCTTTCCTTAAGTAAAAGTATCACTACAAGTAAAAGTCCTGCGTTAAGGTGCAAAAGTATCAACATCAAAATGTACATAAAGTACTCATTATGCAGAATGCCCCCAATCAGACTGTTATATTATATTCTAAATATATTACTGGATTATTATTGTTGTTGCATTTATGTAAGGAGCGTTCTAATATGCCGTTTTAAGGTTTAATTAAAAACAATGTCTTATCATTTTAAATTAAAAAAGTACAATATTTGCCTCAAAACGTAATGGAGCAAAAGTATGAAGTTAAATGAAATTGTCTGAGTCCATGCTCGTTAATTTATTTTGAAAATAGACAAGCATCTCGTCTGATCATTTCTTCTGCAATTGCATAGCCTAAGAAATATCAGTCTTCCATTAAAACCCACCATGAGTAAGCTTCATTTTAGTATGTAAACTCCTCCTCAGGTTGTAAATTGCTGAAAGAATTATTACCCTTCGAAGTCACCGCTGTATGATATGAAATGAAATGTGCATTTAGGTAGCTGGCTGCTCTTTTAACCAGTGGCCCCATCATCAGTATCATGGAGTCAGAGTAACAGCACTGCTTCCTGGTAAAACAGATATTTTGCTGTTTGGAGAAGCCCGCTTGCATAATGATCGCACTGAATTACCACTATTGGATGGCGATAATTAGTCTTGATGTTCACATTTAGGAGTGTGTGTGCACTGATGGCATGTGGGTGTGTAAAAAGCCACTTTTGCAGCTTTGCCGTGTACAAGAGGGCAAAATGGAAACATAAGTGAGGCACTTTGAGCATTGGAGATAAAACATGTGGAAAAAAAAATCCGAACCAGAGTGATTGCAGATTCAGCTGGGATACAGTTCAGATTATGGGACTTCAGTAAACACACAAGATGGACCTCTCTCCTACTCAGTGCAATCTGTGTGAATTGAGCAGGAGTGCAGCTTTCTGCTCCCTATCAGTTATATTTAGCTTGTGTTCGCAGTGGAATTGCATTTAAATTCAGCCTGTAAATGTAGCCTGTGCTAACACTGGAGTTCGGCTACATTTCAGCAGGTCTGCTGCACCCTGCTGCGCCCTGAATATGTATCCAGTTACCTGCCAGTGGAGCCACTTCACATATCCAACAGAGATCCGCTCAGAAATGGCGGGCTTGACCACCCTGAAGCACAGGGGCCGCTGGACACCCCCTTCGGCGAAGTTATACTTTGATAGAGGCCCCTGAAAATGTTGTGACGGGGAACAGGAAGTGCCTACTGCCTTGGGAGGAAGTATCAAATAGAACAGCGCTTTTTTCCCTCTTTGGTGAGATCTTGCCAGTTAGATGTTTTCTATAGTGAGTTTGACCACTGGTGCTCCAGACAAAAGGAGGCTTTCAGCAGCACCTCGCAAGGATATACAGTGTTTTTACAGTTTCTTTCCTCCCTCTGAGAGAGTCAACATTGTTGTTGCACACTAGGTGTATGTTTTCTTTCATTATTTTATCAAACCTGTGGAGGGAAAAGAAGGGAATGGAGAAGGGTTTGGGGAAAAAACTTCCATCAATCTCCAGAAAGTTTCTCTAATGCCTCATTTGTGCTCCCTTTACGAATGAAAACGGATACGTTCCCTTCAAAAGATGTAACGACCCCTGCCCACAAGCCTCCATGTGTCCTTTATGTTGGCATGGATGCTAGAAATATATCCACTAGAGGGCGGCTGAGCTCAACATGGCTATCTCCTCAAAAAAAAACCTCCACTTTTCCAAACAAAACTTTTGACATGTTCGCTCAAACTACACAGCCACCATTATTTATATTTCTATGTTTTATCCATTTCTGTGAGCTTTCAGAAAAAACGCAGAAAAATTGAAGTAATCAACGTAGAGTATGGACAGCAGAGTCCTTGTGTCAAAGGATGATGAGCCCTAAGATCGGACATAAGACTGACTGCAGTGACTCTGAGCTGGACACGTGCAGGAGATGTTAACGAACACATTTACTGTGTTTCCTCTCACTCTTTCCCCCTAGTAATTGTGCTTTTTCCAGTCGTGACTCAGAGGCCGGCTGACAATCTAAGAACGTGCCTTTCTCAGCCATTTTCCTCACCTCGACAGTGTCACACATCACCATGCGGCGTGTGATCACAAAATCAAAGCTCAGATCCTTAATATGTTACAGAGGGTCATGGTTTGTGTCTTTTATGTGGCTCACATTTTGGATGAGCCTATGTCCCAAAAGTCAGGGTCCTTGGGAGTTTATCATAAAATCTCTGGATCTAATTGTGGGTCGATATGTTGTGAGAAGAGCACGTATGTCAAATATCGAGACGGATTCGGGCAAACTTCCAAAAGCCGGGAGAAGCGACACAGAAGGAGGTAGGGCGGCTCGAGCCGACCACTTAAATGCTCAGCTCCAGCGTCTCCCTGTTCCCTTTCAGAGATCCGAGTCATCTGCCATAGACACTTTGTGGTCGAGTCAATGAGGCGGAGAGCTGGAGAAAGAGGAGGATGGTGGGGGAAGAAATATACAAACAGAGGGGAATGTTCGGGGGAGGAGATGGGGAAGGATATTTAGGAAAGGAAAAGTGAGGAGTGAATGGGCCTACATGGGTGGCTTCCAGTGTTGACGTTTTCCCCTTTGAGTGACAGGGCCATCGTCATTGAGAAATCGATGACATAACGCAGAGGATGCAGACTGAAATTTCAGACTTGGAAGCTGTCTGAGGGAGTCTGAGCCACCCACGCCCCTCCACACAGAAATGCTTTCCATCTATCTGCTTTTGAAAACATCCTTCTATATTTACTGTGCGTGTACCGCCCTGTGTTTGCTGTATAGATTGCTGGCAGTCTGTGTTTAGAGGCTCAGAGGAAATGTTGGAGGCTCTGCCTTGTGTCAGCTGCAGCCGCTGGTATGGATTACCTGCTGGTGTCACGATGATGAACGGGCTGCAGGAGCTCGATGAAGTGTTTACGACCGAAAGGCGTTGTTGCATGTAACTAATCAGGCCTGAAGCTTGCAGGCTTCTTAGGCAGAACCCTTTCTGAACAGTAACGTGAGGATGCTTAATGATGTGTAGGATGCAAACGGTCAGCGGATGCTGCGGTGACATCACACAGCTGCTGGATTCAGAAGTCTGTGCAGTCACCAGGATTTGGGACTTTCCGACTGTGCAGCCAATTCTTTTTTGTTCTATTTATTGTTGTAACCTAAGTAGGAGATGTCTAGGTAACCTCTGTACTTTGTTTCAAGTGGACAGAATAATAAATCCTGCAGTAACAAATGGTTTGTTTCAAGCCGCCTGTTATTTTATCATCACATTCTGCACAAGCGTGATGGATAAGCTATACGGGCCCCAGTTGTTTGTATGAGCGGATAGCATGCCAAAGCAAACACGTGCACGGCTAAAAAAGTGAAAAATGCAGCAACATAACTCTGCAGCAGATCCCGGATCTGCGGGTTCACATCGGGGTGAGACAGGCAAGATGTAGAACAAATAAAAACACCTCTGAAAGTCTTCAGCTAAATAAATTATGTGCAAGGACGCGTAAGCTTTGCACTTCATGGAGTGGTGAAAGCTCGGTGTTCCTCCCCGGCCCTGTGTGGAGCGAGGTGGCCCCGAGCCAGAGTCTTTAATTCCTCTGTCAAACAGCACTTCATGCATCTCTACAGCTGTTACTGTAACTGTGAGTCTCATCATGTGTACTCATCACCGCTGCACGCTCAGGCACTGTACCTCCACCATCACTCTGTGTGCATCAGAAGTGCTAAAACACGATGAAAGCCGCGTTCTGCTTTTTGTTAGAACCAAGCTCGGATGAGAAGAAAGGAAAGAGAGAAGGAAGAAAGAAAGAGAGAAGTAATGGGTCAGAAAAAGAAAGAGCAAAACGATGGCATTACAAAAGGGGAAAAGCAGAATCCATCCCAAAGCCACTCTTGTGTAGCAGGTCCTTGCAATTCTGAGCAGCCTCTAATTAGGCTAGTATTCAGGGGTGGCATTAGTTCCCAAACTTTTTAATGGGGTGGAAAGCGGAGCTCCTTTTAGAGAGAGGGGATAAGTGTAGCGACTGTTCCATACGCTGAATAGCAGATGGAGAGATTCTGCACCTCCCTGGGAGGTATTCACTCTTTTTACTCCTTTTTTTCTTTCTTTTTTAAATTTCATTCCTTCTACTCACCCCTTTTCCAATTGCTCTCTTTTTTCTTTTTTCATATTTCTCCTCTGTTTTCCGTACATTTCACTTCAACAGATGTTTAAAGGTCATTATTCTTGCTTCCAATTTGACTGAACGTATCCAAGAGATTACCAGTTGAAATATAGTGTTTTTGGCTGGCAGGCTTAGTTCTGTTAATCAATATGAATTGTCCCATAAATAAATGCACTGAGAATTAAATATGTAAGATTGACTTTAAACTCATCTTTCTTAAATGGAGCTCAAACACCAATACATAACAAGTTCTTGACTGTCTTATTAAAAGTAAAAGGTGACAAAAGATATATTTAAAACTTGTATCAGTAAAGATACACAGAAACACATATTTTCTAATCTGCTTTTATTTTTGGTCACTTTAAATGATTTCCTTAAAAAAAAAAAACTTTCCTTACATATTTATTTTAATTGGTATTTTAATTCAAAAGTAAAAAACAAAGTTTTTTTTATCATTGGGCACAGCATATTAAATACGTTTGGATGATTTGTCCTTTAAATAGAGATTCTTCTTTTTATTATTATTTTTATGTCTGTGAATGTTGATTGGTATTTTTATTATTATGAAATAAAAATAAAACTACCATAGAAATGGCTTGGCTCAGCTCACAGAGGACTTCCGGTTTCCCTCCATGCAGTGCACCTGGGGTTGTAAATAATTTACCGTTTTACAGACTCATTACGGATCCAGAAACACAACATGTTTACTATTACACCGCTTCATAAACTGTTCCTAGTGAGAAAAAAATTAAATGGGCTTCCACGATCGTAAAAGTCAGCTTGCATTTATTAATTATTAGTGAAGGGTTATAAAAATGCAGTTGTCGATGTTTTCTTCTTCTTTTTTTATCACAGTGTTGGACATTTTTATTTACTTTGAAATTTCTCTCATTAGAGGAGAAACAAATCTTATTCCAAAATCCTGTTTAACAGCGTGGGGTCATAAATAAGTTCCAGCTATTTATAGAAAAAATGACCAGCTCTTAAAAAACAGACTTTTAATTACCAATATAACTGTGTAAAGGAGTATAAAATACTTATTTTTTCTATTTTCAATTTTATTTTACTATTATGTACACATTTTAAGCCCAGAAACATTTATAAATCCTGTTTTCAATCGTTTTTTTTCCACCAGTACAACTCAAATGTATTCCCAATCGTTATTCCCAGTTTTCTGTCTATACAAAACATTTCTGCTCATGTGAAGTGATGACAACCACCGATAAAGTCAGTATGGGACTTATATATTCAGCAGGGCATTATGGGAGTTCAAAAGTGGCCCAAAATGACCCATTTACAGGCCCCGAGTTTCTAACTAAAGTAGCCAAAGCCTTACGACACCCTTTGAAATATAGATTATTCTCACAGCCTTGAATGCCCCAACACATTTACCCAAAGCCTAAATGTCTTTTATGGGCTGCGTGTGGTGCTTTATCCCCTCTCCTCATGACCTGTGACCCAGCAGGATAAACTGCTAACTGAGCTTCAGTCATGCTCAAGGAGGCTGATGTCCACATGATCCATGACATTTCATGAAAAGACCCTTTTTTTTTT
>CAFUXE010000098.1:987123-1020209 GCA_903364295.1 Serranus cabrilla
ATTGCACGAATTGATATCATATCCCCGTTTGACCCAACAAGTACAGCACACTCTTTCTGTTAGTCGGCTTTTTCACCAGAAGTTTGTCACTTTGTACTGCAGCAAACTGTTGAGCTGAACAATAAGAGGTGAAGATGTCACAAACAGGTGGAGTTTTTTGTATGGGAGGTGCCATGTGCACATTTGGATGTAATGGACATAATTTCCATTTGTGTGCTTATGTGGGTATGGACAATAGATCAAACGGATCATTGTATGGTCATTTTCATTGTAGTCTTATAGTTGTGAAGAGCTAGTCTGGGAAAAAAAGATATATAAATCACATTAAATCATGCTGGTGTTTTTGCATTTTTGAACTTACATTTGGTGTAGAAGAAGATGCAATCAAATAGTCAAATATTACTGATAAATTATAACAGTGGAATACAAATATGATGCATTTCCTTCTCCAATCACACCAGTGTTACTTGCATTCATTATAAAAGAATTTGCAATTATAAAAGGGCGCTGTCATTATGATGCAAAAGCAGGCAACATGCCAGCACTGCACTGTAATGCTAATGACATATAGATGTCTTCATATAGATGGCTAATAAAATTGCTGGGCCCAGTAAGAAATGTTGCATACATACACAACTATTAGCTCGAATCAGCCAACCACATGGAAGCAACTAAATGCATTTAGGCATGTAGACATGGTGAAGATAAGCTGCTGAAGTTCAAACTGAGCATCAGAATGAGGAAGAAAGGTGATTTAAGTGACTTTAAATCAATCATGGCTTCCCTGTTGCGCTGAGGAGTGCAGAATGTAATGTTTTTAACAGAATCTAGTTATTCCAAACGGTTTATTTCCATCAGCGTTTTAAATTAGACACTTAGAATAAAGTAATTTTGACAATTTTATGCTTCGTTTTGGTTACTTTCCTTTTTAACAGAAACTTTCATAACCTGTGATCCATTCAAACATTGTCGAAAAAATTCAAATGCTGATAATGCCTGTTTTTACAGTTTATTTGTACAATAAACGGTGTATTTTTTGGTAGGGTTTTAGAGGGTCTCCTGCGAAGCAAAACTCAGGGCAGGAGAACCCAATGCGTTAAGTGCGCTTTTCGCCCTGACGTCACTTCCTCCCTCCTCTCTCGCTTCCATCTTGCTCCCCGCATGTGTCTGCTGTTAGTTTACAGGTCAGTGAGGAGCTTTAAATACCTTCTTCCCTGCACTGTTTTCCCTCGATCCGACGGCAAGAGGTAAACGAAAGCCTTTTCTGACTAGATGGCTGAAATCTGCCAGGGTTTGAAGCTAACGTTACTGACGCTGTGTGTGTGTGTGTGACAGGCCGTCCACTCCACTAGCACCCAGCTAGCTCAGAAGCTAGCTGGAGTTAGCTTGTTACAAGTTATCTTGCACAAAAGCTAAAACCACACCTTGTTTCGGTACAGTAGCTGGCTGAAATCGTCAGGAAACGTTAGCTTAAAGCTACCTGCGGTGCTTTTGGTTTATTTTGTTTCGCAAAAACACGACCTTTGTTATGTGGTACTCCTCTCTTCTAGTCTACAATACAGGCAACATAGAAGTTGAGCCATTAGCATTCAGTAGCTGATTAACTTAGCTGTATAGATTGTGACACTGACAGCTCCTCACTGGCTTTTTTAAAAGTCTGCTTACCGCCTTGGCTGCGGTCTAACCGCCGGCTACCACACCCACACCAAAGCCTCTCCTCCCTGCATGTGTGTGTGTTGACATGTTTGTCTCCTATCACTTGTTTACACCTTGCTTATCAGTAAGATGCGAGCTATTAGGGGAGTTATGCAATATGTGTCTTCATCATATGCATAGCTCGATGTAAATATTTGACAGCTCTAAAATGTTATTTATTTGTCATTTATTTTCCTGTGTTCTGTATATTTTCTGTAATATTTATTAGTAACATTAGTAACATTATTTAACGTGACTACTGTATTGCACACTGCACTGTAATAATGCAAATGCCTTAGATGATGAGAGGTCTGGTGGTAAAACATGAATGGTCTATTTACTTTTCATATGATCATTGATTTCCCAAGTTGATTCTGATTCTCAAAGTCCCAATTCAATTCAACATTTGGTTTGATTCAATATCAATCAAATAGGGACATTTTAATTACAATTTTATGTGATGTTGTGATGTGCTGTGAAAAACAAGTTGTGCTGTATGTTTCATCCACTAACCTGGTGCTTTATTAAAAATACTAATGTTTACATAAAGTATTGACCCTGGAGCAGCTACATTACTTATCTTTTTATTTAACATTACCTCTACATGCTCTCCAAGAGTGACAAGAAACACATTCTCCAAGATATATCTCTGGATTTAATTAAACAACATTGGATCACTCAAATGCAAATCGATTTAAATCTAAAAATAGTTAAAACCCAGCCCTGGGATGCATGATATTGGGGTTTTTGCCAATATTTCCCAACTCATTTGATCGTTGCTGATACTGAAATATGTTCAGATGTTTTCCTTCCTAAATTGCAGGATCATCTCTCCTGTGGTGAAACTAACATATTATTACACCTGCTTATTATCATGACAGTCTGGCAGATGCAGCCATTAAAATGCAGTGCTTTTCAAGCTGTGCACATTCACTGGGAAACAAAATAAAACATCAATTTAGTTTACTTGTTAAACATAATTATTTTTATGTTTCCAGCTGATGCAATTGAAGTGAAGATGTGAATGTGAAGGTTGTCAGTATGAGTGCACACAAACATAATCTCATGTAATGCGCTTTGTTTATTTCAGATGAAAGAAACAATTATGAATCAAGAAAAACTTGCTAAACTACAGGCACAAGTCCGCATCGGCGGAAAGGTAAGTGACAAAATAAAAGCATTGTCACGGGTTTGAGGCAATGCTCGATTTATCTGCAATGCAGTTTTGTTTTATTTATTTATTTTTAAATAAACATGTGAGCAGTAATTTTAGACGACAGTATTTTTAAAGGCACTATATAAATCTGATCAGATATTATTCTAACAGTGTGCAGTAGGTCAGAGAATGAATCAGTCCTGTTTCTAGCTTATAAGAGATGACAGATACAGAAGATGATGCATTAAAAGATCTATAATAACTGGAGGTTTACACAGTAATATGCATGTATGAATGTCCCCACAGGGTAGTGCTCGCAGAAAGAAGAAGGTTGTACACAGAACAGCAACCGCAGACGACAAAAAGCTGCAGTTCTCCCTAAAGAAACTCGGTGTCAACAACATCTCCGGTATCGAGGAGGTAGGCGCAGACTACTGACTGATTCAACATGGTGCTGGTACAGTACCGCTTGTTATTTCGCTGTTAACTGTACGAAACTTTGGCGTGTTCCAGGTCAACATGTTTACAAATCAAGGAACAGTCATCCATTTCAACAATCCCAAAGTGCAGGCCTCTCTCGCCGCCAACACCTTCACCATCACCGGCCACGCTGAGACCAAACAGCTGACCGAGATGCTGCCGGGCATCCTGAACCAGCTGGGAGCCGACAGCCTGACGAGCCTCAGGAGACTGGCTGAGGCTCTGCCCAAACAGGGTCAGTAACCTGCTATACTCAAACAGCTCGACGTCATGATCTAGCATATATGATAGATTTATAGCTGTATAACCTGTTTAGTCGAGGGTTAGGGTTATTCTTGCCTCAACTTTACCAGCTACCAAAACAAAAGTCACTGCAATATCTCTGAGCAGCATGCATGAGAATTAATAGCATAATGCATTTGAATGTACTTCTTGCTTTTTCGATGGTGCTCCGTGTAAAGTTCTTGCGGTGCATGTGATGTGAACCGGATTTGACCTTGGTCGCTTCATGGCCACTTGTCCATTCAAACTCTCTTCAAGCTTCTCACTGATCTCTTCTTTTCTTGCAGCTGCAGATGGAAAAGCGCCGATTGCAACAGTAGAAGAAGAAGATGATGATGTTCCAGGTTAGTGCACAAATAGAAGTTTGCTTCTTTGCAGCCTTATTTGGAAATGTTTCTTCACACTTGTCCATTATGAGGCATGGTCTTTTTTTCCCCTTTCTCTCAGTTAAATAAGCATGGCAGGGTTGTTTTCTTTTGGCTTGTGAAAGGGGTCATACGGAGGGGATTCATCAATGACTTTAGAATGATGGTGCAACACAGGCTTTTGTGTTTGAATCTCATGTTCATTGTTTATAAGATCTTAAGATCCAGTTTGCTTTTCTTTGTGAAGAAAATAGGCCAAACACATGAGGTTGCCATTACAATAATGCGAGCTTTTCCCAGGGCTTCTCCCCCTGTAGCTGCAGTTCTCACTAATGTAACAAACGATTATCCGAGCGTTCAGCAATAGGAGCAGTCAGAGCCTGATGGCACGGGGGTTAACAGCCGTCACCATCATGTTGTTATTGGAGTTAAGTTTCCTCTTTGTTCTCCCACTGAAGGAACATGTTTACTCAGACCTTTTCGAATTGTTTCCATTTTAACCCTCGACCCTTTGAGCCAGAACTCTGAGAGGCAGATTTCTCACATTTCATGGAGTAATTGAGGCCAACTTTTTGATGCTTGACGCCATAATTTTTACAGCTGCTCTCAGTAGTTGTGAGGGCCTCATCTGTCAGGCACATTGCAGTCTACGTAGGAGCGAGGAAAGATGAGCAAATCATTTGGATTGCGTTACACTTAGTATCACGTTTCAGATAAACACACTTTTCCTGAATTGTGCTCTGGCACCTCCTGAGCAGATGGATGTGCCTTTTCTCCCCGACTCAATCAATTTACCGCTCAATGTCTTGTTGTTTCAGACCTGGTGGAGAATTTTGATGAAGCATCCAAGGATGAGGCTAACTAGAGGAAATGGGACTCCCCAAAGTGTCAAAACTATACAGGATCATTTGAGGCACAAGATGTTTTTCTGTCTATTTCGAGAGGTGGAAAATTGAAAAGTTAAAGTACCTGAGAAGATGAATCATCCGTCGACTTTTGGCTGTGAGCATTGTGTAAAATGTGCAACACCTGAGCAAAGTTCTTGCCTACTCTTAAGTGAATTCTTTTTGAGTAATTTTCTAGACTAGTACTCTGAAGTATTAAAAAGCGGGGGGTAGCACTGTTCACGTGCAAGGTATGTTAGGACTCATTCCACTTCGTTTTCACCAGACTTTCTAAATGCTTGTTGTGCTCTGTGGTCTGTATGTCCAGTTAGAGTGAGAGATTGTGTGTACAATGTTCTGTTTAAGGCTCCTGCTGTTTGTTTTTTTCCTTCATGTTACTGAACCTTAATTCTTTGTGGCCTCACTCAAACCACCATATCTGGAATAAATCTTTGCTACTGTCGATAAATAACCAACATTTCTGTATTTTTTTTCCTAACCTCAAGTATGATTTCCACTGCTGAAATACTGTTGTTGCCCTTCTGTAGGTAAGTCAGCATTCTTAAAGGGATAGCTCAGGTTATTTGAGATACTTATCCAGGGTCAGGGTATTACTACTGTAGATGGTGGTTGGCACATTTGGACAAACAGAAAAACAGCACTTAGATATGTTTTAGCCACCTAAAAAAAGGCCCAGCTAAGAGAAAATCAATTTCAGTTTAAATGACAGCAATAAAAAGTGGAGAAATACTAAAAACATAGCAGAAAGCTCAGTTTAAATTCAAATCCGGGGTAAATAAAACCGTTATTTCCTCTCTTTTCAAAGCCACCAGACTCCTTTGACAGATACGGTAATTTTACCTCACAGAAAACAGCAATTTCTTATCTACCACTGCCTCGATTGTCTAGTTTGTTTTTTTATTATTGCATAAAGCTGGTGTTTTAAAGGGTCAGTTTGGATCCATCAAAGTTACAAAATGAGGTAAAATGAGTGTTTTTGTTAATGGAGTCTGGTAGTTTTGAAGGGAGCAAAGATGGATCAACCTTGCATATAAAAGTATTTTCTCAAACACTATAGTGGTGTAAATTAAGAAGACATTATGTAAGAAACAATGCAGGACAAAATAGTGAAATACATTTTTAGCCATGCCTGCAGCATGTTCTTAGTTTTTAAAGTTTTACATTCAATGATGCATTCTTCCACTAAATAAGTGTGTAGTCTCCCCATGACTGCGACTCTGTTTGCAGTTCAAAAAGATATTTTAATTAAATAACAGCTTCAGATCAGTGGCTATAAACAGTTGTTTGACCTTTTCGACTTGCAGTCTGATAAATATCTGTACAGAATGATGGGTGATACTGAGGTCAGTACAGGTTATTTGTTGATGCACCATGAATGCCCGGTAAAAAACACGAGCACGATCGTACAGCACCACGATGACCTTGTGGGACATTTAAATGAGGTGTGACGTCTTTTAAAATTCACAACACATCAGCAGACGTTAGTATCACAATACACAAACACAACGGACTTGCATCAATATGATAATTTTATCACATTACAACACAATGTCTAAATTATTCAAATAAATAAACTCAACAACACAAAGATCTTCAGGATCAACAAAAAGCTTGGCAGCATCATTAAAGCACACAGTGTATCATGTGCCTTCCAGTCTGTAAAAACGTATTTTGGTAGCATTTTATATGAAGACCACATTTATTGTGCATTATGAAGTCATATGGAAGTGAAACTTTCCTGCTTTAGTAATGGAGCCTTAAGATATAACACTTGTATGATATATTCAAAGTAAGAAAAGACATTTGTCACATTTTATTTTCCCTATAGGGTGAAAACTTTGCATACGAAATGGTTTTAACAATTTCTTTTAATGCATGGAAATCAATAACACTTTACTGACCTGCAAAAATGAAATTTTATGATAAAACATGCTTTTTTATAAATGCATTACTATGTACTTGACTTTACCTAGCATATACAACGATAATGCATGGAGTACTGCAGCATACTAGACAGTACCAGTCAAAGTTTGTCAAAGAGTATTTAGTATATTTGAGATTCTTCAAAGTTTCCACCTTTTGCTAAACTCTGGTTTATAACTTCTCAAAAGCATCCATAAGATAAGTGAAATTATAAATCAAGTCGCATTTGCATTGTTTCATGTATAAGTGTAGTCATGGAGCATTATAAATGCATCCTAATTCACTATGAACGTCCTCATAATGCACTATAGATGTGGTCTTCATAGAAAACGTTTCCTGTATTTTCAACCCACCTGCTGTCGTCTTCATAAGAGCAAAATTAACCTCAGAAATGCGCTCAGTTCAAAGACCAGACAGTATAAACATCAAGCAGTTCAACATGTAACATTAATATTCTTTTAAAACGGATTCTTATTGTGGTTAATAAGTTAGTTTATAAAACACTTGCATTGATGGAGAAAAAAGGATAAAACGGCCAATGACGGCATGTAATGTAATATACAATATTAAAAGTCTTAAAATAAAACCCCCGTTGAATTTAAGCAGAATTCCTACACTGCACTGCACATTTGGCAGCTTACTACAGGTGGAGTGCAGTGCATGCTGGGTAACACTAAATTCCTAAGAGACCCACGCCTTTAATGCATGATAAACATATTGCATATTATAATCTGCTTATAGTGCCACGTAGTTATAATAGCAGTTATAAGCACTCATAAACATCCATTACACTTTATAACAATAACTGTAAGACATTATAAAGCACTTTATAATGACTTAAAGTATCATAATATTTCATAATTGCTGTCTTTTGCAGGGATCATGGTGCATTATAATTCTCATAATTATAATACTACTTTAATGCACTATAATGTGACTATTGAGTAGTCATTATAAGTATGTTTATAATGCATTATAAGAACAAACAATGAAACAAGTATTATGATACATAACCATGTAAGTCATTATAAAACACTTCATAATACACTATGATTATTTAAAGTGCTATGAGCATATTATATAACACTTCATAAATATGTTTATTATGCATTATAGAGATGAGCTTCATAGAAAGTCAAATGTACCTTTTTGTTCTCTGTCAGTGTATCCAGATCAGATTCGCTTCTCCACACACAATGTGAAGAAGTGTAAAGAGTAAAACCATTTAAAAGAGGGTTAAAATGAAAAATTCAACCAACACAAACCTTCATGTGCATCATGTCAACAAAGTAATGTTGAAATATCTCTTCATGGAGCTAAATATTCCTGTTGGCCGACAGCCGGGGCGTGCTATGTGATTGTCCAGAGCCCAGCGTCCTCCCTTCGGTATTTTTTTTCCTCAAGTGTCACAGTTCATTCTCTGATTCCCATCAGGAGCTTCAGCAAGTGTGCCTCCATCACCTGTTGGACTAAACAGAGAAACAAACAGTATTTTATAGATCAGAGCCGTCCATAACGCGCAGAAGAGAGACAAAGTGACATTCTTTATTTTATTGGAAACAGCAGCATCAAACAGATCAATGTATGACGGGAAAAAAATCAATTCTGTACATTAACAGGAATTTAGAGTAGAAAATCAAATATACTTTATAATAGTGTTAAAGAAACAGTGTGTAGGATTTAGTGACATCTAGTGGTGAAGTTCCAACCAGCTGAAGACCCTTCCACTCACCCCTCCCTTTCTTAAGCACGTGTGAAAACTACAGTGGCCTTTACTGAATATGAAGACATGAAAGGCCATCTCTCGTGCCATTGTTTGGTTTGTCTGTACAGCCTTTTGTGATACTATCAGACCGTTTATATCAGCAACTGGAAGGGATGAACGATGATTGATTTTGCAATGATGACATTGAAGTGATTTTGAATTTAAAAATGTTTGTGATGGTGCTGTATGTCCACCTGCTGTGAATTTTAAACCCTAATTACAAAACAGTTGGTAGTCTTTTCACTGAGCTTCCCTGCTTCCTTGCTGCTCAGTGGCTGCTTTGCGACGGCTAACAAGAGCTACATAAAAGCAGGCAAGCACCACAACAACAGGGTCTGGCTGACTACAGCAGCTAATGTTCATGGTGTATATTATATACTTAATGAAAATATAATTATATTAGAATTATGTTCTTTTACAGCCAATAGATCCTTCTAAATCGATGCGTTTAATTTACACGTACCATTCCGGTGGCCCATCGCCACAGCCATGTCCATTGCATTAAATCCAGAATCTGACTCAATGGTCGGATCAGCACCACTCTCTGGAAGACAGAAAATATGCCAAACTTTATTATTGGACATGTTTTTATTAGATGCAACAGAGCACATTTTCTAAACACAAAACATGTGCTATTAATCCTGTAGTAGATCATCTAGATGGCTATTTTTAATCACAAATGTTACTTTAGTAAGAGATCTGTTCTCACCTAATAAAATTTCCACACAGCGCACATGGTTCCCATGGACAGCGTACAGCAGAGGGGCTCCTCCATTCTGAAACACACAGAAGTCAGTGAAATATCTCCCTTATAACATACAAATTCTTTCTACTAAAGCAGATTTATGAACACATGACAAGAACTTAGTGTTCTTACCCAGTCATATTCATTGACATCGACACCACAGTCGATGAGCATCTTCACAATATCAGTGTATCCTTTACTGCAGGCCAGAGACAGTGCACTTTCTCTCCCTTTGGCCAGCAGGTTGGGGTCTGCACCCTACAGCGGCAAAATGATTCAGAAAGTAAATTAATAAAGAAAGCATTCTTTAATATCATAAAACCATGACATCTGAATAATACATAAAGTTGTCCATACATTTTGGAGCAGAAACTCAACAACAGCGATTTGTCCATGTGCAGCGGCCCACATCAGAGGGGTGAAGCCTTCCTCATCTTGGAGGTTTATTACAGTCTCTATTAAAATGATAAATAAAAAGGTCAACAACATGATCACTACATGTATTTTCATCACCATACCCACTTAACATTTGCAGTAAAACAGCTTGGAAGATTCCCCAACATCTATTACATCATTTTATACATCTATTATTACTCAGTCAGTATTACAATATTTTTGGTTCCCGTTTCTTAAACATAAAGATTTACTGATTTTCTTCGTCTTTAATGATAATAAACTATCTTTGGTGTTTGGATTGTTGGTCTGACAAAATACATTGAATTTGACATTAAGATACTTGGAAATAAAAAATATATTAAGATACAATTGAAATAGTTATTTAGCTAGTCCTAAAAAACAGTTTTTGGTCATTTCACGACTGCCAGACCAAAAGAAGAATTCTACCCGTTTGATGACCCAGATGGGCTGCCTACCTTGTTCAATCCTGCTGGCCAGGAACACCATTTCCCCCTGAGCTGCAAGCTGGTGGATGGACAAAGCTGAGAGGAAAAACATGCATTAATCAGCATTGAAGTTTGATTTGATTCATGTTTAACAGTTCAAACAACTGTGTTACTTACAATGCACCAGAAGAGGTGTGGAAGAAACTTCATTGCCACGGTGTTTATTGGTGAGTGTGGTGGACTGTTTGATGGGGGAGAAGTGTTTGGTGGTGGATGGCGTGTAAACGTGGCGCACTTGTATACCCGGGGACGGTGAGGTCTGGATGTTGCACTCAGCTAAAAGAGAAGAAAAATATTTAGAGGTAAATCAGATCAGATTTTTACAGCTTTGTGCACTGGATGTTATGACAAGGTAAATGAAAATGTAAACATCATGTAAAGTCACTGTGCCTCTTTTGCAAAATGGGATTAAGCAAGTCGAGTCTCCCTGCTTTAGAGACACATGCAAGGGGTCGTTACCTTTAAATAAAACAGAAGCCACCTCCAGATCTGAGTTGACCTGGTCCTGGATGTTCTTGCTGTCCTCCTCGTTGAGAGACTTGACAAATCTGGAACAAACATTCATGTCGAAGCGGTTGGGCAGGATGAACTTGATGCCCATGGCCACATTCTGGGTACCCGTGTCATCCGGACTCGCACCCACCGATTGCTCGGTCTTGATGGCGCTCAGATCCGGCATCACGCAGATCCCCTCCATGTCCTCCGCGGTCCCACCGGAGCCTGACACGGTAACGTTGTCCATTCTCTGATCACTCACCGAGCTGTCACACCGAGATTAAAAGGAAGACACCGCACGCCTGCAACGCGGAGACATCTTATATTGTAAACACAAAGCTGCATTGTGATTAAGTGCACATTATATATAACGTTAATGTTACCTATCTCTGTCTGAAAACGCTCATTTTAATACAACAGTTTGTGATATTAAATAGTCAACTATCTGCTAGCTATCAGTTAGCATGCTAGCTGCTGTAACCTTCCATTAGTTAAGGTAACAAACCGTAGCAGACAACTTTTAATCTGTAAACACATTAACTGCAGGCGTAAACATTTTTATTATTATGTTAACAAAGAAATTACTCACTCGATAAGGCATTGTTTTATTTAAATATCCTCATGCGGTCACCCCTCTTTATTCGGTGTTTTGATATATATGCGCATGCGCACTTGGTCGCGTCTACATCGGGGTGCATCAACTATTTACCTCCCTCTTTTTAGTTCCGGCGTCCTGCTTAGTTCCCCTTTGATAGTAAGTGCGCTTTTGCTGGAATATAATTGATTTGTCCATATTCCATATATTTATTTGGCGTAATGTGAAGTGGGCATATATATAGCATACACTATACATTATTTGTTTATTTATTTATCACCATTATTTATTTGCATATACACACATCAATAAAAAACATTAAAACAGAAAATGTTTGAAAATTGTGCAGGAGAGATTCAGAGGCAAATTTGCCAAGAACCCTCCCCTTTTTATACATCAATAGACATACTTAAAAAAGAAAAAGAAGAAAACAAAGAATTAAACTAATGCAAATTATTGCAAATTCTTTTCTTTAAAGGTAATTTATACAGAAAGATTAAATTACTCAGACTTTGTGTTGAAGGAAAAAGTTATGGCCGAGATGAATATTAACGTGGAATGGCCTTTATTGCTTCAAGAAGACAGAACAGACATAAAGTCACATCATGATCATAAAATGACCTCACTACAGGCTCCAATCCAATATTTTTGTGTCCTTTCTGCCAGACCACTTTGTAATATGTCAAGATTATATTAATGTCTTTTATTCCAGTTAATGACTGTGTAAAAATGATTACTGATCTTGTTCGTTGAGATCACTGTTCCAAATAATTCTCAAATAATGGCACCTTAGCCCGGAGCAGGGGATTTCATCAGAAAAGTTCAACAAAGCAGAAAGATTTAGAGTTTGTTTAATGTTCTTTTAGATCAGTTTACCATATTAATGATGAGGAATTACTAAATCCTTTCCAGCAGTGGTTATTATCTTTGCTCAAAGCCCCAACATGTTAATCTGATTTATGGGAATTGGTCAAATCCCACAATTGAAGAGCATAAACATGGCATTAGTTATTAGTTTTTATTAGCTTTTTTTTATTATTGTGAAGTCCGAGATGATATGAGATAGGAAATGAGGGGTTTATATAATGAATATAATCTTCACTTAACAAAGCTATCTATCTATCTAGATTCTTGTTGGTTTCACTGGTTTTTGACTTTGTTTGTTTGTTTTGATGTGACTGTGGTCTGAAAAGCTGTAAAGTAGAGATTAGGCTTTGCAGGATAAACACTGTTCAAGCCCCTGGAGTATTTATCCCATTCCGAAATAAAGTGTTTATTTACTTGTTCATGTAGGCTTGGTATCTATGTGGATAAATAAGATGTATAATTAAGAAGTTATCTTCAGACTGTGAGGTTAAGACTTTTCTGATTGGGCATTTTGTGAGATGAAAAACTTTCCTTTGATAAGGAACAAAGAAAGAATTTTAAAACTTGAAAACTGCTTTGACTGAGGGGTGTGTTGCAAAATTCAAATCCCTCAATCTCAACTTAAGGACTGAATTTTTATGATTGGTGTGCTTGAAAGGTCAAGACCAGCTTTGGAGGCTCAGTTTATTCAAGTAAAAAGTGCCACACAGGGACTCATAAGCTATTATTCTTGGACTGGCTGTGGAATGTTTCAGTTGTGCTTGAATCAAACCACCAAGTACAGTAATAAAAATAATATGACACTTTAGCACAAATATAACAGAAAATATATTAATTAACAAACCAATTGTTTATCAAATCTCATGCTATGGACTGTAAATATTTGCTATAGATAAAGTAACTGCCATACTATGTACAGATGTACAGATTTCTTCAATACATGAGTGTCAACATGTTTTGTTGATGAATTTCTCTTTTGGGGGATAAATGATGGAATGATGCTCACATCAGTTTGTGTTATTCATTTATTATCATAAATTTATAAGAATGTATAGGCATTTGCAATGTAAGCATTAATCTTTTGACTGTACATTTTCAGCTATCTATAGAATGATTACACCTACTGTATAAAAGTTTCTATATTGTATACTGTTAATGCGTTCTGTGTTTTGATGAGTATAATTCCACAGTGTGCTGCTCTCGCCATCTGCAGGACATCAGAATGAACTACACCTTAAATAAGATAAATTGAAAATACACCAGATTGTACCTTTGACCTCACCGACTGTGGGTATTAGTTTATGGTTTATTTTGCAATGTTTTTAAAAACAAGTTTGAATTTTAAGCTGATGCACGCAGAGTGTTAGTTGTAAAAGCTCCACATGATGGCAGCATTATAGCTCCACTTACTTTGTATTCACTGCTTTGCTTTCACCAACAGATGGCAGCACTGTCCTACCTGCTGCACCACATCCATGATGGGCTTTGTTCTTCTCCCAAACGGCCCTAAATCCTCTCAACACCCCAATTAAGTGAGACAACACGGAGCGAGGGGAAACTGTAACATGAACTCAGGCTGCTGACTGTGTAACACAGCATTGTTGTTGACTGTCAGCTCTGACCTCATTTCACACATTTAATCTGTTGCTCATTATCAGTCAGTGGGATAAGTGTGGGAGCAGGAAAGGGTGGGAAAGTCTTCCTCTCCTCTTCCTGTTTCAGTCAGACGTCTGTGTGTGATTATGGTTTCAATCCAACTGAGACCTCAGAGATTTCTATCCAGCACAAGAGCATTAGGAAGTATTTCATGCAAAGCGAATACTGATATGAAACAGCGCAGTCCTTCTTTTTCCCTCAGTGCACAAGTCATTTATACTCGACTGGATTAAAAACTCTCAGGCTTGATAACAAATGTCTGTAGTCCTAAAGTGAATGATTTTAGTGAATGATCATTATTGACTTTTGCAGAATGTCCTTATTTAGCACCACAGACACATTATATCATCATGATAAAGTTAGTAATAGTTGAATAGTTATACAATTAAAGTGAACCTCTCAGCCAGGGGTCAGCAATCTTTGCTAACAAAAGAGAAAAGAGAAAAAATGTCAAAATGGAGCTGCACATGTTGTTTTAAATCTTATAATAAGGGAAGAATACAGCCTACTAAATCTAAGTTAGTCTACCAACGTAGAAAAAATCAGAAAACAGTAGGTAAACACTGTTGTGATTAACTCTGACTTTTGTGATTTGATTTTCTCATGATGCAATAAACTTACAATGTGTCGTATAGATTATATACACAAATTATACAACATGGGAGACTTTGAACATACCAATTTCTGGAGATGCAATTTTATTTTTAAATGTTTACTTTGTTAAAACTGTATAAAACTTCTTAAATATGTTTTTTTTTTGTTTCAAAAATGTATCTTCAGACTTATATTGTTTGTACTATTACGCAGCTTCTTTTTCATTGGAATGAATAGATAAAATAGTCCCAAATAAAGTATTTCTAATAAATATCGATTATAGTAAATGAGTGCATTTATAAATAATGCAGTGTAAATGCACCATTACATATTTGTGTGTGTGTTTATAATATAACCCCATTGGTTTGAGTATAACTTTCCATCACTGCAAAAAGTGTGTTTCTCCTTTGTGTACAACAGTGGATAGGTAAAGGTGACGTCACTCCTGGTCGTCGCTGATTGGAGAAAATTGAAAATACAAACTGACCTGCGTGCAGTGTGAAAGGTAGTCCATAGAAACACCATATAAAGTATGACATTTCACTGTAAACTCATGATATTGAGGAAGCATAAACATATACGGACAATAAATAAAAACATATGAATGGGAATGTTTCTGTCTCCCTCAGTCCTGCAGCCTGCAGTGTGTGTGTGTGTTGTGTGTGTTGGGAGAGAGAGAGTGTGTGTGTGTGTGAGGGGGCTGGACCAGAGGAGAAGTCTGCAGAGAGGAGAAACAACTCTGGCGACACCTGCAAACAAACTCCCAACCGACTCTCTCCGGAGCCGGATGAAGCTGAGACGAACATTAACGCGGGATATAAGCGAAAAGTGTTTTTATTCAGCGGAGCAACAGAGAAACTTCACCTCAAACACAACAAGCCGAGCGTTTTGAGTCGAGATCGGATCGAAAACTGAGAGAAACGACAGCAGGTAATGGCAAGCTGATTCATTTCGATAACGCTTTGAATGAAATAATAAAACGTGCAGAGGAATTATAACTATCCGGATTATTATTGGCTGTTTTTGTGCATCTGTCGGTTTTATTCATTTTTAGGAGAACAAATGGTGTTGCGTTCACAGGTAAAATGTTTTTTAAAAAGCGTGGCAGTTCGTGTGGTTTTGCAGGAGACAGATCTGATGCATTTACGGACTATTTGACCGCAGGAGTTTCACTTCCCGGTGAAAGCAGTAAAGGTCATTTATTGTCCCCGTGGGATATGTTCAAGTGCTGATAATGTACATAGTAATTCTCTGAAGCCTGTTTTCGCTCGACCTGTTTATCCAATGGCTTTGTTTTGAGGCTATTTTCTATCATTTCTTAGTAAGGTGTCTGCAGTTTATTGCTTACACTCTAAGTTATGAATGACTCTTATTTCTAAGGCAGTTTCATGTGTGACCTTTTATATTTGTCACCTTTTATCACACTTACACTACAGCTGCACAGCTGAGTGATGCTTATTGTGACTCTATGTTAAAGAGCATCTTCTTCTTCTTAGAACTGACACGTAGTCCCTAATATAGCTCCATAAAAGCACATTAAAGAGTGATTTCTTAAGGGTTGAAAGCATAAAAGCACACCTTTTCTTTCAGCCCATGACTGATTGCAGCTTGTCATGTGAGGCGAATTAGATTATTCAATCATGCATCACCTGAAAAAATGTTGAGGACAACAGGAATCAACCTGCGCACGTCCGGAAATATTTGCATCACATATAAAGTTGTCACACCGAGTTTCCCAAATGCTTTGTGACAGCGTTCATTCTCTTGTTATGTGTAATCTCTTTTCTCACGCTCTGTTCTGGAGTGCGTGGCCACCAGCCAGGTCAGGTTTCTTATTCACATTGAATATGTCAGAGGCTGAAGTCAGCCCGAGGACAATGACTGACACAACTTTTTGAAAATCTGGACATGTGGAGTTGAGATTCATCATCACTTTGTGTCATTTTTGCTTATAGATGATTGACCCTTGATCACATTTATAGAATTGTAATAAACATAATTATTGTATTTATTTTTTATTATAGTATTTTATTATCATTATTATTATTTTTTATATATTATTATATATTATATTATACTTGTTATTTTATTTTATTACATTTTTAGATTATTTATTTTATTATTTTTTATGTTTTAATCAGCATTCATTGCATGTTTACACAATCAATTTGAAGATTAAATATCTTTGTAATAATTTAATAGAAATCATCAAATCGTTGCATTCTGTTTTTGTCATGTTTTTCACAGAGTCCCAACTTTTTGGGAATCACTGTTGTATGAAAAACAAGACAGAAAACAGCAAAACCTGATCTTTAAAATATATTAATTTAAATTTATTTTTAAATAGACTTTCTGGTGCCTTGTTGCTACTGTTTCAACCACATTTAAAATACATTTTACTGACTTAAAAATGAAAATAATAGTACACTTGATACTGTATTGTATCAAGGGACAACTTGGTCAATAAATGCATATAATTCAGAATGTTTTGGTTGTTATTCTCTTTTTCAGATGATGTGTTTAAATCCTGCATAAACACAAGCAAACCAGAATATTCAGGTTGTGTTGACGTTATGGGGTGCAACCTTCCAACCCAGGACAATGTTTATTCTACAGTAGGACACGTAAACCTTCTCTAGTTCCACGCTACAATAGTGCAGCCCCATTGATGCAGCCTGAGCAGGATTGAAAACAACAGATAGACGCCCAGGCCTGTGGCACTGCACTGTGTCCTTTAGACACAATATTACAGTGACAGTGATATTACTGTGAGATTAACCCTAAGGACATCAGTTAGTGTATACAGTATAAGGTGACCTGACCTGTTGTCAGGACACTGGATCCTGTTTTTAGTGTTGGTCTGCTGTGTCACTCTATCGTTTTATTTTCATAAAGTAACATAAAGTATCACAGCTTAGACAGATATATCAGTTGACCTATACTGGTCCCTCAAAGGCTTATCGGTATCGGTGTATATGCTGTCCAATATGTGCTGTTATGAAAACTTTCTTACACAATATAGAAATCATTGAATCAATTAAACTTTGTTTGTATCCCACTTTTTATACAAATAACACGTAATCACCACCAACACCCTGCCCACCCACAAACCAAACAATTAGTGACTTGATGATTAATAGTGGCAGTAAGAACAACATTCAATGACAATTATAATGTTGCACAATAAAACAAGAACTGAGCGGCAATAATCAGATTAATGGCCAGTGAAAATAATAATTATTTGCACCCCTAACTGCGGCCTGAAAGAGTAGAGTAAAAATGTAATGACTGGTGTGCAGAAACACACTGTTATGGCCTGCTGGAGTGGCACCAGCTCATGCAAATGAGTGTCTAGACCTGCAGAGCTGACACCACTGTGCAGCTTTGAAGTCATGCACTATTCACAGCTGAGAGTGAAGTCACAGAGGATCCGATGTGTGCTGATGATACAGTTACCCTTTCCTCCACTGCTGCATCTGCCCGAGGAGGCTGACACTGTACTGTTGTTATTGTAGCTTAGCTCATTTCCCTACAGGCTGCCAGCAGAGCATCATATACAGCTCAGTTTACCGGCTGCAGCATATGTTTTTCCACTTGTTTATGGATATGTTAGACAACAGATTTTCACCATTTTGGACCAAAGTGTTTTAACATTTTCAATGGAATCAGTGCAGTGATTGATGATGTGATGAAATATTTGATTCGACTGTTTTGAACAATGATCAATCATTTTAATTAAAGGAACCATTTGCTGGTTTCATGCTTCTTTAATGTGGGACTTTGATGCTTTTCATAGTCATAAATAATAGTGAACTTAATTACTTTATTTTGAGGAGATGGCAACACAATCTTTTGGCCTTTGATTGTCATCTATGGCAAACACTTTTAACATACAACCCAGAATCTTGAAAAGTTGTGACACTGTGTAAAACATGAATAAAAACATTATATTCAGCATTTATTGCATACTTGGTCATCAGTTCAGGAAAATGATGCAAATCAATGCATCCTTTTTTTATCATGTTTTTCACAGTGTCACAACCTTTTTGGAATCACTGTTCAACCTCAAAATAAATTATTTTAATTAATTCTTAAAAGTGTATTTTCTGATGCCTGGTTATCACCCTTTCAACCATGTTTAAAATACATTTTATTGACAAAACAGTCAATTAATTGAGAAAATAACGGGCATTTTAATCAGAAATGAACAGAACAATCCTACTTTTGATACTGCATTGTTTTCCTAATAACAGGTGGTTATAGAATAGACTGTTCAACACGGATAACTTTGTCAAAAAAAGTGCATAAGGTCTGAAAGTCTGCTGATGTTGTTGTAACATGACTATCTCTTCTGTAGACATCTGGTGGATGGAGAGAAAATGGAGCTGAACAGAAGAGAGGTGCCTCTATATGTAAGTGCCTTTATGTTTCTCTCCAGCCTGTCTGATGTGTAGGTGGTCCGGTGTTGGGGTCTATTTGGATATTGTTAGGCTGAAAACATGAACCCTGAGAAGCCGACTCCCATATTAAAACACAATTTTCTCACCAGAATTAGAGCTCTGTAGTCCGTCTCTTTGCCCGGCCTCTCCCTCTGTGCATTGGCTGACTGGTAAGCCTTGTGTCGCAGGTGAAACCTAAGCCAGGAGGGTTTCAGTCCCTGGGGAAGCCAGGCCTTACACAGCCGGCTCACCAAATGACAAGGCCCTCTGAGAGCGTGCTGAACACAGGCAGAATGAGAAAATACACCCATTTGTTTCTCAGCAGGAGTGCATGGATTGTATAAATACACATTTTACATTTCCATTTTTGCCACCAACCAGACTCCATTGACAAAACAAGTAATTTAGTAGCTGGTTTACCTCTGCTTCGATCTTTTAGTTTGTTTGAGTGAATTTGGTGAATCAAAACTAAGTTGAAATGTTTTGTCCAAGCAGTGAAAATATTCTTATATTAGAGCACTTAAACTAATATTGTTTTTATTTTGGTGAGCCTTTTTTTGGTGGTTAAAGCTGCCCACAGCAGTACATTGCTTAGCTTTCATTAGTGCTCCTGCATGCTATTCCAAATTAGAGCAATGCCTACTTCCATCTACTAGGAGGCCTAATGCTACTAAAAAAGTTGGGACACTTTCTAAAATGTAAATGAAACAGAATGGGATATTTTTCAGCATAGTGAAAATGAACAAGCCAGAATGAGAGACTATATAGTTTCTTGGCATTTTCCTATAAGGAGTGCATGAATTGTATAAATACACGTTTGGAAGCATGTTCGACTGCAGGTGTAAATATTGTTTTTTTGACATAGTAGAACTCTCTCTGCTACTTTCATTTCACCATCTGTCTTCCTTTTCCCCTTCAGTCCTCCATAACTGCATCCCTCTCTCTTTCTGTCTCTCTCTCTCTCTCTCTCTCTCTCTCTCTCTTTTTGTCTCTCTCTCGCTCTGTGGAAGCCTGGGTGGGCCAGCCACTGAAGCGTTGCCAGATTTCTGGTAAGCAGAGTGTCTGCTTGTTTTGCTGTGTCACCAGTTTCAGAGGTGGAGGGGAGAGACAGAGGGAGGGAGGGAGGGAGAGAGGGGCTCGCCTCCACTCCCTCATAGAGGCTGATTGAGGAGCGCTCTGAAACCCAGGCATGTGAATCATTACGAGCTCTACCGCTTACACATACACCTTCTCCATTAAGAGGAAGTGGCGTCCCCACCCTCTAAGGTCACAGCTCAACAGGGGCAACTCTCGCTGCTGAATGAGATCCAGATTTCAATGCCGGGCTTTGTGTAGGTGAGCCACAGCACACTGCTGCGCTATAAAGGCTGTTATTGTAACAGCTGTAGTAAAGTGTTATGGTGCACCTTCCACGCATGCAACACAGTGCCAGGTCCATACTGTTGGGCCAGATAAATGGATGCATTGAATCGCATCCAGAATGTGTGGCAGTTCCTGTGTTTGAGGAGGGTTTATTGAGCTCTGGTGCAGGACAAAGTGATTTTGTTCGTCCGTGTGCAGATGTGTGAGTAAAACTGATCCGCCTGCAAGAAGACTGTTGAAAGCTGAAAGTCCACATACGATGTGTGAGAGAAATGTACCAAAAAATGAATATGTTTCTTAACTTTTAGCCATCTCTTGCAGCACAGCTTAGCAGTAGTTTCCATCAACAGCATTTTAAAGATTTGCATGAGAAAAGCTTGATTGGGACACTCTCTAAAATGTATTAAAAAAAGACTGGAATATTTGTGAGATATATTTATTTGAAAACTGTTAAAATAAACTAAACTAGCTTAAAAAATCCAAACTGTCCTCTTAATCTTGTTTCTTTATTGGAGCTTTTATCTCAACACAGCACCACTGCATGTTCACAAATGGAGCTAGATTAGCTATATCCCTGTTGTACCATGTTTGTACAATTGCCCGCATGGTTTGATAGTGACAGTTATCGCCGTGCTCTTTGAGCTTGTGGCTATCTCTGTGTTATGGTTTATGATTTTGTTTCCCTTTAAGTGCTTTGCTGGTCGTGTTTGCCATGCTTTTCACTCGTCAAACAAACAAAACCTCACCCTGCCAGTCATTTATTGACATCCGATAAGCCAGTCAGTCATAAAGGAAGAACAAAAACCTCTTTTACTTGAACAAATAGACATGGTCTTTTATTAGAGTTTTCTTAAATATTGCAAACCTAAAATATTCAGTAAAAGTTTTGCAAAAAACAGGTACTTAATATACAACAAGGAGAAAACACTTGGCTGCTTTGAAATAAAATGTTTGGGACACCACACCAGCTTTACTGACAGCATTGCTGACATGTCGACTAGTTATTAGTATCTCATTTGCACAGCAGATTAAATCAGAGGTATGTGTCTCAGCTGAGTATGAGAAAAGGCCTACAGCACAGTTCAAGCTGTCACCCCCAAGGCTCCAAAGAGTTTCTGGTCCGCTGAGTTTCTTGTACCTCAGATGTACACGTCACTGTGGTGATGTGTGACTCAAATATTTAAAATATTTTCACCCAGAAATGTTCTTAGGAGTTTGTAAGGGCTTCACTTGAAGCTTGTTTTTGAAACTAATAAAGCTTGTGGAAGTTGGTAGAATGAGCCAAGCATATGTCTTTCTTAGGGATGTAACTATACACTAAACTCACAATTTGATACTTTTTCAGATACAGCGTTCAGGATACAATTTCTTTTCTTTTTTTTTCTTCAACAAATTGAAGAAAATCCCTTTTAATTTCTAGTCACAACGTCCCCTGTTGGCTGTTAGCAAGCTAATGTTAGCTATTTGTTAGCAAGCTAATGTTAGCTATTTGCTAGCCAACTAATATCAGCTAATATCCACTTTTGTCCTCTTAAAAGTTAAATTTTTCAGTTTGTCAGCTTGTAAAAACTTTGTAAAAAGTTCTGGTGCTTTAACTTGTTGGTAGTACATTTCACACACAGCAGCTTTTAGCTGTAATTATGTTGTTTGCTGACAGACATAACTGACGAGGAGACTCTATCAGGTAATTCAAAGTCAACGGAGAGTGATAGGTTTATGTCCCCTCCGGTGTGGGTGGGGCAACATGCGCTCTGACAGTGATGGATAACATGACGGATGTCTTTGATCAACTGAACTGAATAGTAGATTACCTGAAAAAGGGTTTCACGATTCATTTTTCATCCTAACCAATTAAATCTTCACACATTTGTATCGACTTTTAACTGTCTCATGATGCATTGTTACATCCTAAGTCTTTCCTCAGACCTCTGTTGGTTTTCAGTCAAACTCCTCATGATGAGACTAAATGTCATTTGTGTCCTAACTGAAATACTACACTGTGAAAAACTGTTAATATTTAAAACAAAAATAGTGCCGGCTGACGTCAGGCAGTCTTCTCACTGAGGGGACTGACTGTTATTAGAGCTGTTTTTGTTGTTGCAGTGGCAGTGATCTTGCTCCCCTGACGTCACCTACGTGTTGCACTCAGGAGATCATAGCTGAGAGCTCTAAAGCTGATGACTGCTGGTTTCCTGGAGACCACACACAGCAGATCTGACGCTGTTTTTCCCCGCTGAGTGGACAACAACATAAGGGAGATTATAAAACCATGTCACTGGGGTATCATGGATATGGTGATGTAATGAAGAAATATATGAATATGCAGCACTTGTTATGTCATATTGAGGTAATCTTGCTAAAAGGTCACACACATTCAGATGATAAATAGGAAGTGGACATGTTATTTTTGTAAATCAGACAGAAACCACAATAGTTTATATCTTATACACAAAAAGCAAAAGTGATAAATAAATATATATAATTAATTGCAAAAAAATATGAAAGTGACAGAAAGAGAAAAAAAGGATACCTGTGTAATGTTTTTTTTGTTGATTCAGCTATACAGAGACATGCATATATCACATATAAGATCCATGGCCAAGGAAGTTTTCAGAGCTGGGAAAGTTCATATTTTATTTATAACTTCTTCAAAGATATATTTTGTTTTTATTTATGAAAAATCTCTTACTAGTAAACATTTTTCTAAATGAGAGGCTTTGGGAGGTTCTTCTGCCTAATCACTAAAAGCAGTAATATACTTCTCACTTCTCAAGATAATAAAGATTAGATAGATTAAATCATTATAAAGATCTGTCTTATCTCTGTATAAATGGTGCCATATAATGGGTTTTCCCCTAAATTGACCCAAATTGGTATCCACAGAAACTGTCACATGTCGCTGCTATGTATGAAAACATGTTAAAGATGGAAATGTGAGTCTGCACACTAAAAAAAATTCCCTTGAACATAGAATTTTTTACCAGACAAAGAATTTGATGCTTAACACGACACTTGGTGGTAATTAAATACACCATGTGCACAGGTGCATTATCTAGTGTGCATTTTTCCATATATTAAGGTAATCTCACACTGCACGATTCCCTTTTTAGACGTGTATCAAGCTCCTGTTGCACATGCCATCAACCTCCTCATGTTCCATAATTAACACATCATGCCTGGCCCGAGTGCTGCACATATAAGGAGTCATGAGGTAAAACCACAAGGTGCTGAATATTTCATTGTTACTGGATCAGGTTGTGTCATGATAAAGCCGTGGAGAAAAGGCCATAGATCACATCAGTGTGACGTCTTATCCGCAGCCAGCCGTCCTCCCCTGTCGGCCCCGAGGCGCAGCTGATACAGTTAGGAGCGAGCAAATTCTGTCTGATCAGATTCTACCTGTGTAAGCTAATATTATCTGCAGATTGTTGGGATCTACAGCCCTCTTGGAGGAGTGGAAACCAAATCAAAAGATATTGAAAATGCACGTATGTCTCTGTGTCTTTTGTAGACATTTATATCGAACAACAAGGACAGTTTCCTAAAAAACTGAGAATCTGATTTTAATATGATATATCAAAATATTACTTGTCAAGTGACAATAAATAGAAATAATTCTCATGGGAATTATCCTAATCTAAGTGCAAAAGTTAAATAAAATCCATGGTTGCTTTTAAGAAGAAGAATGACATCCTGCCCTTTTTTCATCAAACGAATAAAATTCTTCTCTCAAAATGTAAAATAACTGCTGATGCCCTGTGTCGAGCTCGCCTGCTAAGAAATCAGGAAGGCTGCACAAACAGGCAGACATCTTATCTTTTTCTTAGGTGGAAAAACAATTAGTGATAACATTAACAGTGCTAAGTGTGTGCTAAGTGGTACTGCAGCTCACCACTTAGTGCACACAAGAAGCTGAGAAACTGAGTCAGACCTCTATTATCAGTCCAAACAAACGGCCTGCTAACACAAGAGGTCAGTTTCATTTCTACCCATGAAACACTCAACAAGAGTTTCAGGGCAGAGCAAATAAATAGCAGGATTTAACTAGTATAACGGCTCAGACTTTATTATTGACTGTTTATCCAGGGGAAGGTGGTGTTTCCTTATGAGGTTCTGCAGAGAAACCTTTCATCTGTAATTAGCCGACGTATACAAGATGCGTTTTTTAAAATTTGAAAATGACTGCATGTGCCTAGCCGTTATCTTTTTCCTCCTTCAGGCAGCTTACTATCTGGTTTATGACCTCAAAACCTGTAAAACCATCACATCACATTCCACCTACCTACCTACCACCTAACAACCTGAACTGAACTTTGTCTTATAGCTAATGAACACATGTTAGCACAACATAACACATGTGAAAACATCTGCATGTAGCAGAGTGCAATTTCCCCTTTTTTGTGTCTGATTGGCTTTGTTGCAGAAGTGCAATAACTGCACCTGTTGTGGGCTTCCTGATGTAGATAGGTAGCTGTGGACACAAGAGTGCAGAGTGCCAATTCTTTCCAAAGCTTTTTGAAACATTCCTCTTATTTTGTGGCATTTTTAATGCTTTATTTGATAGTGACAGAGAGAGAATGGAAGAGGGACAGAGGGGAAGACATGCAGCAAAGGGACCTCAGGCTGGATTTAAATCCAGGTCTGCTGCAGCCAGTATGTGCTCTACAAGTGAGCCAGACGCCCTGCAGAAAGAACTCTTATGAACTTACTTTTTCATTATATTTTTTTAAAATTACGGCACATATCGGACAGCAAAGACAAATATCAACAGGCTCTACTTTATTCATCTACCTTTCATGACACAAACAGTATTGCTGTTGTGTTAATCTTTGTAAACTGGATTGTTGAGTCTCATTTGCAAAGAAAGGGGCCAATTTTGCACCGAATGTATGCAAATGACATAATCTAAATACATGCATATAGCACGGGGCACCATGACTCTGTCATCTGCTTGGCAGTGTAGTTAGAGGTGCTTGTTGCTGCAGGTTCAGAAGTCCTTTTGTGCATTCACCTCTGTGGTTTGTTTAAAGATAATGATGTAGATTATATTTAATCCATACACAGTCTGAACTGTAATTATCCACTGTGCATGCATCTGTCTTTTTTATTTAACTCCTTCTAAAATGTTCTAAGAATTTAAACTCAGTGCTGTGTTGAGAAGACAGCATCGAGTGGCCTGAGAAGATTCTTCATATGTAAAGATAAGATGGTGTAGATGCTTAAATTATTTTGGCATAACTGACACCTCAGCCTAATGTATTAACAATAAGGATAAATTAAGGATGACCCCATAATTCACCAGATAAAACCCTAAACTGAGCACAAGAAAACAAGATAAGGATATTGCACAAGCATGGAACTCCAAGTATGCGATCCGATACACTCTGAGCTCACCCTCTTGGAAAGGTCAATCTCTGGGGGAAATAATACTAAATAATCATGTGGTTTCCATGTTTGGTCATCTATAATGATATTGAGGACAGAACTATTTCCTTTGTCCATGACTGAGAGGCATTGCATTCACTTTCCTATCATGTTGTATTGGTTCCTGTGCTGCAGAGGATAATGTGCCAGTCTCCTGCTCAGTGTCTTTGTGGGGATGCCGGTCAGAGCAGAGTTCAGATGAGGTCAATCAAAAAAACAAGGTCAATGATGTAACAGAAATAATGGATCTCATTATGAAGGTGGATCACGCAGTAGACGCTCTGTGGGGAGCAGCTCACTCCCATTGTGAGAAAATCACCGGTGTCTCTTTTTCTTCCTTTTCCCTGCTGCACCATCCGCCTCCTTCCATCCAGCACAATAATATATAAGTAAACTATGTGAAACTAAAGGGAACCAGAACATGTCAGCAGGGTGATGAGGAAACAGAAAGTTGTTTTTTTTAAAGGTGTAATACGTAAGATGTCTGCATTAAAATGAATAAAAGCAGCTTGATGCTTGTTATATTTATGTTGAGTTTGGTTTTATGTTATTTGATGTTTTATGTAAGACTAATCAGTTACTTTACTGTTACTCCCCCAAAATAGTAACTAGTTACTCTTGAATAAAGCAGTAAATCTGTAATTTAACTGAAGGTGCGTTTCATTTGGTCACCTGTCAGTGGCGTCATATCTTCTTCGTCTGCCAAACAATGTCATGAATTGACTTTTTATCCAGTTTCAAGCCACAATTTTATGATACATCAGAGAAACAAACTGAGTCAAAGTTATTGGCAGCTCGGCTTGTAGCCCCTCTGGGATGTGTTGTGTTTTCTGAACAGCATTACGGAAACATTGATTTTAATGTGAATCTGCTTTATTCAGTGTTTCTACTGTTTTACTGATTGGATCCATTTGTTTTTGAGAGAAGGAACACTGAAGACATCACCAAACTCTTTTGCTGTTGTTTTGATTGAGAGGCCCCTAGTGGCAGAAAATAATACACATTGTACAGTTAAAGCCTTGCATGTCTTATACTTACATGAATGGATTTCCTTTTTGTCTTCAGGGACAGGTGGAGGCCTGTGTGAGCTTAGACGCCGGCGTTCCTGAGGATGCAGAGTTTTACGTTGTTGTACAAGGCTCTAAACTTACACACGTGACTGCAGCAAAAAGAGGAGCTGACGGGCTGACCCTCTGCTTCACTGTGCCAGGTATGTCCTCATTCAACCTTCAGAAACACCTATCCTACCAATAACTGGCACATATTTTAATGGAATTCTTTTTAGAAAAGAGGTGGTTTGGGCCTTTGTTGAAGAAGAGTTGATGTGCTCAATGGGATATAGAAACATCTTCATCAGATAAGTTCCACTCTTGTCATTTTCCTGGATGGAATTTTAATTTGTGTTTGTCTTTGGTCAACATGAAACATTGGCAATACTAGCTGACACAGCAGCACAATTAAAACCACACTACTCTGTTTACTGGCAGTCATGTGTAGCCCGTGGTGCAAGCTTCTGATGGAACTAGGGCTGCACAGTATATCATTTCAGCATCACATTTTTTTTTTGCTATTGTTGCTTTCATGCACATCCTGGAGATGCTCTTAAATGCTGGATCAGTTCAGCAACACATATTTTCTGCCTTAACTCTAGTGGTATGTAGCCACATTTTGGCTCTTGCAGGTTTTTAAGTATCCATCCTGTTTTCTGGCGTAGAAACAAGCTAATTGATCAAGTCTGTGTTTTATCCAGGGTAAAGAGGAAGCCACCGCTGGGAAGACATGCTGATGTACAGTTTTTTTTAAACTTACAATACACTCTTCCACTGTTCCCATATTGGAATTAGTGGTTCGGTTAAAGTCTTCCTCCGGGCATGTTTTAAAAATACTCTTTAATTATTAATATATAAATGCTGCACTGATCTCATCTTTCATGACTAATCTAGTGTTTCCACATAATATTTTCACACTTCTCAACAAATGTGTTCTGCATCCCCACCTGGTTGATCAGGTGGGGATGAGGTAAAATGTATATTAATCTAGGCAGGAAATGCCACTTTACCCCACTAGAAAGGAAAATTCCTATAAGCTATTTATCAAATCACAATCTGTAATCCTAGAAAAAAAAATCTAAATACCATTTTTTTCTGATATTGTGCAGCCCAATACCAAACCAGCAGAAGGAAACATGCCTTAGTTAAAACTTTTGGGTGCAAAATAAAAAAAAAATCACTTTTCTATTGTCTCACCTCCTGCTATCCTGACGGTCCTCTGTCTCCTGCAGGCCATGACCTCGTGGAAGTCGTGTCTGTCACGTCCTACTGTTACACAGACGACCAGGTGAAGCCCTGCGAGGGTGAAGCCTCTCTTGAATACCTCAGGGACGTCGCCCAGGAGGCAGCAGAGTACCTGAGCGTAAACAGGGACCAGCTCGGCCCGCAGAGCTTCCTCCAAGTCCTGGAGAGGTTTTCCACGTGGGCGCAGGCAGCTGGTGAGGAGCTCCCCGCTGCAGGACTGGACTGCTCTGAGGAGGATTTGCCGCTCAGACAGAGTTCAGGTGGCGGAGCAGGTCTCAGGCAGCTGGATGAGAAGATCACACAGGCTCTGGCCAACATGGATTACCCTCAGCACTGGAAAAACACGGACAGCCAGCCAAGAGAAGGTAATGAAAAAGGAAGTGGGAGTGTAAGCCCCGAGCTGAGATGTTGTAGATTTTTATTTGCTAGATGTAATTTTATAGCCGCTCCACTCCTTGCCTCTGATTAATGGTTTTTGGTACTTTTAAAGCACAGGTGGTTCTGCATGTTGTGCTGTATGAATAATTTTAACTTCAAAAACCAAACCAGTCCTTCTATATCCAAGTGGATTTCTTTCATTCTCTCAGAAGAGTTAGCGGATGTTTAGCCTTATATTGTAGAGGCCTCATCCACTCGTGTCCTAGTTTCTGCTCTGCAGCTTCCTGGATCATTTACAGAGGTCAGATATCAGGGATTCCCCTCCGCTCAGCACATAAGAGGACTCTCAACTTTTGAACTTTCAAGCTAGTTTTTTTGTTCTTATTTTTTGTTTTGCTTTGCCACATTTTTTTTTTGTGCTGTTGTTGCTTTTCTGCACATCCTGGAAATGTTCCTAAATGCTGGTTCACCCAAGTTCAGGAATATTTTCTGCCTTAACTCTCGTGGTGTCTGGATCCACAGTTTGGCTCTCATTAACCCAGGTTTGGACATATCCAGCCTGTTTTGTGCAATAGAAAGGAGCTAATTGATCGAGTCTGTGTTTTATCCAGAGTAAAGGGGACGCTGCTTCTGGGAAGACATGCTGATGTTTCTTTTCTTTGTTTTTACTACACTCTTCCAATGTTCCCATATTTGAATCATTAGTTTTGTTAAAGTTTCCCCCCAGGCATGTTTTAAAAATACTCTGTGATTATTATAGTTTGAATATTGTGGTTTTCCCACACAAGAAGTAAAAAGTAAAAGCTCTTCAAAAGAGGCTGGAAGCACATCTACTCTTTCTCCATCATTTTGAAATATTCTCAAAATCCTGTTTTCATCAGCTCGTAATAAACTGTGGCAACAGTCACGAAACTTCAGTATCATCTACTTTGGTTTATATATAGGGTCAGTATTATAACTTTATTTAGTAATTACTGATTAAAGTTTATATGCTTATTACAATTAATCTTAATTTCTACAAATTTCACCTTCCAAACGTCTACAGAGCTGAAATTATTTTCAACAACTCTACTGGAATGCAACAAAGGTTTTTCTGCACCGCAACCTGTGCTCAAATCAGAAATCGTAATCTCCACAAGTTAAACAGGTTAACATCATTGCGGTGGTGTTCTGGTGTTCAGTAGGTCTGAAGCCCAACATGAGATCTGACTGTACAGCCCGACTCTTTCATCACATGATGCTCAGGACCAGCCAGCCTGGGCAGAGGCCGGTGTGCTCCAAAGACGGAGCAATTACTGCCATTATTCCCCCTCGGCCAGATTAGAGTTGTCTCGCAGACCTCTGCATCTATTAAATCAACTCCCACAATCCTCCTCTGCGCTGCACTCCTCCTCCCTAACACCACAGCTGTGCCCAAAGTTGTTTCTGGCGTCTGGCCCCTGGATTTTTTGTTATTTATGATGTTTCATTATTTCAAAGCAGTGAAGTGTTATTATTTTAAGAAATGAGGTAAGACATGCCAGAGTGCCACTTTATATTGCACACGGCTGCATTTTAAAAGATTACACCTCCTAGTATGGAAAGTATACTGAGCTGATATAGATAATTTATTGCCTCCTTACAATTCCAGATTTATTTTTTTTTAGCATGGAAAGAAAAATGAAAAAGCACCAGACTGGGTCCTGTTCAGCAGTACAGTATATGGACACGACTTGCATAGGAAAAGCAAATGCATGCAAAACACGGGTGAAAATACAATGCAAATGCAAAGTAGCTGTCGGCCCGAGTCTCTCCGTGTACTATTTACTGGCCTTTCCTGACAATGACATTCCTGTTTGTTGAACTTTGCATGAAGAGCATGTTCAGCATTCGCTCCTCTCAGTCCCTCGAATCTGGGTCACAATTAACGACGCCATTGTGGAGGTGACGGGGAGTTCCAGTTCAACTCAGGGCTCCACAGACGACAAATTGGAGGGAAAGGAGACAAAATAAGAGTTGAATTTTTCCGCACATTGTTTCTGAGTCATGGAAACCTCCATCTCTCAGCCACACTTGAAGGGAAAGCTCGAAGATAAAGTACCTCTGCTCCCTGCTTTACAAACAGTCTTTCATCCCGTGCTTACAAAACAACCAGGGTGTGTATGGAGGGTTTGTGCCGAGCACTGATCAGCAGAAATGTGCAAGTTGTTGCCACCCTGTGCTGCATTGTGTGAGTTGGAGCATCATTCAGAGTGATCAGGACTGTTTATATACCCTCATACTTACTGTTTATCCTCCCTTATACTCCTCTGCACACGCGGCAGAAGGCAGCAACTGTTTAGCAGCAGCCGTTGGCTGAAACATGCAGGTACTAATATTATTGATATACTGCCGATCCTGCATAAGCAAGACTTCTTCATTCCTTCATGCACAATGGTTTATTACTGCCATACATTCTGCACATATGCAGCAGATGATCTGTACATCTGAGTGTGTGTGTGTAGAATAACACCCTGATCAATGGAGGAAAGGTTTACTTTACAGAATTATATTATAGTATTCATGATTAAGATGCTGAACCCCGGGAAGTCATTTTAAGTAGAACCTGACTCAGAGACAGATACTCATTTTATCTTTAAACTACCAATAACAGATATTTAATGGCTGATAAAATATGTCAGTGTGGTGATTCAAGGGAGTCTCAATCAAACATGACTTGAGGTAAACACACACACAGCTGGTTGCACTTGTGTGTTCTATGTTTTGCACTGAAAAAGTTTTTATTTGTGCAAGTTTAGCATTCATAAATATATCTTTTGTTAGAATGTGTTTATTATAGTTTCTACTCTGCACAGGTTTGCAGCCTGTCTTTCACCACACATACCTCATGAGGACAGTGCATATATCTGTCAGGAAAGCAGACCGTTAGCAGACTCTCTGTCTCAGTTTAAATGTTGCATATTCTTGTCATACTTGTAAAGAAACCTGATGTGAGAAATAGCACATGTAAGCACTTGAGCTTGCCTCTGTAAACTCTGTACCATATTAACCTCAGTAACATTTAGCCCCGTCCATTAAGCTCCATCTTTAACATTAGAGTGCATTGACCAACAGTAAACATTATGTCTCTGCCTGCACTCTGTCTCTTTCTCTAGCTGCTGAGCTTCTGCCCAAAGAAACCCTCCTTCACCTGGCGGTGCGTTTGAGTTTGGTCCATCTCTCCCGTTTCTTGATCCACCAACCGAGAGGTCAAAGGGCGTTAACTTCACCCAATCAGGAGGGAGACACTCCCCTCCAGCTGGCTCAGAAGGACGGACAGCATGCCATGTTCAGAGTGCTGGCAGCGTGAGCATCATTTTAACACATGAAGAAGAATGATTACTTCTAATAAGGCTGATTCACAGGGGAAGCTCCTTTCAGTGCTGTTAAACTCACTTCCTGTAATCAGTCCTCCAGGTCCTGGCCCTGTTCCAGGTGTGTGGTGTGTGTGGTCCGACAGCTCCTGCATGCTGAGGTTTTGTCCCGGGACGGACTCCCTGACCCTGACTGCGCGGCAGACACCCGGAAGCTGCCCTCAGGACGGCATCACGATCCTCCGAGACAGACTGGGAGACCAGAACATTCTCAAACTGGTGAGAGCAAACCTCCAGGAACACCTTTATTTAAAGTCCTTATTGTAATCCCATCTGCTGTAAAATATAGGACAGATATGATAAATATTCCCATGCGTCTGTGCATGATGTAATGTGTCCCTGTTGTGGCGATAAGGCCATTTGCACGGGTTTTGTTCAGGGTTGTGTAAACAGAAAGCTGTTGACTCCCACACACTTTAACATGCAATCAGACATTTTGATAAGAGCCGAGCAAGTGACGTTAAACAAAACACTGCAGCTTTTGCAGCTTGTAAATCAAAAAGGCATGAGGGGCTGACATGAAAAGGACAGACAGGGTTTTGGCTTTTATGGTTTTACAGCTTTATTTAGTCAATAATCACGGCAGCATGACCAGGGCTATAAAACTCTGGGAAAGTGGAAACTTCCCATCACAATTAATGTGAGTTTAATGGAAACAGGAGTAAATTGGTAAATTATTTGTTTGAGCTTAACAATATATGTCATATGGATATAGAAATTAACTTTTTTATCAAAAATAAGCAGACATAATTCATTAATTTGTCATATACATACAGTGTTAAATGTGTCATTTGGTGAGTTGGCTAGCAAGCAAGTTAACTTAGTGAACTTAGTTGAAATTGGTACAATTTGGATGTGCAATATGTGCATTATTAATAACTTTTGTGCAGTAGCATATTATACAAAATGTCGTTAACCTAAGATGTTTTTCTTCCAGATCAATGTGCTCAAAGCTGAAAGTGAGGCAGACAAGAGAGGCAAAGAGGAATCCCTTCCCTGTGAAGAAGGTAAGGAGAGTTATTAACCTTCAGACTCATTTGCTTATCATCTGATAATTGGGTTTGAGATGTATCAGAAGATGCTTTTTACAATAATCCACCATCATGATAAAGTAGTGCGATGCATCATAACAATTCAGATTTAACACTAAAGTACTTGAATCAGTACCAAATTACACTCATTGTAATTAAATATGTGTAATCAGTTATAATCAAGTGCTGGTTTATCCGTGACATGAGATGCATGTGAGCTCAATACAGACAGCTGCTGTGTTCGCCTTCATGCGCCACACGTTAGCTGTCACATGGACGTACCAGCTGTGAAACATGAGCTCCAAAAAACACACAGAGCCACACACACACACACACACACA
>CAFUXE010000098.1:1020956-1031160 GCA_903364295.1 Serranus cabrilla
TTTTTTTTTACAGTGTCAATAGTTTTGCCTTCAAATATGCCTTATAAATAATTATTGTATTCACCCCAGAATTCAGATCCCCTTGACCCATGGTTCACCCTTCCACCAAGTTTCATTGAAATCAGACCATTAGTTTTTTTTTTTCGTAATCCTGCTGACAAGCAGATAGACACATCAAACTGAAACCTAAAAACTGGAATTGAAACCAGAGGTAATAAAAATTCAAAGATTACTCAATAATAAGAATAATCATTAGTTGCAGCCATCACACTGGTCCCTGCAGGCGAAAACAGCTCTTATTTACTGTCCTGTCTGTGTGCAGCTGTCAGTGGAAAACGAACCACTGCAGATTCAGTTGAGCAAACATTTGACATCCATCACTTACAACCTAAAGAGACTAAGAAAACACTTCCAAGAGAAACCATAAAAGGCACGCTCTCCTTTACACTTGTGTTTGTTCTTCCTCAGAGAGTTCGGAGAAAACTCAGGGGGCAGATTGTTCTTCTTTTTTTCCCTTTGGTGACATGCTCAGACAGGCATGCAACACACACAGAGGCAGACCCTCGCAGATCTTCCACGCTGCTACTACAGCTTTTATTTTCTCGCTCACAAACACACAAACTGCTCTCGTTTAACCTGTGGCCACTGTTTTGGTAACCATAGAGATGGCACACGGCCGTATCGACTCATAAAGGGAAGCAGGAAGTGTACCTCAGTATTGACCTTAACCCTGTCCCGCACTTCGGCAGCCGTCCATTAATCCTCTCGAAATAACAACCACACAGTAGGGAGCATGTGCTCTTCCTCTGGACCTGCTGCTTCACACGAGCACAACATCTCCTCGGCCAGTTTTCCATTCCTGGATAGTCGAGTCACATCCAGAGGAGGTTGTGCCGTACGGCTCTTCTGGGGAGGAGAAGTGTTATGCATCAACTTCTGGTTAAACCTTTTTATTTTACACAGGTGTTAGCACGGAGCGCAGAGTGGACGAGAACACGCTGGTGGACAATGTGAGTATTCATCCAGATGCATATGTGTTGCAAGTGTGTGTGTATGTTTATACATTTCCCTGTTTAGGTTCGTTTCTGGGTCTCGCATGCAACTGTGATTGTATCTGTTTGTTTTCATGTAAACAGTGCTTGAGTTTTGCTAAGAGCAATGCTTCCTCTGTGTATTTTCCGGTTTGTTTAAAGGTATTTGAAGAACAGCTTGTTCTTTCGTTGGATGATGAGGACGATGAAGAAGAGTACACATCTTCATTTTCTGGTAATTTTTCTCTTCTTTTCTCTTCTCGCTAAAGGATTTAAAGGGACAGTTTGTAGTAGTTGTAGTTGTACAGTTTTGAGGACCAGGTAGTTAACAATGTACTGCTGGGGATGGGGTCAGAAAAATGTATTTAATTAATTTTGATAGAAAAAAATATGAGTCTATACTTTATTCATATATATTCATAATATTTCCACTGCTGTCTGCCCTTTCTAACGAGGAGCTGTAGCTGTTTTTGGTGCTCTCTTCAAAGCCACCAGACTCCTTTGAAAAAAACCTTCATTTTATTTTGCAGAACACATAAGTTGTTGTTCTAAACCAATAACTCCTGTTTTCTGGGAGGTGAAATGTCTGTTTTTGTTGAGTCTGGTGGCTTTGACTAGAACTTAAAGCACCTTTAGTTCCCCCTGCGTACAACGAGGTAAAGTGACGAAAATATTCTAAATATAACTTAAACTTCAACCGATATTGATTTTTTTTAGGTGGCCAAAATAAATGTTGCTGCCCCCCTCCACAGCAGTACTTTTTTTAGCTTCCGTGCCAGTTTTCCTGTCTGCTTCTTCAAACTGTGAGGCGTGCCGACTGCTATCTACTGTCAGTAATACACTGTCTATGTATAGGTACCTCATACAACCCCATTTCAAAAACATCTGAACTATTCCTTTAAGAGACATGACTGATTTCTTTGGCAAACCCATCCAAACCAAAATGCTGTTTCCATTTTATTATTATGGCAATAATACTCCTGCATCTGGTTTCAATCCCTGAATATGTAGAGTTATATCCAGAAGACTTGATGTTGTGCTGCTACTCTTCCTGACTGAACGAGAGGAGGAGGAGGGTGTTCGTATATCATGCATCAATCTATGCTTAAATATTTTTTATTCTGCACAGGCATTAGCAAGGAGCTCCATGTGGCTTAAATAATGAATGGGTAATTCATTAGAACAACACAACAACATATTTGTGGCTGTGCTGAACAGCAGGGTGTGGGAACAAGGCATAATACGCTGGTTGAGAAGCCCTGACTGGAGGCCTTTCTCTCATATGCAGGCTCTGTTTTGAATCACATCACAGGAAATCAATACACTAACGGCTGCACAGACACAGGCAGGTCCTGTCTGACGCTGATGAGCAGTTCTGTTTGATTAAATGGACGTATTATCCTGCTGTAGTCTGGCTGCAGGCGGTGCAGGTTTGGGTCTTCCACAGCGACTCAGTCTACGAGTCCAGGAATCTGCCCTGTCACTGGGACAAAAGCTGCAGGAATGGGGTCAGGCGTGTCCCACTCAAACTTTGTCTGAGCTGGGAGATGCCCCCTCCTCTGGCCTGCCGCCCTGCCGCCCCCTCCCCCGACTCCCCCCGCACCGGACAGTGGAGCTCTGTACTCGAATTGCGAAGGGGGGAATGTTAACAAGCTCAAATGTCACAGGTTTACAAAAGCTGACATTTTAGGTGAGCCACATACATTAACCTTGAATCCTCTTAAAACACACGGGTGCACGCAAGATCGCAGAAGCTTAGCGAGTGCAAAAAACCTTCGGCGGCCTGTAAAAACTTTGAGGAGGAGGATGCTTTCAGGTGTTGCCACAGCTACAGTGAAGCTAATTTCCTGTGTGCTGTTGTGGGAGAATGAAGAGTTTGTTGTAAACTCCAGAGAGCCTGTAAACTTTGTGACCATAAACTGAAGTGAATGTGTGTATGATAATGTGAAGCAGTGATGAATGATAACACATGGGGCATTGATCCCAGTGATTCCTCCTCATGCCGGGTTCAGACTACACAAGGTTTTTGATTCTAGTCTATATCTTCATTGTGATTTTGCAGAGACACATGACATACTACACCTTTCCAAACCTGGGGTGTTGTTGCCAAAACTTCTAATTCACACTTCCACCTCTCACCACCAGCAACCTCTTTCACTCTGCCATGTTTATAGATGCATGCTGGCAGATTGCTCTGTGCTTCCATTGCAAACAAGATTTAAACATGCGTGAGATATATTTAGTGTCAATATCTCCCATTTTCCCATTTTTACTGCTGATGTCCCATTGCCTGAATCCACATTTCTTCTTAAAATATATATATTATTTGATTTAGCAATATAAAAAAGCCCAAGTTAAGGGTTCTTTACACTAGTGGTAGTTCATCCACCACAGAGCATCTTTACACCAGGATGCACCTGCGTGAAATACAAAGTCAACAAGATTCATTGTTTTCCTGTCTAGTTTGGGCGTGACTCAAATGCTGTCGTCCCTACTGCCCAAGTAATCAAACTGACTGTTGAGCTGAATATTTTTGCTGTGATGAAGCGCCTCAGAGTCTCTGTGGTGCAAAGTTGTCATCCAGAGTTATTGTTTTTTCCAGATCTGTCGAAATGATCGTCAGGGTTTCTCTGGTTTCACCGACATAACTCAGCAGTGTCAGTTATTGTTGGCGGAGCCGGCCGCTGTGACAATTAGTCTACCAGCTGAGACTGAGGCTCCTTTAATCTGTCGCAGTGCTTGAAATAAACAGAGGAGAGTGTGTGTCTGTGCGTCGAGCAGCATACACACTGATGCTTTGATTTGAGCCTGTAGACAAACAGAGAGAACGAGATAATACAGTGACTGTATATGAGAAGTCTGCCTTGTGTGTTTGAGCTCCACGCTAATGTCTTCGCTGTGTGAGAGCAGCAGAGAGGAAATGCCTCTGTGATGCTCAGGATTTCCTTTACATTAGTGCAGGCAAGGCCGGTGCAGACATCAAAGTCTGGATGGAAAGTGCACAGAGAGCTTTGAAAATGACTCCTCATCAAGAGAGGTCATTTTCCACATTGTTATAATGAAATATCATCCATCACCCCTGAACATGTGCACTCATGTCAGCAGTGCTGCTGTACATTCACTTCACTTCACTCAGGCACTGTGCTTAAGTAAATATTTGAGCTGCTTTAACTGAAAGATGTAGGGTACAAAGAAAAAACCAATGTATAGATTCGCATGAAATTAAAAAATCTGCTTTTATGTGTGTTTTGTGGACAGGAAAATCAGATTGGAGCTTGCAGTCTACTCAACAGACTCAAAAAGTTGACTTTATTCTCGTCATTTTGACTTTTTCCCTCAAAGTGCTGATCTCTTTTTTTATTGCTGATGATTTATGAGTACATTTAGAGTAGAAATCCATTGCCATTGCAATATTTTTCTTGTGTTTTGAACATAATTGGGTCCAGATTTGACTTTTCTTTTCTTCTTTTATTTCACAAAAGGTCACATAAATCACCAAAGGACAAATAAAAAACCCCAACAAAGATGAAAACCAACTCTTTGACCTGATGATGGGGCTACTGTATACATACCATTTGTAGAGTTTCACCTCCAATGTGGCAAAAAAAAAGATTCTTTAGAGATTTAATCACTGACTTTAAATAGTTAAAAAGTACCCTTTTTATCCTTTTTTATGAATACCACAAAGAGAGAGTGCACATAAATATTGTTTGTCAGATAAAAGAGAGTAAGACTGAAGTCAATAATCCACTTTTTTCCCAGAAATAGACAGCCTGTCGGTAAGGTTGATATGTGGAGCCTTCTATGAAAACAAACCTTTAAAGGTCAAACAGGGAGTCGGTATGCAGCGTCTCATCACATTTTCCTTTCTTTACTCGAAGCCTTGACATTTAAGCGATGAAAGATCAATAAGTTATTGCACAATGAACCCAAATTACCAGAATGAAGCAGAACAGACAGCTTATTGGATAAAATATGACCTAACAGTGCGATATTAGAACATATTTGGAATTTGTTTTCTTTTTTCTGGCATATTATGCCTTGTTTAATTGGTTGTTAATGTGCTTGTGTTGTCTGGTTTGAATATTTCACTGTTCTCTTTATTAAACCAGACATTTAGCTGATGTTTTGATGAATAATGGTGATAAAAAGTGGCTTCTCACTGTGACAGTAAATCGTTCTGCGGGATAAAAACAAATTCCTGGGAACCATCTGCATCTTGTGCAGCACGGCACTGAAAAGTAGTCGATCTTAACTGTGCAGACAAAGAGTCGTAGTCTGTTTGAATGATTGTAAACTCTACTGAAGCTTTCCTGATAATCTACTGTGTGTTTGTCACAGTAAACGGGCATCACATGCAGTGCAGTGGAGGCGGGAGCCAGTTCCCCCAGCCGGCTGCAGGTCCTCTGCTCTCCATGATCCACAGCAGCGATGAGACTCATCACACACAGGTCACACACCAACTCTCATCTCTAGTTAAAGGGACAGTACACCCCACAATAAAAAAAATACAGATTTATTACCTGAAGTTATCAGTCTGGATTGTTTTACTGTGAATATATGTAAATATTGAATATATTTCCACATCCTCATGCTGTAATTTCATCAACATTATTAAAAAAAAGAAACAGAACTACTGAAATTGATTTTGTTTTATTTATTTTTACCCTACTAGTTATGATAAAAGTAATTAATTACTAGGGAAGTTAAGTTTTACTTACTTTTTTGTTGTTCTTTTTTGATGCTTCAGTTCTCTATTTATAAAACTGAATCTGAATACTTTATTCTGAAAAGCACAATCATTTGATAGAAACAGAATTTCTAGTATGACAGAAATACAATATGACATATATCTAATAATGAATGATAATTAATTAATTATTTATCAATATTAGAACAATGTGATGCATTAAAGGAACATTACATTGCATTGGCAGTGTATAGGTTAGAAAGGTAGGTTAGAAAATACAACATTTAACACAACATCCTATATAAACCAGGCCCATTTCTGTCTTTATTCTTATACAGATAGAGAGACAGCAATTGTTTTTGGTTGAACAGACACATAAATAGCCCTACTGCTAAGACAAAAAATGTTTTGTTTGTTTATTTTGGGGCGTACTGTCCCTTTAAGCCCAGATTTATCATTTACTTTTTGTGCTTTGCTACTTTTATAATGTATTTTTACTGTATTTTTACCCTTTTTCTCCTGTTGCCTCAGGAGGAAGATGCAGACATTAAGTGCAGCCTCAGTGGAGTGACGAGGGACAGCACAGGGACGGACAGCGGCTTGTGGGACACTGTGGACTCAGAAGATCTGCTGCCAGCCACTGACACGCCTCCTCCCTGTTCAGAGGATTTCTACCCTCCGTCTATACCCTGCTCTCTGTCTCTCTCTCCCGCCGACCAGGCCCTCGCCAGGCTGAACCGTCCCACTTCCTCTGAGCCGACCAATCAGAGGGAGAGCCCGCCCATGGACACCTGCGACCTCAGGTACGAAGCATGCTTTATTCTAACCAGAGCGCAGTGTTTTCCGTGTGGTGTCTCTGTTCTAACTGGTCATCCGTTGCTGCACAGTCCCAGTCTCGTGGCTCTGGAGGTGGACAGCGAGGAGGACAGCGCCGAGCCGAAGTCTCCACTCTCCCCGTTCTCGTCAGATGTGGAGAAAAATGAAGACAAAAGGGAAACCTACCGTCCCTCCCCTGACCTGACGTGCACTCGCAGCCAGTCTGCCTCAGCATGTGAACCCACCACAAAGGTAAAACAACATCTCAGCCTCCTCTGACACACTTTCAGCAGATATTTCCACTTCTCCTTTGGTCGTAAGGAGAAGTGGAGTGGAAGTTTTCTCTTTTCTTGGCTTTGAAAATGGAAATACAAGCAATGAGAAAAAAAGCATGGTACGAATAAAAAATATAGTCAATATTATTACCATTAGTACCCATTTTTTTTCCAAGTCTTGCTTGAAGAGAAAGTAACTTGTCCAGTAACTTGTCAGTACTTTTATATTTCTTGTTAATTTTGCTTGTTTGTTTTTATTATTTTCTTAATACTTCTTTCTGTTTTAGCTGTACACTTTTTGTTACTGTAATACTGAAAATGTCCCCATTGTGGGACTAATAAAGGAATATCTCTTCTAAAAACTTTTTCCTTTTGTCAAATGTATCCAGTTATTTATTTAGTTATTGTTATAATTATTATTTTTTTCACTGATTATTCTTCCTTGCCTAGGAATTGGGTGACCAGGGGATCCGACTGCGTTCGTATTCCTACTCTTCTCCCAAAATCAGCTTCCGTCCTGCTCGTTTTACCCGTGAAAACCACTCCTCTGACATCGGCCCCGGTCAGTAACTCTGGAACTCTTTATTCCCTCACATGGTGAAAAAACACTTAACTAACAATGTTTCTGTGAACTAACTACTTGTTTGGTGTTCCACTAATAAAACAGCCTTTTTAAGTTCTGTTCATATGAATCCAGGTGTCACTAATATACTAATATAAAATACAGTCAACTCCCAATGACGTCATGTTTTAACAATCTTTGCATCAAAATACTGCCATGCAATGATCTATCCCGGAGAAAGATCTCATTTTATGGCAGTCCAGTGTGGAGTTGACTGTGCAGTGTGTGGTGATGGTTGTGTGTGAGCAGCCCTGTGTGTGTCCACTGTGTCCTGTAGATGCCGTGCTCCACAGTGTCAGCCACAGCCGATCTCTCCTTCAGGCCCTCTCTCTGTCTAAATCTCTGTCTCTCCTCCACCCTGGTAGTAAGTACTGGACACCTGCAGCCGCCACACCGCGCTCTGCCCCAGCATGGCCAGCACGCCGCTGTCAGTGTCCGTGCTTATGTGTGTGTTAGAGTCAAGGTTGTTACTGTAAACTGATTCAACTGCTGAAAATCAACGTTTTTAAATACTCTACGAGGATTTGTAGCATGTTTTAGCTCATTGTCACGTCTGCACGGTCTGAGTGCTTTTCTAGTTGTTATATAAATATCTATGAGTACTTTACAACACTTTGTTAAAAGTGTAACCAAAATTTAATTTGAATCATAAAACTGTAATAACCTTGACGTGTGTTTGCATGCATGTCTGTGTGTGTAATGTATTGAGGAGTGGGAGAGATACGAGGTCTCTGAGGGGTCAGCGCTCTGTGTGTGTCCACGCTGCAGCTTTATTGTTCTGTCTTGTAGCTGCAGATCATCTGTTTTACATAGTGATTGTGATTATATTCAGGTGCTTCAGTTTCTTTGGCATGTAAATGAAATCTGTTTTTCTTTTTTTAATCAAATATTCAGTCTGCAACAAGCTGAAGTTCAGAATAAAGCTTCCTAATTATCCTTTAATACTTTATTCCAGGAGTTATTAGAAATGTACATTTGTTTACTTTTTATATATATATTTTTAAATACTATTATGTTCATAATTGTAGCATTCCTTATAGCGAGTAACTAATACTTGCACAATTAGAATGAACAACAAACTACATAAGTAGATAAAAGCATAAGGAAAAGAAGAATAAGGTTAGGAAAAGAATAATTATTGATTTTTTTTTCATGAATATTTGGTGCTATATGTGCTTTTCCTGTCAATTTTAAATGTTTCTTAAACAAAACTTTTAACAACTTGTCGTCATTCTTCCTGTTCACAGAGCAGAGAGCCTCCAGCATATCAGAGCAGTCACATGAAACAAGGTATTTAAGCTTTTATTGATACATGTTATTTGCATTACTTTGTATTCTGGTTTCCTTTTTCTGCCTTTTCAGTGTCAGCGTGGCTCTCTGTCCGAACACTAAGCAACTCAATCATTGGGTCTTTCGCTCTTAATTAGAATTTGCAGTATGTTTCATCAAATATGTAACCGGCAGCTGCAGGAGCAACATATGTGGGTAAGCATGAGGACCAGGTTGCCTGGTGACAGCGGGCACTTTTATGGAGCTCCTTTGTCCTTGTGAAGCAGAGCTGCTGTTTTGATCCTGTGTCTTATTCTGAAGTCGTGACGTCAAGATATCAGTGTGACCCTGAGCTCCTTCCAGACCTGTTGTTCTGTGGATTCTAGCCTTTAGATAAGATCAGCAGCACCATAGATACACGCCACAATACATAACGAATGTATTATATTTAACGAAGGTGATGAGAAAATCATCTTTTAGGCTTTGAAAAATGGTTTCAAATATTTTCAGTGTGCTCTACTCAGTATTTAACTCAGACAAATGCTGAATTCTCCCTTTTTAATCAGCTCAAATCCTTTTATATTGCTAGTTTACAAACTAACTTCCTTTTTTCCCTTCCAGCACCTAACTGCATTACTCCTATTGTACTATGACCAGGTTTCCTCTGATATATTCATCTATCTACTTGTGAATGGTGTTAATTAGATGGGGGATGGTGATTACTGAGAAGAAACACACGTTTTCAGTGTGATAGAGGATTTTGATAATGTAGGTGAGGTTTAAATTCGATGGCCATCTGTATTTATTTGAGTCAGAATAATCGACGAAAAGCTCCTACAAACTGAAGAGCAGGCAAGGAATTAAAGGGGACACAGGCAGTGGAAAAATGCCCGTGTTATGTGGCAAAACAAGCATTTTTAGTGTAGTAACTTAACATTGATGCTGCGTAATTGCAGCTGGTTTGTGGCTGCCTGTTACAGCGTTCTCTATTTCCAAAATATTGTTCTCATTAGTCGCATCGGCATGAAAACATGAGAAACAGATGAAAAATGTTCCCCTTTAACAAGCATATTTACATCTTTAATATTTAATTTTAGCTTGTCTCCTCGGCCTTTGTGGCTTCTCAGCAGTATTAAAATGTCAGTGTGTGTGTGTGTGTGTGTTGTTTACAGGGAGATTAGGTTCCGTCAGCGAGCCCAGTCTGCTGATGATGACGAGGGCAGCATGGAGCTGGCAGAGTCGCTCCAACACCTCACCCTGTCTGAGTTCCTCAAAGAGTACGAGGAGGACGTCCTTCTAGCTCCTCTAACATTCGCTTTAAACAAACTAACCCCAACCAAAGCTCACAGCTACACGCTCACACACCCTCCTCTCCTTCTTTCATTCTCCTCTCCTCTCTTCTCATCTGCTCCCTTCCTTTCCTCACCTCAACACCTTGTCCTTCCTTTCCTCTCCACTCCTCCCTTCCTCTGCTCCCCTCCTCTTATTTCCTCTCCTGTCA
>CAFUXE010000098.1:1031774-1058117 GCA_903364295.1 Serranus cabrilla
TTGCTTTTGTTGTCCTGTAGACTCCGCAAGAAGAAAATGAGGATGGCGTCAGTTTACCAACTAACACAAACCAAATATAGATTTCTGAGTGTTGTGAAGCTGTAGAACACAAATTGCACTCACATTCATTTGGTGTTTCCTCAGGATCGAAGAGGAGGAGTTGGATAAGTACAACATCCCGACAAAGGTGGAGTCAGAGAAGTACAAAGTCATTCGTACCTTCAGTTTCCTCAAGAGCAGGATGTCCAGTACACGCAACAAGACCAAGGTAAAGCTAAACCCTGAACAGTCCACGCCTCTGTTCTTACACCCAGCCAAGACACAAAACATTCATACAACTGGAATATAAGGAATAACTGCTTGCTGTGGCTGTAAATCTAAGCCAGCGTTTGCACTCTCAGCTGAATGTATTAACTCAAAAACTGATATTTCCATTACAGTGTGCTCTCTAAGTGCAGGTGTGTATGTCTATTTATGGTATTTACAAAAAAAATTGTAAAGGTCCAGGTTCAGGTTTGGAATTTGTGACTCTCTGGGAGACACAACCAGGAAACGTTTCTGGGAATAACTGAAGGTCAGAGTGACAGACCAAACACGGTGTCCAGCGTCTTTCCTTTTAATGATTAATCCCCTGTTGTTGAGTCAGCACAGAGACTGGAAGCCCTCCCCGACCTGCATCTGTTGTTTATGCTCCGCTCCATTTCCTCGTCGGTTGGACTTTCTTACGGTTCAGAAAAAGGCGGGGATTCCTTCCAGGATCATATATCTACTTACATGTGGCAGAGTTTACTCTGCAAACAGAGACTCTCCCTGGTTTATAGAAATGTGAATCGAGGCCTTCTTTGCTCTGAGCTCTTAGCCGTAGCTGTCACGTTTTGTCTCTGTCTGTGAGGCCTCTATGTTTACTCTCATGTCTCCGGCATGGTTTTCCAAGGGTAAGGGGAAGGACAGAGAGGCCAAGGATCGGCAGCTGAATGGACATCGGTTTAACACAGGGTCCTGTTTGGGCCCCACTGTGTGTGTGGTGTGTGATAAGCCAGCTTCTGGAAAGGACATGCTGCACTGTTCCGGTAAGTCATAGCTTAAATCCATTTTTTCCCTTTTTTGGGATAAATATCACATGTCAAAATTTAAAAAATGTATCTTTCTTTCCCAGTTTGTACTGCAATCGTCCATAAGGGCTGCAAGGATTCTATCCCACCATGTTTGAAGGTAAGTCTGGAAATACTGGAATAAAGAATGGTTTGAAGTGGGAATGCACGATGTTATCAGCATGTCATCGGCCTCAGCAAATAAAGCAATATTATGTAGAATTATTTTTTTTTTAGATTAAGACTGTTAAATTTCAGAGTGAAGTTCATTGGCTGTCAGAAATATGAGCAGCTGTACATGAGCAAAAGTTAAGATTACACTACTTATTGTCAAAAACGTACAAAACTCAACCAAACTTTGCTCTTAAAAAGAGCTAAACATCAAGCAAGTACAACCGTAGACATAGCAAGCCAGCTAATATTAAAGTTACAACTGACTAACTACTTACTTTAGCAACAAATTAAGCTTTCTCTCCACCACAAACCACGTAAATCACAGAGAATCAAGGCAGAGCAGCTAGATGGACATGAGAGGGAAAACCAGACAGCATTTTCTTCAGAAACACAATCCAGACTCACCAAAATCAGCAACTTGTGTGTTAGTGCTTCAAAGCAACATGTTGCACCTGCTTACCAAAGTTAAAAAATCGGTACAACAGGCGTTTTGGGCGCAAAGTGGGAATGACAAAGGCAAAATAGTTTAGAAACTGTTTTCCCCCCTTACAATCCCTATAAAGGTGAGGCTTTAGTGAAGCTAGCAACTTTGCTAATTGCAGGGATTTTTAAGTATAAGTACTAAAAATCAGTGTATTTTATGTCTGCATCTGCCATAGGGACATCACAATAAGAACTGGCATAATAAAATGAGCTGAAAAATAGTGACAAAAATCCAATATCGTGCATCCTTATTATTAACCACTGATCTCCTTGCAACCTGTCCTCGTGTCCGTTGTTTATAAGCTGCCTTTCTCATTTGTATTACTTAGAAACTTCAGGATAAGTATGCTGTTACCATGGTGAAGAACAGGACAGCATCCCTCCCACAGAGTGAGTTTACAACACAAGGGTCGCCGCTCTCCAACTGAAACTTCCTGTTTGTAACTGGAGTTAATTGTTAATTCTCTTTGGTTTTGCTGCAGATTTCACAGTGAGGGACAGTCCTCCTCAGTGCCTCGTCCCCGTCTCTACCTCTATGCCTGCCATGAAAGACACCGCGGCCCAGCCATGCCTCCTCTCCGGGACTTTCCCCAACAGTGACAGGTCAAAACGCTCACAGACTTCATGAATGACAGATTCTGATGCGGGGATGTTATTTGAGGTTTTGGGGTGATATTAATGGTTAATGTTTTAACAGTCGGCTCAGTGAGAGTCCAGAGACGGAGTCTGATGCCTGGAAGGTGACGAGCCGGTCAGATGAGCTCCTGCAGACTCCGGCGTCCTCCACCTCCACCGACTCCTCATTCGGAGAAGGTACGAGAACAATGAGGCTCGTTGTTTTAGCTTTTTACTGATTTTCACAAACCTGTAAAGCCGAGTTTCTCAGAACGATACACAAAGAGATTCTAAAAATTATAGATTTGTAAGATTAGAATGTAATCTCTAGATTATTATGATATTTAATCTTTAAAATAGATTTTATTAAACTAAGAAGGCTCTTTAAAAGTTTAGTAAACAAATTTACTAAACCCAAAGCACAAAAAAATAATAAACTGGATATCTAATGGTGCAACAAAGCAACTTTCTTTTTTTTTAACATATTCGGAAATATGAAAATTGCAACAGCATCTTTGGATATCTAGAAAAGTGCTACACGAGTTGAATGTATTATTATTATTATCATCATCATTATTATAGATATCCATATTTATATATGACACTTACTCAAAATTGGGTTGCTGTATTTATTTGTAATATTTAGTTTAGTACATTTGTTCAAATGTATTTGTTAAATTTACTCACAAATCTTTGTAAACCTTCTTTATTTGTAGAGCATGAAACACAGATTTATCACCAGTATTGTGACTAATGTCTCATATAACCAGCCCCAGAGATAAGATGTAAATTACGATGGGTGACAGTAAAGAACTCTGCCTCTTTCCAGTAAATGTTGTGAAACTGGATCTTGTTTTTTTTTATTTATTCCTCATCCTCCCTGCAGACTGTGTGGATGCGTGTATCCACAGTGACATTTCTGCTGACGCTGTGGATTATGAGGCTGAGTCGTGGAGTCTTACTGTGGAGCACAAGTTCTGCAAGAAGCAGGACAAGCGAGCTGTCAAGAGGCAGGATGTTGTCTACGGTAAGCAGATGTGTCAGTATTTCATATATTAAATTGCTGTAATCACATATAATTGTTTTAAATGATTGAGTCACAGATTTCTGAGGTGATAAAACATGTTTTTATGTGACACATGTGTTGAATTTTAACCTCAGAGCTGATGCAGACCGAGCTGCACCACCTCCAGACGCTCCACATCATGGCCGAAGTTTTCCGGCGAGGCATGAGGGAGGAGGTGCAGCTGGATACAGAAGCGGTGGAGCGGGTCTTCCCCTGTCTGGACCAGCTGCTTCTCTTCCACCACGCCTTCTTTGCTGCCATGAAGGAGCGGCGGCACAGCTCCGCCCAGCCCCAGGGACACAGGAACTACCTCATCCAGCGGATAGGAGACGTCCTGCTGCAACAGGTTCTCCGGCCCTCTGGGGCTGCTTCTCTCTTTGATGTAATACATGGAAATGAGTGTTGGTGCTAATCACTAGGTGTGTTTTATTCCTCCGCAGTTTTCAGATGAGAATAGCGAGAAAATGAAGCAGGTGTACGGAGAGTTCTGCAGTCGCCACAATGAGGCGGTCAGCTTCTTCAAAGAGCTCCAGCAGCATAACAAGAGATTTCAGAGCTTCATTAAGGTATTAAAGGGATAGTTTGGAGTTTTCTTCTTTGAGGTTCTTATCCATAGTCAGTGGATTATGTACAACCAGCATGGACTGTAGCAGCAAAACAAATGAAATCAGTTTCAGTGTATGCTATGTTTAGAATATTTGTATTGCTTTACCTTGCCATCAGACAACCCTTTCCCCTACATACTTTTAAGGGCTCTTTTTCTGTTGCATATCCACCGCTAACAGGAATGCTAAAGTGATGTAAGCCAGCCGGCAGTTGACAAATCCAAATCATTTTTTATATTATATGCTCAGGAAAGGCTGGACTTTGGTCCATTTGTCTGAGGTTTCTCTCTTTGCTTTTAATCTCAAGCTGTAGTTAGTGCTTTGTGGTGTCCGTTGTTTGGTCAGTTAACAGGTTCACCATCCCCGCCCCATCCTGTTTTGAACATCTGATTTTTTTGGAAGAGTACCTGCTCTGAAATAGGACCTAAAAAGGTCCCTCAAAATGAAACTATATGATCCATAACAGTAAAAAAAAAGGGAGCTCTTGAAATAATGAAAACCTTCCTAATGACTGAAAACATGTAATGCTTCAGTGAAAGCCACCAGAAGAGTAGTTTTACCTTGCAGGAGTAAGCTGTTTCAGACTTGAGAAACTATTTCTTAGGTCTAAGAACTCATTACTATTTTATCCTGTCTGCAAGGCAAGAACTCTGTACGGTCCCATTTCTTACAAGGCCATTTTAAGGGAATTTTTTAGCTCCTGTTCCAGAGTAAGGACTCTTCCAACGTGTTTGAAGAAAACATAACAGCTGTAGTACCTCATGGGAAAAAAGTTGTCTGACATCACAGTAAAGTGGTGAATTGCTTAACTTTCTCCAAACTGGGACCTTTACTTCAATTAAAGCACTGACTATGGATAAGTCTCTCATACTGCAGCACTCCAAACTGTCCTTCACAGGACAAGTTAAAGCACCACTACCCTTCTGATCAGAGAGATGTAGCATGTTACATTTTATATTCCTTTTTTTAAGCAACAAGGTAATAATTCTTTGGTGAGACGGAGAGAAATCCCAGAGTGCATCTTGCTGGTAACCCAAAGGATCACAAAGTACCCTGTGCTGCTGGAGAGGATCCTGCAATATACTCAAGGTCAGTCATCTACTGCCCTCTGCTGGCCACATGGGAGTATGGTCAAAAACAGCACAAGATACAAACTTTGACTCTAAAAATATACAAAGCAAGATATCTCTATGTATTTGTGCTTCCTCAGAGCAAACGGAGGAGCACGCCGACCTCTCCAAAGCTCTGGCTCAGATTCGAGAGGTGATAGCAGCCGTGGACCTGAGCGTCAGCGAGTACGAGCGGCATCAGAGGTTACAGGAAGTGTGGAACCGCATGGAGAACCGCAGCGCCGCCAAGCTGAAGAACGGCCACGCCTTCCGCAAGCAGGACATGATGGGGCCGGGACAGACGCTCAAACACCAGGGCCTGCTCCTGTGGAAGACCGCCACCGGGCGGCTTAAAGGTGAGACCAATGATTTACTCTTATTTTTGAATGTGTTTACATAATGTGAATAAATGATAAGTCTGTCTGTCCTGCTTACTTCCACAGATGTCCTGGCGCTCCTTCTCACAGACACGCTCATCTTCCTGCAGGAAAAAGACCAGAAATATACATTTGCCACAGTGGTACGCACACACTCATTCAAACCGTTATCAGCTGTGTCTCTGTTATGATGTCACACCCTATTACCTGCTCTGTTTTACACCATCAGTTAAAGTGATATTCCTGCCCACTGTTAATGTGCTTCAGGACCAGAAGCCTCCAGTCATCGCCCTGCAGAAGTTAATAGTGCGAGAAGTAGCAAACGAAGAGCGAGGGATGTTTCTGATCAGCGCCTCAGCTGCCGGGCCAGAAATGTACGAGGTCCACACGTCATCCAAAGAGGAGCGAAACACCTGGATGAGGCTCATCAGAGAGGCTGTGGAGAGGTGTGTGCACGTCTGCTTAGGAGTTATATACGAGGTGATGGCGACAAATACTTGGTGTAACATAGATGGAAAAATTAACACTGGATTAAAAGTGAAAGTACTGAAATGTTGTGACATTTCAACAATTAAAACTGTCTTAAATGTTTTCTGTTGCCATCAACTAAAACTACAGTATGAAGGATAAAAATGACTAAAATATGACTGAAACTAATGAGCATTTTCATCTAAAACTAAGACTAAATCTAAAATAAATGACAAAATGAACTCTGGTTCAAAGAAGTTTGACTAAAACTATAATATGAAGTGAAAAACATTTTTTTTTTTTACAAAAAGTTACTAAAATGTTGTGACCTTTCATCAACTGAAACTGTTGTAAAATGTGGTTGAAATTGTATTACTTTTCACCGACTAAAAGTAGCCTAAAACCACAGCATTTTCAGATCTACATGTTCAGATTTCATCACTTGTGACTGTTTCTCTGCCCAGCTGTCCGGAGGAAGAAGAAGAAAACACGAGTGAAACTGAGGAGGAGAAGCGAGCGGCTGAGGCTCGTTTTCAGAAGATCCATAAATTACAAGGTATCTCCAAACCTGTGGCATCATTTCTTTGTTACTTGTTTTCCATATTCTCTACCCCTGAGTTAACGTTTCACCATCCTTCCCCGTGCGTCAGAGAGCCTGCTGAGCCAGGACCAGCGGATCTGCTCCAGCCTGGAGGAGAAGCTGCAGGTGTACGCGGCGCTCTCTGCTCTGAGTGGGAGGACGGACGCCTCGCTGGTGGAGCCGCGACTGCTCGTCCAGCCGCACTCGGAGGAGCCGCCCCAGGCCACCGTGTTGCTGGCTGCAGCTCTGCAAGAGGGTGAGCATCTTACATATACTGCACCCTGCAGGGAAAACACTGAGTACAGTGTTTGTTTTTTTGAAAGTGAGAGAAATATGAGACTACTTTCAGCTTTTGTTTTGCATTTTAAAGCACCATATATATATTTAATAAAGGGTTTAAATATTATTTTTCATGACATATACAGAGCAGTTTTATTTCACCATCTTGAAACAATACAGCTTTGGTGTCCTGCTGTAGCAGCTTTTCCTTTATCAGCTTATCACAAAACCTCATCTGAATTTATTATGATTTAATGTCTTTTTTTAATTTTCCCCATGCTGCAGTTCTACTCTCTGTCTTCCTTAAAAAAAAGTCTTTAATAAGTGATATCCAGAAGCAAAGATAAAATTAACAATCAAATAAATCCCATAAACTCCAGTACAGCCGACATCACATTACTGCAAAGCATGTAAATGTTTCATTAACCTTTTTAATTATTAAAAAACATTAAATTCTCTGTTCTGTCATCTATTATTCCATTACTATTCTTCTTCTTCTTTGTAGAATTCTTTATTTTTTTTTCAGCTTTTAACGGTATCATTTTAACAAAAATTTAAACTTTGGTGTTTTTCTTTTTAAAGAGGAAAAAATTAATGAATAAATAACAATAATAGTCTTTTATTGTAATTATCTATCATTCCATTACTTTTCTTCTTTTTTTTAAAAAAAAATTCTTTATTTTTCATCAGCTTTTTACAGTATAACATACACAAAAAATAGAACATGGGTTGTTTTCTTTTTAAAGTGTGGAAAATAAATAAATAAATAAATAAATAAATAAATAAATAAATAACAGACATGTAGATATGATAGATATATGGAAAAATATTCAATTTATTTTACTGGTGTCTTTTGTTTTTGCCTTGGTATTGTTTCAATATTGGCATTAATAACTGAAGGCAGGGTGTTGTATTCAGGGTATTATGCATTCCTTGGTTGTAACAATCTCTCATATTTAATGGTTTAATATAATTGAACAGCGCGGTTAATTTCCCACTTGTTGTTGCTTTTGTTTTCCAGCCGAGAACCTTAAAGTCACGCTGTCCTCCAAGGCCAGTTCACCATCGAGTCACAGCCCAGACTCGGACACGGACTCTGTGTTTCCTGTCAGCCCTGCTACACCCGTACTGCCCCCCTCGGACTCTGACAGCTCACCTGAAAACCCGGAGGCCGGTGAGGGGAGCTGGACTGAGTCTCTGCTGCAAAAAGCAGACACGAATGACATCGACTTCAAGGTACAGAACGGTTTCTGCTCTAAATAATATACACAGCTTGTCGTGGCTCTTGTTTGACCCCGTGATATAAAAAAGATTGTGAATTTAATAGTTTAGAGTTAAATATTGATGCAACAACATGATGTAATGTCTTTCCATTATTGTACTCGTAATGCTGGAGGTTCGGCGGTATTGCAGAAGGTATTATTGGTCGTAACAGCCTCTTACAGGCTGCGTCTCAGCCTCACCGCTTTCCATTCCTCCCCAGATGTGTGGCTCAAGATTGCCAACAGTTATTTTAATAATTCAGCACTGCCTATTAGAATTACATTTCAGTCTTAATGTGATGAATCATTGATAAGCTCATAATAAAGGAAGAAGTCCATTTGGTTCCCAAAGGTACTGCAACATTAAAAATGGATATGGAGACTTATTCCAATTACAGTGCCACAGTTGTGCTACCGTTTGCAGCTCTGTGTGACCTGTGAGGTAAATGAGAGGAGCGAATCATTTTATTATGGACTGCAGTGTGTTAATGTAACCCTAAACAGTGAGGTGGGACACCATGTGGCCTCGAGGGGGCGCTCATGTTGCATGAATCATGTTTTTACTGTCTTTAGCTTTTCCCTGTGAGTAGATTGGACAAAGTGTGGCATTTAAAATGCATGAAAAACACAGCAGGCTAATGAATCTGCATGTTGTGTGTGATTTCTTTCCATTAACAGATTGCTCAGAGTGTCCAAAGCCTGACCCAGTTACTCTACAGTCTGCAGGTGAGTGCATTATTCAGTACACAGCTAACCACCTGGCTGCTTTATATCCTGCTCACAGCCCTCATCTTTATTATTATCCAATCAGCAAGTCAGCAAACAAACAAAGCTCCTCTGCTCTCACTTTGAACATATACATGCTTTGTTGGTCTCATGCTCAGTGATGATAAAGGCTTTAATATGCCTGCACGCTGCGGCTCCAGTAAACAGAGAACCAACAATGTGCTCAGCTGTTTGAAGCCAAAGGCAGCGAGCTACGGGAGTGAGAATCCTACTGATCTTCCTCTCTGCTGAGAGACATACGAGGGTCTTTTGTTTCACTACACACACTCGCGCTGTTAAGTATAAAATGTAAATTTGTGCCGAGAGAACGTGTGTGTATTTGCATGAGGGGATGTGTGCGCGTACTCTTGCCCGTCTGTGTGAGCTTGAGGTTTTGATTTCAATGATCATTTTCATATTCAAAGTTCTGTATCCATTCTCAGATATGAACCTGAAAACCACACTCCTACCAGTGTAGGTGGGGTCATTTCACCATGTGAAGAGATTCTGTTTTCTTAGCGTATGAATGCCAGGGCGGCCGGGAAAGGCTGATCATAAATTTTTTTTATTCAAATCACCTGTCTTATTTTCTGCAGGTAGGATGCACCTGTTGTCGAAGGGAGGATTTGGGCTTTTTTGAAGTAGGGATGTGTGAGAAACTTATTCACAGTCAGTGTATTAGCTAATGTAGATGGCAGTTGATATGCTGACACAGAAGCTAAAGTTCCTGCTGTGGATGGAGCAGCAGCAAAACTTATTTTAGCCTCCTACAAAAAGGCTCACCTTAAAAAATATATGTATATGTATCAGTCAATACATGAAAACTGCACTTTAATGTCTGATATCAATACCTTCAATACTCTAATCAAATATATAGTTACTGTGCTAATAAAGAAATATCTTATCTAGAAAGACAAAAGTTTCATAGTGGACAGGAACATAAGACAAGTAAGGAAAGTTTCCACTATATTGAGAATATTTTCACCACCTTGCCGTCAGACAGCCCTGTTTAAGTTTAGGCCAGGAGAACAAAAGCCGATTTAGTCTATCATCAAAGCCACCAGACTCCACTCAAAAAAACAGCATTTTAACATCGCAGAACACTGCATGTGCTGGTGGACCATTGCCTCGATCAGTTAGTTTGCTTGTGTTATTGTGTGACTTTGGTAAATCTGAGTTAACCCTTTAAAACACTAACAAAATCACCCAATAACCTGAAGAACTAGACAATCAGCTGTGGTAGAGCAGCAACTCCTGTGTTCTGCAATGTAAAATGACTGTTTTTGTAAAAGGAATCTGGTGTCATTGATGGGAAAATAGAGAAGCCTCAGTTCCTCCCATGTAAACTGCTAAATAAAGGTAAAAACGAGGCTCTGTCTCTTCTTTTCTGTTCCAGGCCGCAGTGACCATGCAGGACAGCTGCTATGAGGTCCAGAGGCTCCTCCTCCAAGAGACAGGACGCCCTTCCCCTCGTGCCCAGCGGCCGCACCTTCCGAGCATCCGGGGCAACACCTTACAAGAACAGGAGAAGCAGCGGAACCTGGAGAAGCGGAAGGAGGAGGTGGCGGCGGCTCAGCGGCTCCAGGACCGCCTGCGCCAAGAGAAGGACCGCTGGGAGAGGGAGTGCCAGGCCAGGGAGAGCCAGCAGGGGGAGCTGGAGAGCAGGCTGCAGGAGAGGGAGAGGCAGTGCCACCTGGAGACGGAGAGGCTGAAGCGCGAGAGGGAAGAGCTGGACGAGCAGCTGGAGGAGTACCAGCAGAGCCTGGAGCGGCTCAGGGAGGGCCAGAGGAACGTGGAGAGGGAGCGGGAGCGTCTGGAGAACCAGCAGACGCTGCTCCAAACCTGGAGACACAGCCGGCAGAGGAGTCTGCCCACTGTGATTCCTCACATGGTCATCCCTCTGGATGGGCAGCAGGTAGCTGGGGGGGGACACACAACTGGACACTGTCCTCTTTCTGTGGATATTAAAATAACTTCTGACGTTAATCGAGGGCTCAGTCGTGCCCCTGACTGAAGCTCTTGACCCTGACACGGGTGTGCGGTAGATATGCAGTGTTTATGGAGTATTTCTTGGCTCAAGCCATTAATGAGAAGCTTTTCTCAGACAGCTATCAGCCTGAGTTACGCTGGTTCACTCATTTACACAGAGCAACTCAATCCCCTCTTGATATACGACCTGCGATAATGAGAGCAATTTCAGCATCATTTGTCTTAGTGCTCCAGCAGCTCCACTCACCAATAAACATCTTAATGATTGATGATAATTAAACCGTTGCACATAAAAAGCCCCGACAAAATAATTAAAACTAGAGGCACGCAGCCCAAGAAACCAATCAATCGTGTCCGAAAGGACTTAAATTATCGACACTTTGTTTGAAAAGCACTACAGTGAAATGTCCCCCGCAGCTGGAAGGCACGGAGGATAAAGGGTGCTCTGTTCTCCGCTGCCCTTTTAGGACTCCGTGTACCTCACATGGACGAGCAGCAGTGGTGAAACTAATATAGCACATACATCTACGTGAGCCTGTGCTTTGTGCTGCTCAGTTCAGCAGGTGTGACTGTTCAAAAGACGCACACTGAGAGCGCCCAATGGACGGACAAATGAGCAGACTCGTGTTACAATATTCCCTCTCTCCCTCATTAATTTACACACCACCGTGGGCTCTTTACAGGCTGCATGCGATGAGGCTCTCCTGGCTTTTTTTTTTGTGCAAACTTATTTATTTTCATTCATCTATTTCAGTCTGTGTGGAGGCTGCATTAACAGCAGTGGGCTGACAAAAGGCGTGCGGAGGCAGTGGAGGTCCTAATGTTCCCCTGGTAATGTTTTAGCCAGAGGCAGCAGTTCACAGGGTCAGAGACAGATCGAATGACGCACACACACACTCACACACCATCTCTCAGGTTGTTTCTAATTAGCTGTGCTGCCTCTGCTCCGGAGAGGAAAGGAGGCCATGGTGATGTGAAGATGGGACAGGAGAGAGGGGGTATTAGGAGAGGGCAGGAGGGGGGCTGCAGCAGCTTTTACCTGATATTAAAGGGCCAGTTTGCTCAAATGACCCACCATTTTTCACACTTATTGTTCCTTTAGGTGTGAATTTTTAGCTTTTTTGTCCAGAGTTTTCCCTCTATTTCAATATAATTTGTTTGTGGAATCACATTTAGAACAAAAATTCTGCAGAAAAGTATCTTTTTAAGATCACTGTCCATTACTCAGTACAATAAAAAAAACACACAAAATAAGTAGTTTTCATGTCAACCTTTCTATCAAATAAATATATATAAAAATAAAAATCTGTGTATTGTTCAGATTTCATTAAGTCTTCTTCTGAATCTGATTTTCACCTTTCATCTCTGTTGCTGAATGTGACATTTACTCTCTGTCTCTCAGGACTCGACATCAAGCCAGTCCAGAGACCTCTCCGGGAACGGCTCCGTGTTTGTGAATGAAGCTGCGTTCGCCGGCACCAGCGTCAACAACCGCCGCCACAAAAGAAATGACCCCAGCGCGCACAACTGTCTCAACACCCTGCTGGCGAGATCCAACAGCAGACAGCCCCCCACAGCAAAGACTCCCCACGGTCCAGACTCCCAGGGGTGGATGATGGGGACAGGATACCTGTACAGCCCTGCAGGAAGGCTGCAGCACACAGCCGGCGGTAGGAACTCAATGTTTTATCACCTGTGATAGGTTGTACTTATAGTTTGAAGCAAAATAGGGGCTTCATAAGGAGACAGATTTTCATGTTTTGTTGTCTCCTGCTACTGTAATACATGCTCTGCGGGATGGCTGCATTTATGTCCTGTTCACATGTAGCCACATTCTTATTTGAGCCCGACTGGATTTTTGAGATGATGCCGATACTAATTTTAGAGGGTGAAACCGTCGATAAGCGATATGGTGGCAGGAATGAAAGCATTTTAATGGCGGGTCTTGATTTTAAATGATCAGTTAATCTGGTTATTATTTTCTTGCCTTATTGTTCAGTTACAATTTCCTCAGAAATTTACATTTTATCCTCAAGCAACACTTTTATGATCATGGTCATTTGCTGCAGAAAATAATATACAGCACTTTTAATCAATTATCAAGATTTTTTTCTATCAGTCGACTTTTCGATTCCTGGACTAACTGTTGCAGCTCCAGCCAGAATAACTTTTAAAGCAATAAAAGGTAAAAAGTAAATGAGCTTTTGAGCATGAAACTACATTAATTTCCATATTAATGAGGAAAAACAGATTTTTTCAAGCTTTTTTTTTTTTGCTTTCAGATACCATCTGTGAAGGGACCTTAGTTGGCATAGAAAAACACACTAATGAATGCATCAAGTAGCTCAATTCCTGATTTTCATCAGTGCTTATGTTTAATATCCTGTATCCTAGTGCTAATGGTTTGACATTACACAGCTCAAGTGCCTCTGGTATTGGACAGCAGTGTGCTGTTATCGTACTGTCTCTGCTGCTTAACATAAATGAGAGATCTGCTTCCTGTGAGAATGTAAACAAACCCTCTGCCTGCGCTGGTTTCACCCGTGTACGTGAGAGCGCACTGTACACAAACACACCCGGCTCTCAAGGCTCTATCCCTGCTGAGGCCCTGTCTGTCCTTCCTCTCAGTTAATCAGTGTCTCCTGACAAAGGAGCCACCCCCTCCTCCCCCACCGTGTCCACCTGCACAGGCAGCAGCAGCAGCAGCGAGCCGGGGCCCTCGCCTGCCAAAGGGAAAGAAAATCATTGGTTCCTCTATCTATCGACTGGCAGGGCAGACAACAGCATGTGAATCACAGTTCACAGGCGATGGCGGCCTGATTGGGACATCGATCTAAAAAAAATCTTTACAAAACTCATTACAGCATGACTTGTCATCGCATCAGGAGAGCGCGAGGAGGGAAATGAGAGATGCAGACACGTATTAATCTGCGTGTCACTCGCGAGGTGTCAGCTACATTCTCGCGCTTGCCCGTCCCCGTTCCTAATCCATTCAGCTCGTTCTAATATTCACAGCAGGCGGGGAAAATTACAGGTTACATGTGTCTTGCTCCTTGTAAAAATGGGGTCAGTGATGTAGAGTTTGTGGTATTGTTTAGCAGCTGCAGCAGGCAGCACAATCACTTCTTCATTGATCAGCTTATTAACCTTTTCTCGTTATTGAGCACACACGAGCCCCGGTGAAACCCGAGTCACTTGTTAACAAGCCGGAGGTGTATACTTGGCTGCAATCTACATCTCAGGGTGCGTTCCAGCTGACATCTACCCACAATGCATTCCCCGGTGGATCCCATGAGGGCCTACACACTGAATAATACTGCCCAATCCTCATATAATTCCCCATTAGATTTGTACCTCTATAAGAAGTCTTTCTGGTATTTTTTGTGCAGACTGTGCTGCCTGGTTTGTGCAGGAATCTGCTTTTTGTCATGTGAAAAGAAAAGGAATTTCTTTCAAATGCAAATTGTCCATTGTTCTGTCAGGCACATGGATCAAACATGATCTCTCATTCTCACCTGAGCATGTGGAGATTTCTTCCCATGAACGCACGCACGCATACACACCCTCTTTCATTCATCGGATTTCCATAATTTGTTCCCGCACAATGTAATCTTGGGGAACCAGTTGGATGGAATTTCGTGAAGTGGCGACTCATCTGATGAGTCGTGTCAGGTTTTTGTTGCTCACCGTTCCATACAAAGGATGAGAACATCGTGAGTTGGCTGAGGAAGAAAAGAAAGATGAAACTGTTGCTCTGTACGGTATTAATTCACACCTGGTATTATATATGCTGCATGATGCACAAACCGGATCTGTGACTCTCAAAGACAAAGTATCGGGCTGCGCAGTAAGAGCTTAATGATACTAATCATTATTATTGTTCGGTGTTGAGATCACACCAAGAATAGAATGGCATGAAATATGGTGAGAACAGATTTGTTCCAACAGAGTAGGACATGTCTCTTTGTCTCACCAATTAGAGAGCACAGACCTCCACCGAGTGCTGTTTTCTTCTTTTCTTACCCGTCTGCACCCACAAACATTCTGACCATTCATATGTGTTCAGCCTTGCACAAAAAAGTCCATCATTAAAACGATTTTTAGATTTTCCCCTATTGGTTTTGGGATGTTTCTGTTTTGGTAAAACAGCGCCCCCTTTGTGCATCAATAGCAGTTCAGGCAGAGAGTGGTACTGCAGTATGGCAGACGCTGTGTTGTGGTAAATTATATCTTTTATAGGACGGATTATAGGACATGCTCTGCTGGATTAAGAAAAAATTGTGATTCTAATTTTAATGGTACATTTGGTTGGTAATTACAACCATGTTGTTATTTTCCTGATTTTTAAACAGAGTTCTGCTGATACAGACTCTCATCTTTCTGGTTAGCGCTTGTTAAATCCCTGCACCTGAAGTTTATTCCCACCCACAGCAAAGTTAAATCCACCTGTTCCTGCAAGATGCACGTTGTCCTGCAAGATCCTAATTCAATGCCATGCTAATGAAAGTGAAAAATGATTTACAGCATCCACTCTGAGATTCAGATTCACTCCAAATTATAAGTTTCATATAAATCAGGGCAGCAGTTTTTCCATAGATAAACAATCACTGAAAACATAACCTCATTTAACATAAAAATAAATAATCAGCAATGTAGGAATCTATATACACAAAAGTTGTTACAATTTAATAAAAAAACAACAACATATTTTAGTGCAGTTTGTTGATTATATTGATAGCACATGGCCCAGAGAATACTTTATGCATCTTTTTGTTTATCAGAAGTGTTGAACAGCGTCGTCCAGAAGGCTGTTAGTCAAACTCAGCCTGGAAGTGTCACAGTTTTCCTGCAGACAGCAGTATTATACATAGCATCTAATGATGTTGGCAACCCACAGCCAGCTGGTTTCTGTTTGCCACAGTTGGGTTACCATACCAGACAGAGATTTCCTCCAAATGTTCTGCAGCCCTTACAAATTGATATTTTTTGTCGCTTTCTTTTAATAGCGCACATTTGCTGTCTGTGTCATAACACATTAATAATGCTAAAATGTTATTACCACATGGATAAAGACAGAGATGGAGTGTTTTTATCATCTGGCTGTACTCTGATGTCTCATCGATCAGAACCTGGGCCTATATGGTGGCTAACAGAGCTACTCTAACAGACTCTTATATAATTAATCAAACAGAGACACTTTCCTACAGGGACACAATGAGGCAATTTATAGTTCACGCCATCTGTTACCATGACAGCGCACCTGCCTTAATGCTAGACAGCACCCACCATGCACACAAATGTAGGAGCATGCATTTTCAACTAGATGCCACCCATGAAAACACTCAGATCTCCTTTAATTGAATAATAAGGCTATTGATCCTTGCAGGGAACACCCCTGAAGCTGTGGATATAATATTTGGCTCAAAAACACTTCAGCAGGTCGAATCTCTGCCAATTCACCAGTTTGAATCCTTGTTATCTTCTTGATGGCTGCTCTCACTAAGATATTTGCTCATCCCTCCTCGTTTCCGGGCCCTCCGTCTCCTCATCTCTTCTTGTTAACCGTCAAGTGCGAGGAGGCGGCTGTCATCGAATCACGAGCATGACGATGGATTATGTTGACAAAGATAATGACAAAAGTGACACCTCTAAGTAGATGGGGGGATGATGGATAGCTCGGAAATCTTTTTGTCTCCATTCTCAGTCTCGTGCCCCGGTGCAGGAGACGGCGTGCAGCAGCTGTGGTTGATCTGTATGCAGTTAGTGTTTAGATGAGTGGGCTAAACAATTAGACTGAGCTCATTAAACAAGTGGTACATGTCTCATTCCGATGATTATGTATCACTGGTTAGTAAATGATTGATTAAGTCAGTGTATTATCAGGGTCAGACACTGCTTTTCTTTTATATGATGTATAACAGTATCCCTTTTTTTTTTACCATTATCAACTTGTTTTTCTTACTTGTATTTATTTTTAATTAATATATTGTTATTGCTTTGTGTTTGCTGTTTTTAGTGCCCTTATTATTATAATTGCTTGTTTTTTTTCAATTGTTTTTCAACTTTTTGAGCTACATTTTATGTTATGAAAGGTGCAATATAAATAAAGTTTATTATTATTATTTTTAGGGATTTAACAGTGCAACTAAAGATTTTGATACAATTCATGGAACTTGGTTATGGTTATTTTTTTATTTTTTAAAAAGTCTATTAAAAAATCTGTTTCTATTTCCGAGGTGCAATATAGTGCATATATCCTGGCTATTGAAACAAAAGGTCAAAAGACTCCTTTTCCCATTTCCAACTGCTCCATTTTCCTTTATGTTTTTATCAGTTTTGTCCCGTTCCTTTCTTATGACTCAAACAACAAATCATTTATTTTAACAGATCCAGGTTTCCCCGTTAAACAGATGATACTGCTAAATCACCAGAAGTCACTGTATGACTTTGTATGACTCCTAAAGAAAGGATTTTTATTTTGGCTGATATTTAACTGTAACAGATTGTCTGTGAAGTCAACTAAATTAGTCATTTGTCCCGGGAATGACTGCAGATTGTAACCTTTCCCGCTGCAGAAAAAAGCCAGATGTTAGTGGTTGTTTGTGGCTTTTCTGTCCAGTGGAAAATGTGCTTAACCATGTTTTTCTTGTGCTGTCTCAGATCTAAACAGTCACAGCTTCATCGGGGAGACCTGGTCGCCAACAGCAAGCGGCGCTGACCCATATCCAGTTCTCCCGCATCCCAGTGACCCTCAGCTGGACCTCAGCGCTCTGGTTTCCTTAGAGACTGACAGCGGCGGGGAGGAGGGCAGTGAGGAAACCATTGTGTACCTCTGAATGCAGATACATTTCAGACTCTAAAAGGCCAACTACGCACTTGGAAAAAACATTCATGAAGCATCAGGAATGCATCCAGGGTCGCCTCAGAAAGCATTTCTCTTTTAAATATTCTTTTATCATGCTTTTTTAAATTAGATTTTTGTAAAGTTACTGGAAACACAAAGAGATAAACAGAGATAACGAAGGTCATTTCAGACTCACACGTGTCATGCACCTTAGCTGGAGGCACCGCTGGGTGTTAAATGTCTCTATTTTCTGTTTTTGTGTGTGTGTGGTCTTATTTGACTCGCTCCCTGCAGCTCCACCTTTCCCCTCGTCCCCCTATCTGCTCCTCATTGTCCCTCCCTCGCTGCCTTTCCTCTCCCACATATCTCACCCTTTGAGCACTATATTTATTAAATTTACCACAAAAGAGAAGAAAAAGCATGTATCCAATGTAAGAAAAACATCAGGCTGTATCTCTCTAGTGATTGTCTTGCTATGGAGTAAACTGCCCCTCTTTCATTTATCAGACATGCTCTGTTTATGTACAAGCCGAGCATAACGTGCAGCATATAACATTAAGATTGAAAGATGAGGTGCGACACTGTCAGTCCCACGCTTTTCAGAGCGGCTGCCTGTCGCCATCATTTATTTCTTTTTATCTTAAGCACGTTTTCCTTGTAAAGAGAAATAAGCACAGATGTGGTTTTAGGAGAAATGCTGCAGCTGTGCTAATATGTCAGTTTTATCGGAGCGCAGACATTCGGCCGCAAAAGCCTGAGAAAGCATGTTTGGAGCATTAGTGTTCCAGTGAAAAGTGAGAGAGAGCTGTGGTTCAGGAAAGAAGAAGAAAATGTCAAACCAAATGTCTGACTTTTTGTTTTTGTTTACTTCTGACAATCACCGACCCAGCTGCCAGAATAAAACGTCGGCATTGTACATTTCTGCAAACCACAGATACGTTGAATCTCAACATTTGTGACCCGCTGTAACCCGTCCTCCTTCCATACCCATCACATACCATGCAAATTCTGGTTGCAGCAGCCGTCTAAGGACACAGACTGCAAAGGTGTGGCCTTTTTAGAACAATGTAACCTATTTCATGCTGTCAACACTAAACTATTACACTTGAATATTTGTGTAGTATATTTGCAAATGATCTCTCATGGGCATTTTTATGTGTAAAGAGCTCCCTGTGCCAATGCTTTAGGTGTCCCTTGATGTTTTTAAAGACACTATAAAAGATGAATCGGTTTAATTATTACTGTAGTTTCTGAATGGGACAATAAGGCAGTGGCAGTATTTCGATGTGACTTTAGTGCCATGTATATAATTTGTTTGTGCTTTTATTTATTTATTTCAGTGCAAAAGAGTTGAGCAGTGCTTTGTGAAGGGTTATTGTAAATAGAAGTGTACCTGTGTGAGCAGGTGTTTTCCGTTTGTTTGTGTTGTTTGCTCAGACATGGCCGTCTTGATAAAATTACTTTTATTGAACTTGAACCAGCGCTTTGTTTTTTCTTCAGGCTATTAAATGGGGCTCAGCGAAAGTGGCAATGCCATAAAAAAGCAAAGTGTTTGAAACACAAACGTGATGTTCAGCTCGGGTACAAGTATCTCTTCAGCTTTATGGCCCTGGTCTGCATGTGAAGCGCTGCTAAACAGATGTGGGTGCAGTTGCCAGCAGTGGCAGGTGGTGGACCAGGTGCATGAATGTCAATGATTTCCTATCAGACTGCACCTCTGAATTGCAATCACAAAGACCACATCAGTATAGAATGAATATGATATTGTTATTAAGCAGCAAACAGCCATGTTGCCAAATCTGTTGCTCATTACATTCTTTAGTCCACCTCCAGCATGTAAAAAACACTCCTATTATTATTTTTAATATTCTGGTTAATACAACACATCAGAGAGATTCAGCCATGAGGAGTGTGTTGAGCACCAAAATTGTCGACTAGCAGACATATCAGACTGGTAGTTGTGGTTACCATCTTTTATTTGTCTGTGTTGTTTGTTAGCTTGTAACTGGCAATGGCTGACACAGTGTTAGTGGTTGTGAAGCCTGCAGTCAATGGTGGAAGAAGTATGAAGATCCCTTATTTAAGTAAAGTACTCATGCCATACTGTGCAATTACTCCACTACCAGTCAAAGTCCTGCGTTCAAAATATACTTAAGTAAAAGTACAAAAGTATCAGCATCAAAATGTACTTAAAGTCAAAAAGACCCTACTGGGGTTGTTGGGTTGTTATTTTTGACGCATTTATGTAAGCAGCATTTTACTATTGTCAGGGTAGGGCTAATTTTGAATACTTAATTGAAATATCTTTTAACATAAAAACACCATATTGATAGGTAAACAAGGTAATAAACTTTGTTTTCATGGTGGGGGTCCTGAAAATGCCTTTTTTTAAAAAAAAACATATATAATGATTCCCACCAATCCCAGCCGTCTCTCAAGTAAAGTCTAAAAATAAAAACAGAGACACCTCAACTGGAGCTTCCTGGCTTTCCCTGACAGCAGTAATGTATTTCATATGCTCCACCTGTGTCTCTGTTGCTCTTTCCCTTTTAGACAGAAGAGCAGATGCCTGAGATCAACAGGGTCCCTACCCTACCCCCAGTATGCGCCTTATTATTTCACCGAGGTGCTGCATACAAACGCCCACTCCATTCCATGTCAGCTGCAGTCATCCGTCTGTATTCTAGCTTATTAAATTTTGCTTTATTAAATGTCATTTGCGGGGAAATCCAGCGTAATTCATGCTTTAATTACCATGTATTGATTTTAATATTTTAACTCAAACTTGATTAGAGCTTATTCTTATTTAATCAGCCCCTCCCATCATGAGTCTAATGAAGAGGTTAGAGTGAGTGAGTGCAGAGGTGGATGAGCTGTTCTAATGAACTAAAACGAGCAGATGTCATTTGGATCGTTTGCATCTGTTGCATGTTTTTCTTTTTTGTTAAATAACCATCCCCGAACCATCTACAAACCAAAATGTCGAGCCTCCTTTTTAATTGACCTTGAATAATTACTATTTATTATATGCATATTTTGTGACTGTCAGTACATTTGTTGGGGATAATAGGACATCATTACATTAGAAAAATTGAATGAAATAAATATTTTCTCAGGATAACAAGCTCTTGATAAAGTGTACTTTGGCATTTCAGGGTATAAAACCAATTATGTGTTGTCTTTTATGAATCAAGCCAAACAATTTCATAACCTTCAGAGATTAAAATAAAAAGGTTTAAGTGTAAAATTCATGACCGTTAAATCAAAAGTCTAATCGAATCATGGATTTTGTAGAATCTTTCCAACCTTAGTCTATCATTATATCTGGCCATGTTTTGTTTTGCAAAAAGGAAGGTTAAGATAATCAACATGTTCCACATTATATGATTCTTATTGAGTTGATAAAAATATGGAGTTCCTCAGGGGTCCGTTTCGGGGCCTCTTCTGTTTATTCTGTGCATGCTTTTACTACCTCAAATTATTTAAAACACTAAATCTGTGGCATGAAACTAATGTTTTTCCAGGCTTTGATAGCAATCTGACTTCTCCAGCTCATTCAGATTGCGGCTGATAGAGTTCTTATGAAGTAACCAGGCATTCGCACGCACATTCAGTTTCATTTAAACTATGTGAAACATGCAAACAAACATAGTGCATTTCCTCCAATGCTATTCATACTTTCTGGGTTGTTTACTTGTGACTTCTTCCTCTTCTTTGTATCTTAAAGTATTGATTTTAAAATGCTCAAGGCCTCAAATACCTCTCTGATCTGCTTCGGTTTTTCACCAACCCTCCAGGCCTCTCAGGTCATCTGGGACTGCTTTGCTTCCAAGAGTTAAAAGAAAATATATAAAGCAGTCGTTAGTGTCTCTGCACCAAAAAATCTGGAACAAACCTCTGAGGGAGATCTGAGGTCTGCCCCAAGCCTAACCTCTTTTAAATCAATGTTTTTCTGTTTACCACTGCTATATTAAATTTGGGGCTATTTTTGCACTTTAACCACACTATAACGTTAATTCCTTTGGCTAATATTCTATTTCTATTTTATTTTATCTCATATAATTAAGTATTCATTTATTTTACTGAGATTTTCATTGTCTTCTGAATGTTTTAATGTATTTTTAATCCTTGTATAAGCTTTTTGCGTTGCCCTGCCTTTCTTTAGCTGACCTTTCACATTGAAGAGCCATGAGCTCCTCTTTGTAATTCTGGTAGCCCCTCAAGGATCCATTATACTCATCATTCGTACTGCTGAAATATAATCAGCCTCTCTTCCATCAGCTCTTTTTAAACCCTTACCTTATCAATTTTGACACACTTTGTATGCTTCAGTTACCAGCAGCTTTTACCATGATTTTATGGGCCATATAGATGAGTATAATCAAAATGTTCTAGTGCTTTATGTCAGTAAATCCCAACCAGTGTACTCTTGGGTGTACTATTGCAGCAGGGAGTTCTTTGAAACGTGGTGCAGCTCAACTAATTTAAGAAAACTTGAGTCAGCACACAGTGTATTGCAATTAAGGCTGCATGGAAAGTAGTTAGTGAGCAGAGAAGTCCAAACAGTTAGCTAAAAGTAATGTGCAAATGCTTGCAAAGAGCTAAGAATAATGGGTTTAAGGCTCAAATAGTTGGGTAGGGGTAGCAGGGTACATCTATAAACTGTATATACTGCATGCACAGAACGGATTAGGTGCCGAAAGAAGTAATGCTAGTTGTAGCTGATCCATTATTCAGAATGAACAGCTGACTCCTTAGAGTGTCTTAATGTTTCAGTTAAGTTTGATGCATTGAAAAGACCTGTGAAAAGGTCAAAGTTCGGCAATGTGACGTGCCAAAACGAGTCTCATCCCCCCTCAAAAACGACAATATTGGGCGTTCGTACAGGCAGCAAAATGCGACATATATTCAAGTTTTAGACTGTTTTTACTTTTTACTACTGCGAACCTTATGTGTATGTAATGTGAGCCCCGAAACGGTCATGTTGGTCGTTTGTGTAGTTATGGGTGGTATTAACAAACTCCCTATTCTGTCTCTTGTTGGCCAAAACCTGCAATTCCGTAAATGGCCACTTGAGGCTGGCTCCAGAAGAAAGTCAGTGAGACAACCAGAAATAAACATTTTAACTGATGGTACGAAGAAAAAAAATAACTTTCATACTATACTAATATTAACGTTGTTTTTTGTTTTGCTTTTTGCAGCCGGTGGAGTCGCCCCCTGCTGGCCACTAGAAAGAATGCAGGTTAAAGGCACTTCTGCATTGGCTCCACTTTTCAAGCCTGGAAGTTGCAGCTTGGGTATGTGCATCTGCATCTTTTTTGAACTCTGGTTGAAGGAACCCTGTCAAAGGCAGCAAACAGCTGTTTGAAGAGGAAATGTTTGTTTTTGTGTGTGACAATGACAGATGACAGAAAGATGTTGAAAGAGACAGGAAGAGCGGATTTTACTGTCACACAGGCATGTCATGAAGTGCGTCTGTGTGTATACACTGTGTATTATGTGTGACAGGTGTTATTGTACTTACAGGCACATGCACTCATACTATGTTATCAATGCCAATCAGCCGTCTGGGTTTTCCAGTTCAGTTGATCGTCTCTGATATCATTCCCTGATAACATTACAAAGGCTTTTCATTTCCTGATAACTTTACAAAGTTAATGATTAAGATCTATTTCCAGTGTGTCAACAGTGGAGCCATAATTGTAAATATCCTTAAGTGAATTTTCCTTTCAGTAAACCATACACGCCCCACACTGCCACTGTTAAATACTTAAAAGCTCCTTAGTGTTTCTCTCCATTTGTGTGGAATCAGAAGTTCCACATTATACAGTAAAGAAACCCCAGTACAGTATATGGCCTCTGTCTGTCTCCCCTAGTTGTTTTTTAATGACCCCTGTGGAAGGTAACCAATAACGCCGAAGGAAAAACCGATAAAGGGGAAACATATTATCGCTGAGTCATCTGCCAGGGTGAAACACGCGTTGCTAAAGCCGTTCCCAAGGGAAAGTGTAATGATTTCTGTAGGCGCAGAGAATAAACCTGCCCAGCCCAAATATAAATAACAGCCATTAAAGCCTATCCCAGTGAGGAATGCTTTTATGAGAAACCTGAACAATATACAGCATATATACAGGTTATTAGATTTCTCTTGGGGTGAAATATAGTGACAGGCCAGACTCAATATATACAGACCGTTCACAACCACAGCTAGAGGAGAGAATCTACGATGACTGGAACAACTTACTGTAAATTCACTTGACTTTTGTTAGGTTTTCTTTCTTTATCTATATTCATATATTTAGTGAAACTAAATATGTCAGGGCAAATTTAACACGTCTTATAACGTGTCTGGGCAGTCTCTGCACTCTTTGCAAAGAATGCAGCTTTACTTTTGAAGTGACATTTTAAGTGACACATCCTCTGATCTTTGCTTTTGACCCTGGATTTAATTGGTCTCTCTCATCGCGTTCCTTTAAAGTCACAGTCATCTCCTGCAGCTGTGTCAAAGCCAAGTGCAACGCTGTTTATCCCCAAATAAATGCTAATTATAGCACTCACAGTCACACCTTGGAGAGTTTCAATGCCTTACCCACAAGTCTGTGCCTCAAAGCAATGGTATGCAGGTCAGACAGGGCAGTGTTTTATAACGTCACTGTAGGCTACTTTGGCAAAGGTTACAACATTTCTAGACGCCTTTATCATGCGTGGGAAAATTAAATCTGTAATTGCTTTGCTGATGGCTTAGTTAAATCCATTTTTGCAATTCCAGTTGGCCCTAAAAATTATATTATGAGTTGGATTCTGCAATAAAATGCCAACAGACTTCATCTGGCTTTCATTGTTGTCTGAATATCAAGAGGCAGATACATGCGAGGGAGTGCAAAACAGACATGAATTAGGGATATAAATCTAGAAATTAACTACAAGGAAAAGGTTAAAATGATAGTTAGGATTTATTGAAGTGGGGTTGTATGGAGTACGTGTCCATAGTCAGTGTGTTACTTACAGTAAATGGTGATTGGCATGCTAAGCTAAGTACCAAAGCTGCTCTATGCTCTGTCAAAGCCACCAGACTCCTCTGACTAAAACAGCAATTTGATCTTCCAGAACTTGGGAGTTGGCTGTTATTGGGTGATGAATCTGAGCTAATCCTTGAAAAATCACATAATAACTCAAACAAACCAGCACTCCCATGTTCTGCAAGATAAAATGACTGTTTTTATCAATGGAGTCTGGTGGCTTAGAAGAGCCCATAGAATGGCAAGGTAAATTAGTGAAAATATTCTAATATAACTCAGATATACATATTTTTTTGGGTGGTTAAAATACATTTTTCTGCTGCTTTGGTCCTTAGCAGTACTTAGCTTAGCTTCTGTGCTGGTACTCTCGCCTCCTTCTCCAAACTTGGGGTTTGCCGACTGTTATCCGCTGTTGGTATTAAACTGACTATGGTCGAGTACCTCAAACAACCCCCACTTCAATAAATCCAAACTACTCCTTTAAATTAGAATTTATTTACCTTGCAGTGGTTAGCTTTGGTTGACGCAACCCATCCGTTTTTGTTTCCTTTTAGACATTTCCATATTATGTGAAGCCAAGCTGGTTATATCAGAGCCTTGGGAAAAGCACATCCATCAGCCATTGAGAGTTACAACTTGGATGTTGGTTTTATAAGCTGGAAAATGGCAAATTTGTTCCTTCCGCGTGACGTGAATGCAGCATTAATAGGCTTGCCAACATTGTTATTATGGGATTGCTTTGCAAATTTCTAGTAGCCTTGATAAGCCTCCTGGGACATTAAAGTTCATTCAGCAATGCTATATATTTCTTTTCACAATTATCCAGGCCCAACACTGAAATCCAAGTAAACAACGTACATAATCGTCATCCAACTTAAAGGGTAATGGTAATAATTATCTGAAAAATAAACAGGAATACTGACAAGGCACTTATTTGCCACATCTAAGGTACATCTGAATCAACTTTGAGGTTGGAAGCGTTGCCAGATGAATTTGAAAGAAGATAAGACACTGCAGAAACCAACCAATAATACATACAGCGTTATCCCAGAAACAGAAATACTGACAAGGCAAATATCTGCCACATCTAAAGTACATCTGAATCTACTTTCCCAGAGTTTGGACGCATTGCTACAGATAAAGAAGTAAAAGATTGAGGGAAGAGACAAAATAGAAGCAAATATTATATATTCTGCTGCATTGTAAAACACATTCACAAGCAAAACTTTTCTCCTATAGATGAATAAATTGAGAGTAGTGGTCAGAATATGTCAAAAAAGGGTTGGAATTGATAATCCATGGACTTCTAATAGCCTTCAAACACCTCACACTGCCAGAGGGTGAGCACTAATCAATACAAAACATGATCCATATCCATCCATGTCAGCGCTGCATTCCTGCCTCTTCTATTCTTTTCTCCTTTTCTGTATCTCTTTGCATTAAAGAGACTGTTCAGACCAACATCAAAAACACATATATTTCCCCTTACTTGTTGTGCTCTTTATCAATCTAGATGTTTTTGGTGTGGGTTGTCTCAAACATAAGTGTGATGTAAAAACACAATGCATATCTCACCATTTATTTTGAAAGATTTCTTTAGTTACTATGTGCTTGTTA
>CAFUXE010000098.1:1058722-1082255 GCA_903364295.1 Serranus cabrilla
TTCAAACACCTCACACTGCCAGAGGGTGAGCTCTAATCAATACAAAACATGATCCATATCCATCCATGTCAGCGCTGCATTCCTGCCTCTTCTATTCTTTTCTCCTCCTCTGTATCTGTTTGCATTAAAGAGACTGTTCAGATCCACATCAAAAACACATATATTTTCCCTTACTTGTTGTGCTCTTTATCAATCTAGATGGTTTTGGTGTGGGTTGTCTCAAACATAAAGTGCTATGTAAAAACACAATGCATATCTCACAATTTATTTTGAAATATTTTTTTAGTTACTATGTGCTTGTTATTAACAATTATGACGCCACAATCTCTAACTTTATGATTTCCTCACGATACGATTCCACTGAAAGTCAATAAATTACCATATAGAATTATCACCCTTGTGTGAAGGTGCTATGTAAATGTATGCAGCATCTGCTCCACCACCTGCTGGAGGTCCCGCTGCCATGAATGCTATATCATTTTTCAAGAAGTGTGTTCACCGGCTGCCGTCCTTTCAGCACCGCTCCATTCATTCTGTCATCAGCGTCATCAGTTGTTCCTGTGATGATGTTGGCACAACAACATTACAGGAACATGTGTGTGTGTGTGTTTGTGAAGGAGAAAAATGTCTTTAACCGTGTGTGTGTGTGGGGCTCAGTAATGAAAACATGGTAACATTAGAGCATCAGCTGTCTGGGGTTCAAAGTGATTTAAAAAAGATTGTTTTTCTAATAGTGTCTTGACAGAGAGCGGCCATTTTTAAACGCCTCCTTTAATTGCTGTCTTAGTGGTGCAGCACTGGGGGAGGTGAGCGGTCCTCGGGGCGGACCGATACACGCCAGAGGCCTGTACCTGTCAGCACATGAGGAGTGTGTGACATGCACAACTGGTGCTGTTCGTGAGAGCGCGGGGATGAGCAGTTCATTGTGATCCTGCACCGTGACGGCGAGGTAATCCTCAACAATAGGCTCACTCATTAGTTCAACCCACCCACCTGCTTCTCAATAGGAGCCTCATTTTCCTGCTTTGTCCTAAATTATAGAGGACTGTCAGGAGTCCGTGTGAGGAAGGGGCAGTATAAGTATGGGGTAACGGATAATGGATCGGTTAGGCTTTTAACTGTAGGATAAGTTAATGTAACTTTAGTTGGGGGTCAATGGATACAGCAGCAAATTCCTTATGTTTCCTTCACACAGTAGGATTTGAATTAGAACCAGATTTGCACTTTGCTAGTTTAATTTTGTGGAATTATTTAATAAAAACTTTAGTTATGATAATTTTTTTTAATTGGATTTTATTGGTTTTCAAAAACAAGAGTTTTATATTTTCCCTCACTGGTAAAAATTAATAAAATAAAATATAGTGCAGTAAAACTCAATCCATTCTCAACAAAGAAATCTCCCAGCTGACCTAAATCACATTTAAATCATATAAACACAAACACAAAAAGTCAACAAACCAAAACAAAGACATCTTTAATCACATTTTTATACCTTTCTTTTATAGTTCCATACATAGAATCAGAACAAATGCAAAAAAAGAAAGTAGAACAGTCAAAGAAGTGAACGTTTTGAAAAGGAAATGAAAATGTTAAGCACGACTTCTGTTTACTGATTCCTGCCACACTCTGACTGTGTTGTCTATAATCGGATTATTCTTGATATTATCCCTCAGTAACTTCTTTCTATTACCTCTGACTAAGCTGCATAACTAGGAAGGCAGAGAGGATCGTGAAACTAGACAGGGCTCAGATTCATCATCAGTTTCTTTGATTTTTGGATTAGAAAGAGTTGCAGGATTTTGCACACACACTCTCAAAAACATTAATCCCATTAGATTCATATACTGACTTCCTCCTACTGTCCTGCTTCAGAATTCTGGTTTATTTTTAGAGTTCTGACTGGGGATCTGATCTCAGAGACTTGGTATCGGAGCCGATCATGGAGGATAAACAGACATCCTGAAACTGACAGTGAGTGCAATGAAAATGTAATCCCACATTGTTTACAACAGGAAGTTTACTGTTTGCATTCATTTGTCTTCTGAGTAAGTTTGGCTGTGTGTTTAAAGCCTTATTTATGATTATTAATGTTGTTCTTTATGTTGGATCGTCTGCAGTATTCAGATCCCTTATTTAAGTAAAAGTACAATTACCACACTGGGAAATTACTCAACTACAACTTAAAAGTACAAAAGTATCAGCATCAAAATGTACCAAAAAGAGTATTGAAAGTAAAAGCAGAATGGGCCCACTCAGATTGTTAAATATGTTGTTGTGTTATTATTATTGATGCATGCATGTAGGCAGCATTTCAATTAATTTTAACAACTTCATACACTGTTATACTGAGGTTTTATCATGTTTCTGTGTAACTAAATCTAAATGCAGTTAAATGTAGTGGAGTAAAAATGTACAATGTTTGCCTCAAAAATGGAAATACTAAAGTAAAGTACAATAAAATTGTTCTTAAGTGCCGTACTTGAATAGATCTCATCTGAACGCATGTGTTCATGCAGTTTCTAATGAGTATCCTTTCTGTTATTGGACCGTGAGCTCTTTAATGTCAGTCTCTCACTCTGCTTCCCTTTGATAATGTCCTTCCCGACATCAGAGGAAGCAGCAGTTAACAGATAGCTGGCCCTCCACGATGAACACGAGTCATTAAAACAGGTGAAAACAAGGTCAGTCCACACCTCCATCCGCCCGTGCACAGAGAGGAACGGGCATTTATGGCTTTCAGGGGTCACTTGTTGTTAGTCACAGGCTCCTCAGCCTTGTGATCAGCTGAGGAGGGGATGCGATGCTCTGTGCAGCAGATATTTAGGCCAGGGCAGATTAAACAGGTTAGACACCCGTGGCTGAAATGGGTCATCATGCATTTACTTTGACCCAGCAGGCAGAAGAAGAAACTCTTCATCAGTTTGACACTGATGAGAAGAGACGGAAGGAAGTAATGATGGCTCTGAGGACTTTGGAGATATTTGGAGTTTTCTTTTAATGCATTAATCATCCTGTTTGTATCTCACATATGTCACTTAAAAGCAGGGGTGGAAGTAAGAAATTACATACTCTCATTATTGTAACAAAGTTGTTTGAACAATTCAATTTAATTTAATTTACATTGCACCTTCCATACAAACATGGAGCCCATAGTGCTTTAAATAAAAAAACAACAACAATAAATACAACAATAAACCCCCCAAAAAGAGGACTTTAACATTCATTCAGATTAAAAGACAGATTAAAAATAGGTCTCTTTCTTGTAATTCCAAATACATTTTAAAGGGAAAAAAACCCAATGTCATTATGGAGTGGCCTTATTGTGCCATACTGAAGGTAAAAACAACAACAAAACAGATGAAGGTTAAACACAACAACAACTAAACAAACCAGAAAAAACAGTTGCATCTACGTTGATTAATCTAGTTTTAATGCACCACCCGGTGGGTTCGCTGAGTGACTCAAATCAAACACACCCAAGTTTTTTTTTTTGCATGACCTACAGGTGCACAGGTCTACCTAACTTGCTAGCTAAATGCTAAAATGCTAATGGTGGACTTCTGCTGTCACTGAGGACCTTCAGTGAGGCCTTTCTGCACATGTTTGGACTCTCCACCTTTGCAACAGGTGTCACTGCAGAGCAGAATGTTTCAGGAGTGTACTTGGACATTATTTAAAGAAATTGAACCTGGAACAAAACTGGGACGACAGCATGGCTTTCAGAAAGGTGAGTACAACAACACAGCATTGTGTTTGCATTACTGTTTGTGCAAAAACTGTGCAGCAGTAGAAAGATGTCTTATATCTGTGTGTAAAACTTTCTCTCAGCTGTAAGTTATGTGTTTGCTGCTGCAGCTGCAGTGGACCTTTTATTGTTCGTACCTCGCTGTGGTTTGTCTGCCTTGGTGATGTTTTATTTTGCTGCTGATTCCATAAAAATGCAGGATGTTTAATTTACTTAGCCAGGTAATGCTTTTTTCAACTGCAGTTTAATTGAGTTTTGTCCTCTGTTTTGGTTAATCTGGCAGTTGTATAATTAGCTGCAGCAGAGGGCATTCTATAGAAAAGTAATATATGATGGTTTGGACATATGGGTCTCTGAGGTGTGATGTGTGAGTGTAACACTGTATATGTTTTGGATTTGAATCTTTGAATCATTATCTTAGACTCATTTGCACTTTTTATTGCAACACCTGCACAGCAATTTCATTCAGATTTTGGGAAAAAAATTGCAATTGGAATTATTTTGGCTGATATTGCAATTGTGATTTTATTCACAAAGCAGAGAATATGCTTCTTGTGTCATTATTTGCATTTTCATTGAAAAATATATTGAACTGATCATGATGTGATTTTTATTTTGTTGTTGCAAGATTCTGTACCAAACAAAGACTTTTTCTTCAGTCTGTATAAGGTGATTTGTAGCCCTTATCTAATCTTATCTTATCTTATCTTATCTTATCTTATCTTATCTTATCTTATCTTATCGTATCTCATCTTGTAAAACTGAACATTTCTGCATCTTGTTTGCTTGTTTTCAAGAGTTATACCTACACACTTTATTTGCATCTTGTGCTTGAGATACAACAGCACCTCAGGTGTTTAGATCACCATCATGAGTCACCTGTAGCCATGCTGAGCTTTACATCAGTGCCAAACAAAAGACTAATAGCAGGTGAGCGAGGTAAACAGACTCTTCTTCTTTCCTGTCGGTCAAAGTTGGGCAGCCCATGCTAAAGAGATAGCTTGCATATTGTTTGTATTGCAAAGCAAGTGGAATGATGTAATGCTCTGTGTATAAGCAGTTTGCTCTCTGTCCCGCTGTCTCTCGTGGAATAAGGATGCTCTGAAAAGTGATGGATGACAGTGATCTGCTGTATATGAATGCATCTGCATATTGTTTGCACACATTAGATACTGCTTATCACAGTGAACTGAGATTTGTTACTAATTGCATAGCCCTAACTCATCATTGTATGCTTTACTGCGCTCCTCTCTCTGGGAATCGCCTTCAGATTTGTTGAGTTTTAAGCTCTCATAAGTGTAATGGTGCATGGACTGGTTTGTAATTGTCATTTTGCAAACACATTTTAATATTTTCAGTATTTTAATGTGTAATTTCTATATTCTCTTGATTGTCTGTGTTTGTTGTTGTTATTGTTGACATTCTGCAGTGAGGCTCGCAGCTCTGTGAGCAGCGTGTGGAGTGTGCGCTCACGTTAAAGCACACTTCCTGTGAGGATAAATTATTTTACTTGTCGGCACTCAATTCACCATTGCGGCGAAATGAAATTGCCTGTTATTAATGAAGATTACAGGTCTGCAAACTGCAAGCATATAAAATGTGAATTAAAAACTCATTTAAATTTTATATCCTGGTCGCACTGTGGGCATAGTTTTACATTGGAGACTCGAGCCATCGCTGCCTGTCAGGTGCAATATATTGGACACTGAGTTTTCCTCCTTTATAGTTCATCTGCAGTTCAGTTTTAATCGTCTGTGAGGCAGCGTATCCGAGCCGTTCACACACTCTGGTTGGTCATGTGAGTTGATACTTATTCGGCCTGATATTGATGCTCCATGTTTTCGGCCTTTTGATGTCTTTGATGTGATTTCTCCTCCAGAGGAAACTGCTGCTCTTCCCTTTCCTCTCCGACAGAAGGAGAAAGCGCTCTGAGCTCGCCCGTACACACACACACACACAGTTATATTCATAACTCCAGCAGTTAGGGTTAAAAGGATTTGGTCTCATTAAAAGATTCTGGGGGATATAGAGGAAGAAGGATCAGACTTTATTTGATAGCCCGGGGCCGGGGAGCGGAGTACTTCAATCACAGAACAATTGCTTTAAAAATGGCAGCCTCTTTCTGTATTAGCTCTCCCTCCCCTCAGCTCAGCTGCTCAGGCTTGATGTGTGTTTGTTGTTCACACTGCTGTTTATGATTGATGTAGCTCTGTTGTGCTGCGAGGCAGTAATCAAATGTGATTTCTCTTAAATTAAAAACAAATCTCAAAGCTCTGTAGCACAGAAATGGTATTTTATATGTCAGGCAGCTTGCAGATGCACTCAGCAAGTTTATTCATCATCATTGTCCAGGGTTAGAATACTTTGTGTTGATGATCTGCATGGATTTCAGTTTATTGATATTTTGAGATTCTTTAGACCGGGTTACTGAACATGATTTTTATATATACATAGTTGTGTGGTTCTGTTTTTAAGCTTTAGATACACATGAAAACTATAATATTTAAATAAATGAAATAATACATTTAAATATGATTTTTTTTTGTGTTTGTAATGAGGAATTTATGTAAGAAATAATGCTAATATGCTAATGTATTGGTTTTACTGTCTTTTGTCAATTCAAATTATGATTAACAGACTGTTAAGAGTGAAGGGGAACTTGTGCAGTCAGGTGAAACCTCACAGTGAATGTTTTCATTCAGTGGATTTCTGATCTTGGATGGATACAGTGTTAAAAATACACAAGCGCACAATGATCCAATGTGTGGAGGCCAATTCTGCTCCTGCCTAAAGCTATTTGATTAAGAACTTTGTCTTTAATCAAAACAAAACGTTATGTCACAGGCATGTGAATCAGACGCTGGCAAATCCTTCCCTGAGAATGAGTAGAGGGAGTGAATGAGAGAACAAGCATATCTTACAATGCTTGGTATTTTATTTGCCAACAAGTGGGATGCCTAAATAAACAGGCAACCTGAGAGTTTGGCTTGAAAAGTCGATGAACAGCTAACAGGATATGAGCAAGAACTGTGAGAATCCTTCTCAGGGTCCCTGTAGACACACAGTGGGTGTTTCTGTGGGAAAGTGTCCAGTAGTTGTTTTTAGCAGCTTCACTAAAACCTAAAGCCAGGAAGGAGGAGAGCAGCCTGACAATGTTGGATCCATCTTAATTAGTGCTTCATGCAGTCCGTTTAACCAAGGAGAGTCTCCTCAGCAAGGTATCTCCCACACAAACACAAAACTGTTGTATATTTACTATAGCACACTTTTTATCTTTATTCTATTTACATACATACTTATGTCAAGGTGTGGGATGATGTGCTTTGGTCACGATTCTAAGGTGCCGGTTTGATTTGTATCACGATTCCCGATAATTACGATTCGACATAATAAATAATTGCAATTTTCATTCCTTCTTTAAAAACAAACAAGTTGAATCATACACTTCTAGAGATGATAAACCATGAGTGTCGTTGCCATAAATGATCCACATCAGTCTGTGTCGGTCAGTCCAGCAGCTGACATTTATTACAACTGAGACAAAAAGAGGTTCATAACTTGTACAACCACAGCATTTCTTAAAGTTTACAAGTTTTGTTGACACGGATGTGACGTATGATAATCGATTCCGGGGAGACAAATCGATTTTTAAAATCACCCCATAAAAAATGGCGATTTGTATGTACATTAATCAATTTTTTGTCCCTACCCCTAACTTAGGAATAATTAAAGTATTTCTGATTCTGAAGTTAGATATTCACATTTGATTGGACAAAAAAAAGTCCAAGCTCAGAGTTTATTGAGGACCACTGACTCGCTCACCTGTTGTGAGATCACGACGCGGACGAGTGAGAGACCAAATGGAAACTTTGCAGACTTTCAATCACTTGTACATCTCTGCAGCGGGGGCAGCACACGCAGATGGATGAGGCCCGGCCTCCCAGTCCCTCCAGGCTACCAGCACCCCCAGTTTCATAAAGTCTCATTTGATTGGATTCATTCACCCAGCATCAGTGCAGGATGAGTCATCAAACATCTGAGACCATTTTATCTTGGTTTTACAGGAAGCAGAGGAAAGAGATACCAATGTGAATACTCTAATACTGTTTTTTTGGCATATGTTTGGCATATATCAAGACATAAATACATAATTAACACAGTGACACAATATCAATTCCTGCATTCAGCACAAAAGTATATAAAGTAAAAGTACTCATTATGCAGAATGCATCCACTCTATACGTACTTTTTAGGATGTATTTATGGACGCAGCATTCTAATTTTGTCAAGGAAGGGCTCATTATTACTAATGAATATACTGCTATGAAGTTTCTTTTTTAAAATTGTCTAATTACTTTAAATGTATTATGTATAAAAGTAACTAAAGCTGGCAGCTAAATGTAGGAGTAAAACTCCAAAAATGGAGATATTTTAGTTTGAGGGGCTAAAAATTTTACTTAAGTACAGTACTTGAGTAAATGTACTCAGTTACATTCCACCACTGACTGTGACTGACTTTCTGATTTGTCGGCACTGGACATTAAAAAGTTTGCAGAAGATTCCAACTTTTGCACCAAGATATTAGATCCATCTTGCACGTACAGGATATTAACTTGCTATATGTGAACAAGATAATAACTTGGAATCATTTTTAGACTTTGGGGGCTCTGTGAGTCCATAACTTGTAACAACTGCAAGCAGGAAAATGACTTTTTCTCAGCCAATATTGAATGCAAATGAAATAATGTAGCTTCTATAATAAAAATGATAATTGAAGGCTGTGAAAGCACCTGCAGTATCTCTTATTCAACACCATATTGGCAGAGAGAAATAATTATGTAAATGAGCATGTTAGACAGCAAGCAATATAAGAGGCTCTCTTGGTTGTAATACATGAATGTTCTTATTTTATAATATTGCGTTTGTTTGATTCTCTGCTCGCGTACAGCATAAACTCACAATCAGTTATCTCTGAGAGTGAAAAGACGTGAAGGAGAAAGTGAACTGAGAGCTATTTACATGCTTTCTTCTATTATCAGGCCCACGAGCCCCCCACGTTTCTCCTGAATACACCCACACGGATAGATGACACCACTAACCCCTGGGCCCTGTATGAATTTTAATCACAGGAGGGTAAAGCAGTGAAGTGCAAATTCAGACACAATGCCACAATTACCAGCCTCGCGGCAGTTTCAGGGTCCCAATTAGCAGCAGAAAGAGCGGCGGAAGAGGCTCCCGTTAGGCTTTCTTTTTGCTAACAAGAGACGCTTGACAAAGGTCAAAGAGCTCACCGCGGACTCTCTTTGGATAATTAATCCGACTGTTTATAATGTGTGATTCGTTTTTTCTCCACTGGTATCTGTTCCTTACATTTACCTCATAAAAAGTACCACCGAGGAGCTTTAATGAATTTTAATGGCAATGAGCTAAGACTCTTAATACACGTGTTTACCATGAGAACTGCACTGCACATGATGGAAACCCTGCTGCATGACTCATGGATACGCTTAAGTTAGTGACATTTAATAAGGGAACAGCACTTAATACTCAGTGCATCCCCTTAAAATACCATAAAAGACGCTTTGATGTAAAAAGTTGCGGGCTATTAAAAGTTTTCTAGCATAAGGATTCCCATTTAATAACAAATGGACACTCTCTTGGTCACGGTTGACTTCCTCCTGGCTGTTTGGGCTCATGTTTAACCTCTTACCATTCTGCAGAGTGTTTCTAGAGGGGTGGAGGTGCGGGACAGGGGCTGTCCAGGGGTGGATGAAAGGTCAGCAGTAGATGCCACATAGAAGTGGTGAACATTAACAGAAAGCTGGGAACCAGAACATTAATTTCACCCTTCCGCCCTTCTCCTCCTCCTTTATACCCTCTGGACGCCTTTGTGGCAAAAATATATACACACAAAAAACTGCAATTAAATCACCCTACATCAATGCATCTCTTAAACAACTTCAGACTTGTTCAAAACTACCAAACATTCAGTAATTTTCAGGATTTTAACCCTTTAAATGCCAGTTTATGCATAAGAATTTTTTCATAATTTCTTCCAAAAAACACAAAAAATGTACTATTTTCCATATAATAAATAGTAGGGAGATGGGGCTTTGGTGGTGATTAGACTCTTGGGTGTCAGAGATTAGCAACAAAGTTGTTTTGATTGCATTAGTATTTTTATGTAGTGTCAGGTACTCCCTCTGCACACCTTCACAGCAAAAAATGACTTCCATTCAAACCACTTTTTTCCTCACTGCCATTATGGTAAAAAAAAAAACATGCATCCTGTGGTTTTAGCAATGCATTGTGATGAAAATTAGTGATATTTGACATTTTCCCATTGTAGACCAGTGCATGCAATTCTGGTATTTTTGCCAGTTATATTATATTTATATTATTATTTGTATTATTATTATTATACATTTTTATATTACCTCTGTCTTTAGGGGATTTCTCTCCCCTCCGTTCTCCCGTCCTCCATTGTTTGCTGCTTCATTATCGTTACCTGAAAAACAACATTGTATTGTGGGTTTGTGGTTTCTTTTTTTGCGGATTACAAGTTATTCATTAATTGTTTTCTGCTAGCAGCTCTCGCACTGTCTGCTTATCGTCTGAGACCAAGCAGGGGCTGGAGCATACTATGGTTAAAACACCATGTGCCATAGAACCAAAAATACATGCACATACACCAGGTAACAATAGAGACACCAAAACCTCGAGGAACACCATAGAAAAATCTATGCTGTGGTTTGCATTTTCTGCAATTGGATGGCAATCACTGGTGAGAAACCCCCTTAAAAAGAAAGAAAAAGTTGTCCAGGCCTGCCATCTGGCCATTAAAAGGCTAAAAAGTTAAGGATTTTAAAGGGCAGTTCAACCAAATAATGAAAGAAAAAAAAACCTTAACCCAAATACTGATAAAAACACATATTTATGTTAAAGAATAATGCAAAAATGTCTTTCTCAGAGCCATGAAATGTGTCATCGCACATTAGCTGTAATTTGTATCATGTGTTGTTTCTCAACTCAGACAACTGGGCTGTGCACCAGCATCACTATGCAGTATGGTAATCCTGTGATTGCATGCTAGAAAGCAGAGACGAGCTGTGTTGTCTGGAGCGCAAAAAAAGCATCTGCATTTCATTATACCAAAAGAAGGTATGGAAATCCAATAGTAGTTGTGCCTCTCAGGGTCTGAGTGTGTGTGTGTGTGTGTGTACAGTACACGCACATACACACCTGGCACACATTACATAGTTCTGCTGTTTGCGCTTGTTAAGAAAAACAGCAAACAGACAGTTGTTTGCCAGCACGAAAAGCCTTTTCTTGTGTGTGTGCCCTGCGATCCTTTGGCCCTTTTTAATGGCTGCTTTCATTCTTTTCACCCAAGACCGGCGTGTGCAGCACAGTGGTGCAACAAAAAACCAAATTTATTCATGGAGAACATAATACAGTAGAAAGAAGAAGAGGTGGAAAATGGGGGAGTATTCCTGAACGGTGATGGGCCGCTGCGTGCCCTTGGTGCCTCCATGGCTCGTAGGTTGAGACACAGATGGATACACTCACTCTGAACAGTGTGACTGACAGCTCCTGTCTCTGTCCGCGTTTAATTTACACGCCGGGCCGTCTCGCACTGATAACCTCTGTGATATAGCGGCCGCGGCGGCAGCAGAGGAGAGGGGAGAAGTGTTTAATTGTGATTCATCTGGTGGTCACTCATCAGCTGAGGCTCCACGCCGCAGTTATAAGAGAACATGCCGGCTGGGTGCTGATGATAGATCATGGGTAATGAGAGTATGAGAAGTTCATGTGTCATACAAGTCATCAGTCCCATTGCACCTCCCTTGAGTTGGTGAATCACCTCCTCTTGTGTCGAGGGAGAAGAAGAAGCAGGAGAAGAAATGCACTCCTGTTTAATTTGTGAGCGAGCGTTGCCTGTGATCTATCAGCTGGTGGAAATGTCTTTCAGAGAGCAGAGTCAGGATGTCAGATGGAGCTCAGGAACAACACAAGAGTGACTCACCGCAAAGGGGGCGTCATGTCTGGGGAATGTCCTCAGCTGTGGCCTTTCACTCGCCAAAGATGTTCACCCCAAACTCCTTAAACTTCGGTTTTAAGGACATTTTTATTTACATCTGCTTGATTCTGACTTATACCTTTTGTATCCACAGAAGAGGTGGTGCTGCAGAGTTGGGAGATGGGGGGAGTTTAAATGATAAATCATGTCAGGAGCACACAGGGATGAGAGAGCGGTGCCATCGATCACCTCCGCTGTATCATAGCAGCACATTTAATGAGGAAATCTGAAGAGACAAGAGGCGGGGACGGCAGTCTGTCACCGTGGGCGGCTGTCAATCACTTTCAAATTCAAGCATTGCAGCCAACATTCTTTTTCAGGGACATTTAGTATGATACCAAAAAATATGAAATAATCCTGCCAAATGCATGTACCAAGTACCAAGTCCCTTCAACCTGCATTCTGTTTAATGGCCAGCAGGGGGCGACTCCACTGGTTGCAAAAAAAAGTTTTTACGATCGCCTGAGGTGGATTTTGTCTTTTTTGTAATAGTTAATACGCTAAACAGGAGATAGAAATGCTTTTTCCATATAATCACATTTTCTTTCATGCAATGTTTAAAAATTTTGCTTCAAAATTTGCTTCGACTTTAATGGCAATAGTTCACATTTTGAACAACACAATTTGAACATGTGATGGCCTGTTTCTGTCGTTAGACTTTGTCTCTGTCACTCAAAATTGGACTCATTTATTTTAATGATGATGTAGGGGGGTGCTGTTTGGCTTTGTTGCACTCCTTTTAAGCCGAGCAAAAGGACTATTAGTATCACTGTTGAGGGAAACACAAAAGCCTTGAGACCTATGGACAAGAAGACGTGATGTAATTTAAGCTCTGTGGCCTCGGGGAGTCAGTGAATTTAAGCGCTTTCATCAAAACAGAGGGAGAATAAAGAGTAATAGCATATAATGTCGAGTAGTTTTGACAATCTTCTGTGGTTCAGGTAATAGGATCCCACACACCTGTGTCTGTTGTGCGAGAGGAAAATGAGTTTTGGGGAGTCATTACAACAAGAGCAGCTCTGTGTTTTTACCTTCATACATGACAGAGATGACATACGAAAAGGGAGCGGTAATTGCATTTTCTCTCCCCCAGTTCATATTACAGGAGAAATATGAGAGGGCTGCTTGTCTGAAGGGTCGTTTGTGGCAGCTTTGACAGCCAATTTAGTCCTGCAGAAGCAGACCTGCCCCCCCAGCGCTGGGGGGGTTAGAGCTGTCACACATGCACGGGCATAGAAAGACCTCTCTCTTCTTTTTTACCCCCATCACCCATCCTTTTCTATTTGCTGTAGTCTTGTCTTGATTAGAGCCAATTCAGATTTGCTGCTAGAAACCTGCTCTATATGAAATTGTAGACTGTTTTTTCAAGGTGTTCTTTCTTCTATCTTGACTGCAGCTGTATAGAAACTGCCCTCCACCAGAGTGTTTTATTGTTTGAAAAAGGGGTTTCTATTATGGATTTTATGAAGATATGAAAAAATCCCTGAACCGATCACTGTGGACAGAGACGAATGGTTTCATATTTTGGAATTTACTGTTTCTTAGAGGAGCCCTTACTGCTGCTGAACTGCTGAAGGGCAACATAATATGGGAAAGGACTTCAACTTTTCCCAGTGAAAGTTTGGCTATCTGCCTTGATTTATTGAAAAGGGCATTATGAAACTTTATTCTGCCACTCTTATATTCTTTATATGATAATACTTTCTCTTCATGCTATTCATGTGCAATAATGCTACATTCTTGTAAAGATGCATGACATGTTTTTTCCCTGACATTTAGATGAGAAGATTGGCGTAACTTTATTAGCTAGAGCTGAGAGTTTACTAGCTTAGTTTAGCTAAGATTAGAAACAGGGAGAAAAGGGTTAGGGTAAGCAAATTCTAAGCAGATTTTATTTCTCAAAATGTCCAACTATCCCTTTAAAAGTTGAAACCAAAGGAGCTAATATTTTCAGTGTTGTTAGTCTGTGTAACTTTTCTCTCCCAGCTTCGCCCTTCTGGAGAGGTTGCATAAATGTATGAGGGATGAGATGGAGATACTTTGCCTGAGCATGGATACAATGATGCATTACAAGTATAAGTCACTGATTTAGAGATAAATCCATTTCATTTGCTGAGTCCTGGCAACGTGATGAGATATGGTCATAAGTTTATCGCTCGGCTTGGCGGCGGAGTGTTTGTGCCCACTTCAGCTGCTGTAAATCAACAAGCAGGCTAGAAAAATCACAGCACAGCATCAGATAGCTCCCAGTCCTTGGCTAACCTTCACTCTGAGTGTGTGTGTTTGGTGGAGAGGGTCTTCATCTTCTATACATTAATGTACACGCTGGGAAATTAATATAAAGCTTGTCAAGATATTTCACCGTCAAACTCATTCGAACCCCAAACATCTTCACGGACGGTCTCCTCTCCTGGTGTGTGTGCAATGTAATGTGTTAATTAACTGCTATACGCACACTGCTACAGGTCAAAGGTCAATGAAATCGCATGCTGCCCCGCTCTCCAAGGCACCACTTGCTCATTTAGCCATTTCAAAGCCGGTACATGTGACTGCAGCTGCATACTTATGTGCAAATCAGCACAAACTGCTGACACACATACACTGACATCGATACTGGCATAGATACACACACTCGTACTGTTTACCGTACCTGGGTTAGGCTTATCTTTTAAAGGTAGCCTTTGTTTTGTGTTGCAATGAAACTGGAATCCGTGCCGCACATGAACAAAAGCAGCATCAAAACCATCTATGATCTTGACAAACACTCATCCGATACACAGGCTGCGTTTAAATCCACACTGGTACAAGTCTGCGGTCAGGAGTCAACACACAGGAAGCCAGATTTGGTCTGTGTAACACAATTGCACTAAGCTCACCGGAGCTCTGCTGATCTGCAACTGATCATGTAAACCCTGTGCTTGAGAATGTCAGAGCTTTGCTCTATATCAAGAGACACAACAGCTCTCAGTGGTTTACTGGAATGCTTGATTTTTCTTCTTTAAGTTTGGAACAATACACCTGACTATTGAATAAAACATAAAAGGCTTTTCTATTAAGCCTGCAAGCATGGCTCTCAGGAGAACTTGAACCAGAAACTGGACTGTGTGCTGGGTTTCTACGTTGGGGAAGACTTAAAGGAAAGTCGAACCTGTTGTGCTGGCACACAGATGGTGAGTGCAGCCCAGGGCAGTGTTCGCACTTCACAAGAGCTAGCTCAAAGTTCACTTCACACACATTAAAGTCAACTTGTTCAGGTTCATAGTTCACAAATTTGAATTTGAAGCAATGTTCACAGTCCCAAACATGAACCAGTTCACGCTTATTTCTTCCATATTTTCTTTAGTTGAGCTGCTCTGAGCTTTTCAGTTCAAATATTTCAAATCGGATGTTTCCAACTCAATGTGTTATTTCAATTTGCAGATGTGGCTGACATTCTGGCGTTTTTTCAAACCCGGCAGCCACAATTTGTATAAAAATGTGAAAGAAAAACAGCTAAACTGAGAAAGTAGAGACGGCAGACGGTCTGAGTTCACAAACCTTTAGCGCCTGTGGTAACTCGGTTTCAGCCAACACAAACCCAGCAGGTTGTCTGGTCCCGGACTGCTGGATGCTGCTGTTACACAGGTAAACCCAGCACTGATGCTGGCCGCCAGCCCGATGTCTGGGCTGATTCAAGTTGCTGCAGCTGCTAACTCCAGAGCTTCTGCTCGCTCTCCTCCTTGCAAAGTAGCCTCAGCGGGGAGTGTGATGGAGGGTCAGCGGGGTGCACTGACTCACCAATCCTTGTGTCATATGTGCTCTGATAAACACAGAGATAGGGGTCAAAGCAGCCAAGCACAAAACTCTACACTAAAATAAGATTATGCCCATTTGAAACAGTAAAAAATACAAATAAAATCAATTTGTGGTGGTGTAGTTTACGGAAGAGGATTGGGGCCAGGTGGGAGAGAAAATAATGAAAGAGGGATTTTTTTTTAAAGAAACAGCACGTCTAACGTTACTGCAAGCTCCAAACTGATTTTCATCATGTCCTAAAAGGAGCAATAACCACAATATTTAAGGGTGTAGTAGTACTAAAATCCCCCTAGTAGACTACTACAACTATTGTTCAGAAAATCTGCTTTTCTATATTTATTTGATTCTTTTTTAGACATATATTAGACATATTGACAAAAATCCGGTTGTAGCTTGCAGTCAACTTTACCTAACTCAAAATGTTGACTTTGTGTCTAATTACTTTTTTTTTCCTCTCATGATTTATTTCTCCTAACTGGCCCTAATCCTCTTCCATACTAGTTGATATTATGGCACCCGCCATGAATAAATCATTGTATGGGGAAGGAAACACTGAAATTAGCGTAATGAACAATTTGAGTACCCTTCAAAAAGTATGTTTTTTATTTACTGTATTGTAGATTTAATTCCCCACTTTTGTTTGCAGTTTATATATGGTGCTGCTGAAATAAGCCAGAGTCTGACTGACATGCCTCAGTCTCTAGAAGGGTATGATTCATCACTTTCTCATGGTAAAGTGATGAAAAAGTATACGAAAAATGGCAAAAGAAAATTGCAATCGTCACCTAAGTATAGTGATAGTATTAATCGAGAAAAAAGCTTATCGTACGGAGGAAATTAAGCTGAAATGTGACATTTACATAAGATGTTTACTTTTGATAATAAATATGAATTTTATTCTAAGCCTCTAATAATTCACAGTTTGAATTACTGGTATTGCAGCGTTTTGATTATACAATACATTTACATTTACATTTCCTTTACCCTTTCACTTAATTCAAGAATAATATACGGCTAAAATGAGTGCTGCCTTTCCCATTCAGAGAGGATTCTCAGCAGGATGTACGACACAAAACAAGCACTTCTTCATAATGTAATGACTCGAACAACCAGGTCACTGCTTTGTTCAGCAGGGTTTGAATAAACAGGCAGTTAAAAATCAGGGTAGTATTATACAGCATACTGTTACACCCCACAGTAAACAGTAGTCCTGCAGCCGCTCACATACCACACAAAAGGAAAGAGGCGGATTACAAAAGAGAAGGTAGAGCAGGTAATTAGTAAGCATTCAGCAGGAACAGGTTTTGTTATTGTCAGAGCTTGAATGTGCATTATCTGCTGTGAAATAAAATGAAAACAGTCTCCTGTCAGTATGATTGCTCAAAGTCATTCTGGCTCAGACACAAACAAATGCCCCTGTTATTGTTTGGAGAATAAATCCAAAGGCACGAACAGCAGCCGCATATTCAAATTAGCTCCATCAAACAACAATAACCACCCACACATGTCTGAACTGTAGCAACAAGGAAGGACAGAGAGAGAGAGCGAGAGAGAGAATATGCATGTGTTTGCTTTGCGATTTTTTTTTTTTAAATTGCTTTTGAGAAAGAAAGCGAAGAACATTGCATTATGCAACACATTGCTGGCCTGAGGGAGGTTAAACGGACAAAACTCTGCATTCACAAACATCACAGGAGTTCTCAGAAACCGTACAGCTGTGGCAATCACCGCCGAGCCGAGGTATCACAGCGGCGGTTCAAGCTATTATCGACCTCGGCAGCACAGCCTCGGAGCATCTCAGCCCTTCAGCAGTGGCAGAGACGAGAGATTTATCTTTTTAATTCTACTTTTGTATTAGCTCCTGACAACTCTATTCTGCCATGTGGCCAGAGGTCTCAGAGAGAACAAGACATGATCCCCTCATTCTGCTCTGAAGGTTGTTCCACATGCAACGGGGGCTGCAGAGCCGTTTCTTTTATTTATCATGCTTGTCAGTGTGGTTTGCTAATAAAACAGCTTGTGTGCAGTTCACACAAGGAATGGATTTCAGAATGAGTGCTATGAAACTGCCTGAATTAAGCTCCACTGGAACAACATACATAAATCCTCCCAACTGCTGCATTTACAGCTTTAAGGAAGGTTTTAAAAAATCCAGTCTTCATGCTTTTGAGTCCTAATTAGAAATTCAGTTTGCAATTACATAAGACAAGTCAACTCCGGTGTTATTGCTGTTGTTTTTACTGTATGTGCCAGGAGCTAGTCAAACACATTTATACGGAAAATGTGCATAATATGAACCACAAGCCCTTTAATTTATGATGTAATGTTTTTTCTTTGCAGTCACGCTCTCTAAAACTGATCTAACACCATGACTTCATTATCAGGATTCCAGTAATAAGGTTGGACGGCACAGTGAGGCACTTCGCTGCAATATGGCTTTTATTTTTCAGCTGAATTATTAACGGTACACTGTCAAACGTTCCCAATGAGGCTGTCACACTTGTACAAGAGAGCAAATACAGTAGAGGGGTCAGCTCATGATGTCACCAGATCTGTCAGCTCTCACCGGGTGACTCACTCAAGTCTGCCAGCAGTCGAAGCTGCATCAGTGGCTGAATCATACCCTGAGCTTATTTCACACTTTCATTTCTCAGAAACTCTGCTGGAATATGGCTGGATGACAGTATTTTCCACATCAGTGGCGCTGCCTTCGGTGTCAGGGGAACTTCTAGAATCCAGGGTCAGAGGTTGAGCTGGTTATGATAAGGCTGCAGAGAGGAGAGTGAAATGGATTGTCATTCAAAAGGCAGGAGGAGGGAGAGGAGCGAGACCCCCAGATAAGGATGACGGTGACCTTTTTCAGAGCCCACGTCCAGAGGGGAGCGAAGGAGTCCGCTGGTTCTGAGTGACCTTCAAGCTGTATTCATCCGTCTTTATCTCTGTCTCTGTCTGTGGTTTTATTGTCGAGGTCGGTTCAGTCAGAGGAGGAGCAGGTCTGTGCACCTTCTTTGTTTGACAGGCAGGAAGAATAAATAGATGCGCGGGCGAAACCTTTCCGCTCAAACTCTGAAGGTTTGTGGAGGCAAGGCTTCAGGGACCCGGAGCTATTCTTACTCTGAGGCTGCACACAGGGACGCTGCACAAAGAGGCACATTTAAAAAAAAAAGTAAAATACATTTTCCAGTTTGTGTTTTTAATGATTTTCTCAAATTTTATTGAGCAGTTATACATTTTCCAGTCCGATTGCATTATGGAATAGGAAGTGAAGGATTTCCATATTTTAGATTTGCAAGCATTTATGTCACCATACATCTAATTACATGTAGTTTCCCCTTTGGAACAGCATTTTCTGAAATGTCAGCACATACATTTGGTTGTACATATTTAGACATAAGTGTCTAACCTAATAGTAAAAAATTCTTGTAATAGAAATACATTCATGGAGTTTATTTTCTGCAATGATCCAAAAATCCAATGCAAAAACCCTATAGGTGAATTTTTAATAGACGCATGCTGATGCTACTTTGTTTGGTGGTTACTTGCAGTACAAATACATTTATATATTGATAAAAATCACAAATGCGATACAGATTTTTTTGATTTTATGTATTAATATAAAATTCGTTTGGTTTGCCAAGTTCATCAAACCTGCTCTTTGTCTTCAGCCAGGTCTTAAATTAATCAAGAATACAACCTGAAAATGAAGACATACATTGACTGAGGTCAGGTTTTCAGAAGTGGAGATAAATGCAGGTAGATTATTTATCACCAAGTTGGATATATCACTTTCAGAGTTTCAGGCGGTTCTGTTTTAAGTATCTAATCTATATTCCCATTTCAATCAGCTGTCAGTTTCCATTTCCGTCCATCCAAAAGAGGAAAGCACGCCGCAGTGTTACAGTTCCGAGGTTAACTGGCGCGCGCCCTCCTGACCCCCGGGGTCACCCAGAAGTAGTCGTATGTGCAACAGCTATTTATCAGTCTCCCCTCTCACCCCTGTTGCTATGCACTCACAGGCTGTTTCCATCCTCCACGCTGGGACTCTTTGTTTATCAGGAAATGTAATTCATTTCAGGAGGCAGACGGTGGTCCGCTGTGTGGGGGAGAGTCTGATGGATGGAGGGCCACAGGGACGCTGACAGGGCGGCAGCTTGGTATATACATGACCGAGCACGTGAACCTCAAGGGTCTCACATTGGCATCCAATAATAATTATCTGATTATTATTAGTTTTAAAGTTGCCAGAGGTTTTGGGGACATTGTAACCTTTAAAAAAGTTTTTAATATTGTTTGTACTGAATTTATGAGACTAGCCAAGAGGAACATTAAATCAATATGAGTCTCCGCAAAAATACATATTACAGTATTGTAGCTGTTCAGCACTGCTGCTCAACCCTCACACCATGTTTCCAAGAGAATATCCACTTAACTCGATTTTTGTTCACTTTTGGAGATTTTTTTTCTTGTGCGATGATAAATGAGCTCAGTGCACAAAAACTGAAATAATAGGATTCCACTTTACTCCCCGAGCACACTTGCAGATGCGTATGTGTGTTCTAGTTTAATGCATTAAGTATCTTCCCTGTGATGCTAATTAGTGATAATTGCTAGTTACATCACTGATTGGTACTAAATGCTAATGGTAATTAAGTACTCTTAATAACACCTAAAGATGCTTATTTAACCGTTATTGTTCTCTTTTTTTTTTTGAGAAACATTGACACAATATCTCCTTCAGCTTTATAGCAGCATGCAGCAGTTTTACCTTTGGACAATTTCTGACCAAATACTGACAAGTCATAAGGAGCCCCATGACCTAAAATTAGGAATTAATAATCCCCTTTGCACTTTGCTGCTATGTTTCCATTGCAGCTTGAAAAGTTAAAAGGGTAAATCGGCTGTGGGCGAAACTGTCAAAGGTCAGAACATGGAAAAACAACACTTTGATCATAATGTGCTGCACAGCACGCCCTCATAAACCCAACGGAGATAGCTGCGGTCATAAACATAAAGTTGTCAGTGCTCTCACACCTATATATCTCTGTGTTGTCCTGACTTTAATGGTGCCATATATTGTTTCACAGGATACATAGCATTACAGTATGCAGGCAGCCACACTGTTTGCAACAAACTCACATGGTCATTTCTGCAGAATTACCTTGATTTCATGCATTTGTTTTAACTCTTAAACTTACCAAATTATTCTGTTTCACTCTGCACTAGTTGCTGGTACAGTAGTTAATGTTTCCAGTGCATTTAGTTCTGCTTGACTAGACTCACTTTTATAATGTTTCCACAGCAGATATTACCCGCGACGTCTCAGCTGGTCATTGTAGTACTGTCACGTGAAACTGCCATGACACCATCTTTAATGCAACACTTGTTCAGTCCTTTCATTGGCAACCAAACAGAGGAAAATCTGCATTTTTATCAACTCTACCATGTGGTGTAGTTTTGCAGGCTGCCATCATATAAATAAATTCTTGAAAAAAATTGTGGTTTGTATTGACGGTTGCATTGCTATTTAAAAAACAGGTTTGTGCAGGTTGTCTCAAGTGGCAAATCAGTGCTTTGCAGTGTTTTAACTTCACTTTCTAGTATCGGCTCCTTTGAACTGTAACCAAAAACAATTGGTGTGTTGCATTCAGCCCAACCCTAATCGAAACCAACTTCTTTAACCTTTTCCAAACTTTGATCCAATCATGAAACCTGAACAAAGTTGTCTTCATTGCTTTGCTAACTGCTGAACTATAAATCTGTCCTCTCCTGTTCCTGTCTTTTGTGTTCTGTTAAAAAGAATGAAATTAAAGACATTTTGGAGAGGTGCTGCAGTGTTTTTGGCATTTCAAACCAAACCCATACTGCTCCTTGTGAAGAGGACAGATTGATGTTGCCTTTCAAGTCGAGGTAATTAAATTTTTTGACAAACACACCATCTTCTCACTAAGCACAAGCGACAGAGGAAGTCACTGATGTGTGTGTTGATTGGGTTCAAATCAAACGGTCTTTCATGATGCTTCTAGCTGTGTTTGGGTTCGCTGCTTGTGTCTGTGCGCATTAAATCGTGCGCCTCATTGACTTGAGCGAAGCTAATAAAGTGACATTCTGTATGAATGCTTACTTTGAAGACTCCACTATCTTCTTATTATGAGAACTGCCTCTCTCCCTCTCTGTCACGCTCTGTCTTTATATGTGTATATGAACGTGTTTGACTATATGTGCCATCTGTGAGCTGCGGAGTTGGAAAGAATATGAAGGCTTTGTGCGTGCTGCTCTGTAATCCTCATGTCAAAAATATGCACAATGCATGAAAACAACAGCAATCTGTGCGTCCTGTCAGCAACATACATTCTGACATGTGGGGGACAAAAAATCCTAAGAAGTAGATTTAAATCGGAGAATTCTGCACATTTATATGCAATGTCAGTATACAGTGCCAATGCAGGAAGTAGTCTGCTCCACAGTACGCAGTGAGGTGGAAATAAATTGGAGGTTGTTTGAAGGGTGTGAAGCATGTCTGAGGTTGGAGTTCATGTTCAATCACAGATATCCACCTTTTCATTAACGGTAACCATGATCTTTTCCTAACCTTAAAAAAGAAAGTAAAGGTTTTTGGCAAATATATATACTACTCTCATCTCACAGTTGTATGTTTGTAGAGTTTTGCAAAACAACTTTCAAACACAGCTCAGCCAGTCGCAATCAAGGCCGGAAACTATCTGTTTTATAATGTTGTTACGCTTCGATTTCTGTATGAATTAAAGTCTTTACATTAACATATAATTACCCAGATCTGTGTCTCAGCACTTTTCTTGGTTTTCTCCTCAAACTTTCCCCCAGGGGACACTCAGACAATTCCCAAAATATCAAACTTTTCCGTTAATCTCATTGTACTTGTCATGTGTAGATAATTTCAAAAGTGAGAAATTTAAAAACTCTGGGCATTATCTTGCAGTATTGTCTGGTAGTGCTGTTTATTGTACAGTATACGCATCTATACTGTACATTTCTATATCACAGTGTTGTCACGTGCTGTTATCCTTGTGTATGTTTGCGTTTGCCCTTGAGTGTGTCTGTAAAAAGTGCTTCGTCCTGACTATAACCTTGGAGTAAGTGCTACATTGTGAATAGCAGCAGCGGCGGGTCCCTCAGTGTTACGCACACTGTCCACCCACGAGTCTAAATCACCTGGACGTATAGGCAAAGCATTTAAGCCGTCTTTAATAATGATTAATACACCTGCACCACAACACAAAACAGGCCTCCAAACACCGTCATCCATCACCAATATGAAACCCCATCCTCTATAACACTTAAATTACATTCATTAGTGCAGCTGGAGGCACAGAGGCTGCCCGGGCATTGTTAATTGTTCTTATATCAATCAGTTATGTGATTAGAAAATAAAACAAATTAGGACAAATGAGAGCAGGAGTTGGTTTCCCGACAAATCCTGTGAGCAGACAGCTAATTCCTTTTATACAGTAAAGACCAATATTTTCCAACACAAAGCTGACTCATGGGGACACTTTTACACCACGCCTGAACACCGGTGATACCGCAACCAGTTAATCTGTCATTGACCCTTTTTAAAAAAAAAACAGATCCACATTACATTTTCATGTTCAAGCCTGACCTCGAGTTAAGTCTATATGCACTTTAATTAAGCTTGGTGAAAAAATCATTTCCTTGTTCACTTGCACCCTCTCCAAACCACACACACACCCACACAAACCCATCATTGATCACCCACAAATATACCTGTGGCTATTTTCTCCCTTGAAGGGGTAAATTTGATGAATAATGAAGTCCAATCAGTGTTTGTGTCAATATGAGGTTAGGGGAGGAATGCCATCCTATTACTTGCAATCAATCTCTCACTACTTTGCACGCACACACACACACACACACAC
>CAFUXE010000098.1:1082289-1096524 GCA_903364295.1 Serranus cabrilla
AAACTCTTTCTTATGTGCTGCTGGTTGGGCTGAAAATACAGTTAAAATAACCCTGAAAATGTAAAATCTCATAAAATTCATTCTGTTATTGCTGGCTATGAAAAAGTCAAAGCAAAGGAATGCAGAGTGGAATAAAGTTCGGGTTAAAAGTATAGTTTGACATTCAGAAAGTGCTTGTATGATTTTATTTTTATAAACTGTATATATAAAGATAGGACAGCCTGACAGCTCACCAAAAGTGAAGCCAAAACATCTCAAGTCAGCAGAATAGGTCACAAGGCCCGCCCCCTCCATGTCTCTGATGGGACATGAGCCAAACTAAAAACTCAAAGCACATGTCAAATAAATGTTTCCCAAAGATGGTTTCTGTTGTTTGAGATTGCTCTGATCCTGCTGATGTTTGATCAAGTGCTTATTTTTCTGAGAAGTTTGGTTTTTATTAGTTTTTTGTTGCGATAAGAGGATTGTGATGATTGACAGCTAGCTACTGGCTCCAAAAGACATCACCAGCACAAGATGTCAGCTGCCTTACTGGAGATATTTTGGCTTCACTTTTTGTTCAGTTAGGAGAACACTTCATATACAGTCTGCCTCAAAAGCTCAGGAATTAGCATGTCATCTACCATTTGTTTATCCCCACGAAGACAGAAAAGTAAAAATGTCTATTACTTGTTTTAGGCTATTTCTAACCGGGCACAGTAGCTTTTTGGATGAGATTGCAAATGCATTTTTCACCTTTTGACTGAGTCAGGGGAAATTTAAGTTAAACACTGTTCGACCTTTAAGGAACTGTGTATAAAACTATTTAGTTTTATCATTTTTATCGAGTACTGTGGAAGTTTTTGCCTCATCAAGTAACATAACACGTCTGGGCTTCAACCAATACGATTATCATGAATCATTAAAAGTTCAGGGTTCGATCGTAAATGTTGCTTTTTGTTGCAAAATCGTGGAGTCTAAACTGTAACCTTTGTTGTGATATGGCCATGTATTTATCTCAGTTTTTGTGCACATTCTCAAATATTATATTTTTTACAACATTTCATGAGAGGTCCAGACAAACAAGCAGCGCTGTTCAATCAAAGACACCCTCTCATAGCTGTTACGGGAATCACTTTTTGCTGGTTTAACACTGCCTGGCTAAATATCACACCGCAGCTCTGAATTCCTTAACTTCATCCTGAAACGAGTTAGAGGCACATGATAATGATCCAGAGCGCCTCGCACACAGAAACAGCCACAGACTTGCAGAACACAAAGCTAGCACTTTTTTTTTTCTTTAGAAAAACGCTGAGGGAGCCAGGAATATCTCCCCATCAGCTTTTTGATGCTGTTGTTCTCCTCCTCTTTCATCCTGCCTCGTAATCCACCCTGTGAATTCCTGAGAGGTGTTTTGGGTGGATTGTCACAGCTGTATGTCGCCATTAGCACTGGGTGGTTCGACACCTCCGTCAAGCCCACAAACACTGGCCAACACACACACAACATTCACTCTCTTCCTCCCTCTCTTCCCATGACACACAAACACATGAGAGAGGTTCACTCACACAAACAGCCAGACACTCGTAAGAACAAGTGTATAAACATGCCAAAGCACACTCTCACAGTTTGGCCGTCAGGAATGTCTCAGTCTTGTGGGGTTTGACACCTCTTTACCACTTTTTGCTTCGATTTCAGACAGTTTCTCCTCCAAATATACACATTCATACCCTTTGTCCACCAGAATTATTGAGTATTTGCAGTAGGGCTGGGGCTCCACATGCTATACATATTTTTTTACAACCTCTAATTGCAACTCCTCTTGTCCACTCCTCTCTGCTCTGTGTAAATAGCCTGCTGTTCTGCCCAATTTTCACTTAATATTTGTGCAGGATGGTGGGGTTATTATTATGTATTATTGGCTTTTTTTAGTTGCTAGGTGTTTTGGGACTATGCTGCATGGAGATTGTGCTCTTCAAATGAAAGTGGATTGATTGTTAGTCTCAGGGGAAAACTTCTGTTAGCCAAACCTCCCGGTACACATGTACAGCACTGTTTCTAAAAAAAATTATTTGACTCATACGTCTCACAAAGAGACAATGCATTCTGCAAACATGATTAAACATTATTTGGTTTTAATTTTAACGCCATGATAAGTGAAAAATCCTGATTTCTGTTCTGATGCTCATCTGCCTTTACAATGTTATACTAATGGCAAATTTTTTCCATGTAATTTTTTCAGCCATAGCATCATATCGGAAAAAAGGGGTGAAAATGAACGTGTTAACCCAGGTGTCATGTTTCCATCATACCTGTGACTGCTGCAGAGACATTTGTCTCGGGAATGAATGCTGATTGTAAATTCTCCCACTAAAGACAAAAGACAGATGTTAGTGGGTGTTTTTTATTTATTTTTTTATTAAGTAAACCTTTAAAAAAATTAGTAGCAGTGTCTGTTGTGGCTTGGCTTTGCCTTGCTGTCAGGTAGATTTTTAAATAACAGAAATGTGTACAAAATTGACTTTTCAAAACACTCCCTTGTGTTTGTTTTTATCATTTTCTGTAACTCATTCAAGCTGCGATGTGGTCAGCCCAACTAGTCAGGCATTTTCCGCTTTGTGCCAGGAAACCATAAAAAGTATTTTCATGTACCGTGTCATGCAGCTCTCTGTGACGGGCCTGTAGCTGCGGCCCATAAAGGGAGCAGGCCGGCTCCCCCTGTCATTACCTCAGACGTGCTATGTGACGTTCCCCTGATGTAAACATGGGAGCGTCTGTGTCGGAGTGATGAAAACTCTCATCATCTGACCACCACGAAAAGACTGATGTTTAAGCTGCTGTTGCCATGGGAACAAACATTTGTTTCGGCGTCGTGGGCACAGCTTCGTCTCCTCCAGTAACTGTGGAAGAAAAAACCCAATTAAAGTAAATGTAACTAGTCAAAAGGGACAAGACAAAACACACTTATGCAAATCAGGTGCACGGATCTGCACACACGCATGCATATGTATGTGTGTGTCGCGTGATTTATCATCATTTGACGCTCCTGCATCTTATTCAGCTGATCAGCTCTCTGACTTGTCAGCAAAAATGCGGCTGAAAGGAAATATCGATTTAGAAATAAAATAGGGGGGAAGCATCATTGTGTTTGAATTGCAAATGCCAAGCCACATTTTACGACTCAATATGCAACATACGAACAAGACTCTCAATCTATCTGCTCTCTGCCGCCGTGCGTCTTAAACCCTTCGACTCAGAGGAGGGACTCAGCTAGAAGGTGCATGCGGTTTCTAATGGGAAAGTAAATTACAGGGTGCTGGTTACAAGGAATCAGCTCAGTGCATAGGCTAAATAAGGTTGAGCACATACTCAATTACGACGGCAATTACTAGTCATGTGATTTATGTCAACCTATGTGCTGTTTTTCTCATATCAACATCCAAGGTGTCTAAGCCCCGACTGCTCACTTTGACATCTCTCCATTTAATGCATGTGTATTAGTGTTGTTTTCATGTGTGTGTATTTCCAGCCTGTGTGTGTGTGTGTGTAGTAGCAGAGGGAGAAAATTGAATTTCCCCTCAGGGATTAATAAAGTATGTTTTCTTCTTCTTCCTCTTTTTGTGATTACCAGATAGGGCTGTAGCAGTGAAGGAATATCCCCTGCGGAGATTTAAGGTGGCAAACAGGGCGATATTAGTGCATAGCTACAGATGGTTGACAAATTAAAGGAAGAAAACAACATAGAGTATTTTAGTATGGCATCAGAGCATCATGAGCTTCAATGCTCATTGACAAGTCTTTGGATCTCCATTGGGGGGATGAACACTTTGAACCTTTTTTAATCATGAGATCAAGATTTCTTCTGTAAGAGAGACCTGCGTGCAGTGAATAGAAGCATCACTGAATGAATGTATATCCTTTGGTCTAATGTGGGTGAAGAGCGTTGTCTTACATGTTGATCAGAAATCTTCCGTATGTGTTTAACTGAGTTGAGATCTTGTGGCTGTAAAGGCGGCATCATTTTATGGTATGTAGATTGATGCAAGTAATGCAACTTCTGTCTGGAAACGTTTAGCTTTCCAACATAGACGTCCAACAGGTGTTGGGGTAAGCACAATACGCAGATAGGTGTGTGAGTTAGTCACACTATGGCGAGCGCAAATGAAACGCCAGCAAGATCCGTTAGCATGGTTCCTGGGATGCTACAACATAAATAAAGAGAAGGTTGTTTAAGATAAGGGACGGTGTGTTGGCGTAGCTCCTCCGCTGTAGAGGATGTGAATAGAAACGTACAACATGTTACGCACATTACCTGATATGCTGATAACCAGGACAAAGAGGGGTCTCTCTGCTATCACTTCAGTTTGTTCTTGTTAGATTTTCCATCAGTGTTTGGGGAACTGTTTTTAGGATCAGTTTATCTGCAGAGGCCTTCTCCTCTCCAAAACAAACATACTTTTATTAAATCTGGTAAAAGAACAAAATCAAACAGTTTCACGTTAAAAATCATCTTTTCTCCCATGCTGTTTGGTCTGTCGGCAGAGGGGCTAAAGCAACGTTTGCTCAACTTGTTTCTCTGATAACTTTAGATCCAGACATTTAAAGACTAAAATCCTTCAGCGAGTTTAAATGTATAGTTAAAAAACACCAAGGACAGTATATCCTAAAAAGGCTTATCTTAATCTAAATAATCTGTCTTAAAATGCAATAAAAAATCAGTGTCACAGGGAACAGACAAAAAGCGTTACGTAACTCAACCAAATATGCATCATAGGTCGAGATCATTTTATACATTTTAATACAGAAAAGTTATGTATTATACTTTTAGATGGCCCTTTGTTCACCCACCACAGTTGCTTGTAGTTTGACTAAATGTGCCCGCAAATTTAAATCACTCACTTACTGAAGTCTTTAAAACAGGAATTTATTTAACATACAATACACACGCTTTGAAATGTAAAATGAGAGGATTGTGGCAGTGTCTTGCCATCCCTTGTGGTTGGCTTGTCAATATTGTAATATTGCAGTTATCACGACAATCCTGTTGCTAAAGATCCTCAATCCGTGTTTGAAAGCTCATGTTTAAAACATAATAGCCATGTTTTTTAGATATTAGTGCCAATAGTTTGTGGTCACAGTAATGCAGACGTATTCTAAAACGCAGCTCTTTATTCCCATTTTGATCTCTCATGCCCACAAAGCTGGAATTTTCCATCCCTGAAGAGGAATCTCTCTGAAAATGCTTCAAGAGGGCTCAGTTTCAAACACTGGTGTTGCATCTTGAAAACACTAACTTATGATTGTCAATCTTCACAGACACTGTCAAATACAAACCCGTACAGCAACAACACACACACAAAAAAAACTATTTTCTGTCATATTTTTATGTCCGTATTGTCAGAACATGGCACGTCTATCGATCGAGGGTGCGGTTGGAGTTACTGTTCGCCTCGGTTAGCAGGAAGCATTTACGACCCTCAATCAAATGATTATTTAATGCTTGTGGAGGCGTTTAAAAAGAGAAAGGCCTTTCAGTAATTTTACAATAAGTGATCACATGAATCAGAGGCCAAAAGGCTAAATCCCACTGCCACAATGTTGTTTGCAGAAGAAGAGGAGGTTTGTTTCTTGACATTTCAGTTGAACTTTAAGAAATCCATCTGAAGGCCATGAAGTGTGGGCAGAACCTTGTTTCAGATTTATCTGCATTAGTGTGGACACAGCTTATAGGTTGCCGCCGTACAGCGTGGAGAAACAACATCCACAGAGCGAGATAATCCCTCACAATAAACACAAAGCCATAATTGGGTTTTCTATTTCGGGTTTTCTTGTTATTTCATTGTACCTGAACTGCTTTCAAGTCACTGCGCGCAAATACGTTACGCTCTGTTTGCTGTCAATCACCTGACGCCCACAGGACAGAATGGAAAAATAATCCCTTAAAACACCTGACAGACAAATAGAAGTAATATGAAAACACATTATTGTAAAATGTACCCATTATGAATGGCGGTTTATCCGTATGTTGTCACTCCAGTGTTATCTTTTGTTTTTCTTCCCACCGTATTAGCGGTAGGAGGCTCTGATAAGCACACGTTGCTCTTCACTGGGTGGGAAGTCAAAGTGGAAAAGACAACAAAAATCAAGGATCCCGCTCTGACCTCCCAGGTCACCGCTAGCAGCTGTTTATTGATGTGAGATTACTGTTGGAGAAATTTGAGCCCATTTTTCCTCAACGTAATTTAAAAGCATCACGAACATCCCATATGGAACCAGTATGTGCTAAGAGAAACAAACGTAGGCTTTGTCAGTATCCCACAGTATCCAGATACATAATTCCCTCCAGACATACAAGTGTTTGGACTTTTTTCTTCCATAAAATATCAGTAACATCCAGCCCAGGATGCTGAGGACCTTGGAAAATAACCTGCATGCATCTCTATTAGCTGCTGTTCCACTCTTGATTGACACTTTTCATATTACTTTTGGAAAAAAATCTGCCTTCGCTCTCTTCAGCTGAGTGTCGTGCTGTGCCAGTAAAGTCTCTGCAATTGTTTTCAAAGGATCAGTCAGAAAATCTGTCTGTCTCAGTTCATAATCTTCCCGAAAGCGCCGTGGAAATGAGTTGAGGTCCTGTCATTTCCTACTTTCATGTTTCTATAAATGTGGCGTGACACAGGACAAATACATTCTCTCACCACACATATGTGCGACTACTTCTCTGCACTCTTGCTCGAATGTTTTCTCTCAGCATGCCTCCCACATCTTGATTCACTGCTGTGAAAGTGATTGAAATGATTGGAATGAGATTTGGAGATGGAAGCAAAAACACTTACCTCCCAGCGTTGCAGACTAATATGAAATGTCCAGCAGCAAAACTGCGAGACGTTTAATAAGCAAAACTCCCATCTGTGCAAATTATTTAGGTGCATACTTTATTAAAACAAAGAGCTCTTGCTCCCTCGGGCCAATTACTTTCAGAAGTTGCGATGAGTTTCAAAGTGTTTAATCACTGTGTTCAGCAAAGGCAATTTATTTTGTGTTCCAAGTGATAGTAACTTATTTTAGGCCGACTGTATTGTGTAAATAAAACTCCAGCCTCCAGTGGCTTCAGGCCTTCACTTATTAAAATGTGTGTGTTAGTTATTTTACAGGAGATCTCCATAAATCATTTTACAGCAGCTAAATGATGAACAAAAGGTGTCAAAAGATGGAACATTAAATCAGTGTGGTCTTGATATTAAAGGACTGTTTGCTGCCAAGTTTGGTGACGTAAATAAAATAAAAAGTGTGTATAGATACTGTCAACACCAATTGATTTGTGGACTACCAGTTGAAGGTTTTGTTTCAGCTCATCAACTAACAATTATTTAAGTTTTCAATTAATCTGCCATTTTTTTAAATTGATGAATCAATGAATTGTTTGATCCATTAATTATAAAAGGAAATAGGCGAGGGTGATGTCTTTAAATGTATCGTTGGTGAGTCCAAATCCCAAAATACTCAGTATAATATGATACAAATTATGAGCTAATTATTCCATCTGTTTTTTTTGTTTTTTAATCTATTTTTCTATAAGCTGCTTTGACCTTTTTTTAAGCAAGGAGGTTGAAAAAGAATTTTCCTTCTCCATCTTAAATAAAGTATATTAGAAAGCGATCAATATCCCAATAAGTGGGCCCTGGGTTTACTGGGGTCACTCTGCAGGCCGTTTATGAGCACTCTGGGACCTATAGGGCTTGTTTTGTGGTTTACACCATGATAGGTGGCTCTGGTTCAGATGTGTGTTGTTGCTGGGAACACCAACTAAAGCTGCAGGTCAAGACGCTCCACTGCTGCGAGTACGAGTGGGCAGAGGTCCAATTTCATGCTAGTGAAAATTAAATCTTCAGAGCAGAACGACTCCCAACCCCTGAGAGACGAGATAAGACCGAGGAAAGATCCTTCTCCCAACTGTAATAAAAGCTCGTTTCTGCTGTGTCTCACAAAATACCATTTAGTGTGATATAAGGAGCTGCTCATGGGCATGACCGGCTCATTATTCATAATTAACAACACAGCATGCCATTTATGTGAATTTTATACACCACTCATAATTTTTAGAGTCTGTTTAGTGCTTAAAATGCAGATTTCTCTGCTGATAGCTTTGCTCTTTCTGACCATTCCCAGGCTTCACATTCACACATTTATATGTATTCAAACCTGCTCGGTGCTATAATGAGCATCTCGTTGCTAACAGAGACTCGCAGTTATTGGTGAGGCAGAAGAAAATGCTTCTGGGAAGCAAACTAATAACCACAGCATGTTGTCTCCAGGCTCCCAGCACCATTTTATTTACTACAACAATTTCTGCTCCCTTGCGAAAGCAGTTTTACTAAGAGTAGCAAAGCACTATTTCATTTTTAATGGTTACCTTTGGGGTCAGGATTGAGTAGTCTTCACATTATCATTCGTGGGCATGTTTGCATTGTTTATGGATTTTTTCCCTCCGTCTCTGGCTGTGCTGGAAGTCTAAGCCAGTCATAGCAGGAGGCTCTCTGAGATCATCTCTGTATATACTGCATCTGGTTAATGCCTTTTTGAGAACTATCGATTGCTGAGAGCATAATGGTCGCATCACCGAATCAATGCTGACTCTGAACTGTACAAATGAGCCACTGAGATAGTTTAAGAAAAACTAATAAAACATAAAACACAAAAAACCATTAAACAGTCACTCGGAAAGTAGATGGAGTACGCTATTAGTTTTTTATACAGCGTTTTTTCATTTTCAGCGCTGAAAGTATTCGCTCCAAATACAGTGAATTTGCTGTGTTTGCACAAGGAAAGAAAAAGTGGGCTTGTAGATAAAAAGAGTTGCCATGATTGTCTTCAGTTGCCACAATGTGCACTGTCTGGCCGGCCGTACAATGTAGCGTATCCCAGTACTATGAGAGAGGATTTGTGGTTATTAAGGTAACTTTAGGGTTAACCCATAGTTTCTGTCCTTTGACCACGGTTCACTTCTCACTGGGGTAATATGCCATGTAACTTATGCTGCATACCTAATGTTCGAGATAAGAGATCAACACGGCTAAAAGTACTGCCTACTGACCAACCACTTCTCTCGAAAAATGCATCATAATAAAAATTCTCGTTGGAGGGACGGACTTACTTGCTTCTTGAGCCGTGTTGCCAGTGCGACACGTCAGATTTGTGCACTTACAGTCCTGCAAACTGTTTGCATGTCAAAGCCATTTCATTGTACTTTCAAAAACGATATCTTCCCGCAACAGAGACTGATTAAAGCACTAAAGCCTTTTACTTGTTGTACTGTAGGATAAATGAAAGTCATCTGCACTTTAAATTACATTTTTAAATGTTATATAGGCTCCGAAGTCTGTTTACCACCATTGGGGCTGAATGGATAAGAATAAAATTGTCATAGACAGCATAAGAATACATCTAAGCAGCACATTAATTTAACAGAACACATAAACATCGTTATAGTCTGATCTAAGTGAGGCAGTGATACTGTGAAAATGGGAGATAACAGATAATGCTCCAGTGAACATATATTTACTGCACAGTGCATCAAGCTCTTCATGATCATTTTCTATTTTGTTTTTACATCTTTTATTGCATCCTAATCTGAGTTGTTGACTGTTTTTGCAGTGATATAATAAACCTTTTAATCTACACATTCAAACAGTTGAACATATTTTTCCAGCTGTCCTTCCTGCAGCTGCAACTGTGTTGCTTTTAGTCTGCATTGTCTGTTAAACATCTCTCTATTTGTCCAATAGTATAGTTTGTATTTATGTGAAATATAGAAGATCTGTCTGTTCCCCTTATATGTTGGGGAACCCTGGATATGTTGAACGTGCCTCGTAGTACAGGACCCTGTGGTGATATTCAGTGTGCTGGTATTTGCTCGTAGCACTTGACACAGAATGGCTAAACTGCCAGCCAGTAGTCACATTTTTATGCAATAAATCTCCTAACAAAGCTCTCCATAAACATCGCCCCCTGCATGATGGAAATGTGTGGTCAGAGGGTTCAGTTATGCAGCAAAGTAGCTATCTAACTCCTGTGTTTGCATTTCTCGCTCAGCGTTTGAAGTGGGTAATGTGCTTTTGGTTGAGGCCCAAAGTCTTGATGGTAATTACCTTGCTCTCTCTGACTCTCATAATTTCATGCCTCCGGGGGGCCATTACAGAAGCCTCTACATCTAATTCTGCTGAATTAAAGAAAGGGAAAAAAGCAGAGAAATATGCTGGAAGCACTAGAGCTCGTATTTAATGTCAAGAGAAGAAAGAAATGAAATATTTACTTTTGATTGCTTCGGAGGAAAACAAATTATGTGTGTGCATTTAAAGCTGATTTTGCAAATTTGTATATCCTGAAACTAGAAAAGTGTCTTAATTGCATATGAACGGATAGATATAAAGTGCTTTTTTATTATGAGAGAGAACAGCATTTTATGTTTACTTAAAGTGAATAGTCTGCTGGCAAGAGTAAGATGAGTAGACTGAGGTCTATCACAGGTAAGCTGAGTGTATTACTGTTGTTGGAGGTTGGTTTTTAACAGATCAACAACCTTTATCATTTTCCAACCAACAATAAGCATATTTCTCAAAATGTCTATTAATTTAAGGTTCTGTTGTCTTTTAGTTTTGTATTTGTGGCTATTTTCCTTTGATACTGTAGGCTAGTTGTACAGATTCAGGGCACATTGGTTGTGTCCTGTTCCAGTGTACCGCCTTAATAACCGTACTACCCTACTTTGTATAGATCTGCACCTTATGTATGCAGTCTATGATGTGCACATAGGGCTGAACGTTTTGGTATACATACCTACTTGTGATTATTTTGTCTGATGAAGAAAAATGGTGATTGGACTACACGTGTACAGTGATTTTCTACTCATAGTAAGTGCTTTTACACTACACATCCTGGTGGCTGAGGCTACACTAAAAGGTGCCACATGCTCATCAGTAAAGTAACACATTCACACACACTCATACACCGATTGCAGCCACTGGGAGCAATTTGGTATCTTGCCCAAGGATACTTCAGTATCTTGCCCAAGGATATTTTGAAATGTGGACTGCCATGGCCAGGCTGACGGCTCTATCGTCTGAGCCACAGCCTGGACCGCATTTGTGATATGATTCAAGATATTGGAGGGAATATTTTTGCATATTTTTAAAATTAATATATTGAAATGACCATGGTGTTATTCTTTTTTTCCCTTATTTCTTCTGCAAGGTTCTCAAGTCTGTAGAATATGAATTGGTCTGCAGCAACACTACTCTGAAAATAAGAACTTTATTTTGCCTTAACAAATATGTCTTCTGCAGTTTGATCTGTTATGCTGAAGATGATTCCTGCCACAGAGTTACGGTTACGGTTAAGATAATTATATACATTTATGCAGTCATTCATCATCATCATCATCACCATTCAACAAGTCTTTTGAATACATTAATAGCACTGCTACCAATACAAACTAATGATCATGTACGAGCACAACATCGCCATAATGGATAATTATTTAACAATAAATTTGGTTTATTTCCTTTATAAACGTCCCTGCTTCATCAACACCTCTGGAAATAATTCAGCCTCAGGTAGTTTCATCGCAACCCAAAGAAATCCAGATGACAGAGAAGCGTTCATGTCGAAACTTGATCAATGGCAGTGAGGCGGGCTGTAACATACTGTAGCATATTTCACTCAGTCAAAGCAAATTTAATTTCAAGTTTGCTTTGAAGATTCCATGTTAAACCAAAGTTACAGAGGTTCATAACAGGACATGATTTTAGTACATGCAGGGGTCAAAAAATGGACATTTACTTGGAAACAAAACTAACTATTACAATTTTGTTATAACAGAGTGTTTGTTTAAATGTGAACGGTACCCTACACTAATTGAGAATACCACAAGTGACTTTCAGTGTCTGTTTAAAGAGCTCAAAATGTAATAAAACAAATGTCAAGTCATGTCAGGTGCACGCTAGTGGAGCATTCCAATTAATCTTTATTGACAACACTGGAAGGGACTCTCACCATCTGTTTAAAGAGATGACAGGACATATTTGCCTGGTTGAAAGTGTCAGAAAGTCCCTCCACCTTGGCACTGATGAGAAATAGCGTCTTTGCAGTCGTTTCAACACAGCTGTGCATAAAGGTATCAATATGTTGCCCCAGTATACTCATACATATCACTGGAGGAAGTAATACACTATATTCTGCAATCGATATCCTGTCCCACCACTTGTTTATAGCCAGTTTAAAATAAATGGGAATAGAAAAGTCTTATCACGGTGTTATTCTGGAACCACAGTGGTTAGTAATCTACCATAAAGTGATAGTTTGTGCTGCAGAGAGGAAAAAGGCAAGAAATGGATGAGGATGCTCGTCTCCATTCCTGCAGCACGGAGAGTCAGCAGGAAAGTTTGTTTTCTAAATGTTGAGCCGTTTGATGCATTCACCCCCCAGACGGTTATTATCCGTCTGTAACAGGAGGCAGAGGATTGATTATGTATTACTGTATAGTTGGGAATCAGCCCTCCCAAACATCACCTCTCCGACCACATGCTGGGTGACTCACAGTGAGTCATTAGCAGAACAGCTCATTGGGTAGACACTGAGGGTATATTGAGTCTGCTGAATATTGTATAAATTATATCCGACTGCTTTCACGTCTCACACCTAAACTGTGATGTAACCCTCGCTGTGTCTGCACGACAGCTCTCTCCTCAGAAATATCAATATAGATCGTTTGTGCAGGCAGCAAAATTTAGTTTAAATGGTGGATGCCACACTGGAGGAGTGAGGAAGTGAGGGAGGAGAGGTGGCTCCTTCCGTGGCTCACGTTTCGTGAATCACATTTTTTATGTAACTTTTTTACGAAACTTACGGTAGTCGTGTCGCTCTTGTAACTACTTCACTTTTGGCATTTACTTACATTTATTTACTGTTTAAACTGTCCTTTATAATGCGTAACCAGGAAGTTTTGGCTCTAAAACCCTATTTTTTTCAGGCTAAACCTCACTGAAACTAACTAACCAACCAACCATCCAGTAGCAGCCTGCAAACATACATTGAACACACAGAACATACTATTCTCCAAAAATTTAAACTTAACCTAAAACACAGTAACATTAAATTTAACTAAAGCTCAAACTGACTGTAAATTAAAACCTTTGCTAAAAATATTAAAACATTTGCAGTGAAATTAAGCGTATGCAGATAAATTTTGATATGTGCAGATAAAGTAACGTTTGCAAAGGAATGAAACATTTGCAGAGATGTACAGCAAAAGTGCAAAACAGAGTAAAATTTTCCATTGCCTATTGTGCTCCCTGCCCTGACTGAGAGCTGTTGCACAGTCTGATGGCCTTTTTTGCACCCACAAACCGTACGTTTATGTATAATAATGTGTGTGCTCCGCTCTGTACCACAAACCCCGAAAAAACGTTGTGTCGTGATTGAACAGTCTATTCTGCATTTAGATTGCAGATCTTGTTGATCTGCAGCATGTCCTCAGCTCTCACAGCTCAGGTTGAGACTTGAAATTCCAGTGACATTCTTGTCTCGTGACATGAGGGGAAATTTTTGATGCTGTCATCATGTAAAATATTTACAAGGAACAAGGAAAAGCAAGAAAAGGCGCCTATCTTTCCGTTAAATCAGACATTACCGAGCTGATAAATGTGTGTGTTTACATCTAAAGCATCTCTCTTCCGGCTGAAGGTCTGCCCCCAGAAAGCATATTACCTTGAGAAGTCAGCCGGCTTCGTGTCTCCCAGTACCGGCTGTAATATATTCGTCATGCATATTCATTGCTCCGGTAATGACAGGCAGGGGAGAGATTTCATCCTGTGATCAAGGTTGTTCCCAAATGTTGATAATTTCACAGACTAATTAGCAAACGACAACATAAGGCCCTGTGTTTTGACTCACTGTGTGTGTGAAATTAATTTCTTTTTACAATCATTCACTGTGTAATTGTCTGTGTACCTGCGTCTGTGCTCTGCTTCATGGTTTGAATTTCTGCCCGGACGGACGAGCTTTCCTGCAGCCCAGTTAGCCAAACTTATGAGGGCAGCTTGTCTGACCTTAGCAGACTTTTCTGAAATTACTTCATTTTGTAAAAATCATATCGGAAGTAAGTCATTAGTCACTGGCAAGACCAAGCTGCAATATTCATGCAATACATTTCTGCCCAAGCCTTTGGAAAGCATATCTCCGACAGTATATGGTTGCATC
>CAFUXE010000098.1:1099159-1126907 GCA_903364295.1 Serranus cabrilla
CTGATGTACGGATTCAGCCTTGGGCAGTCAGCGTCCACTCTTCCAGTTGTCCATTATTTACCACATCACTGCGCATTGGAGAGGAGAAAAAGGAGTCGAGTGCGTACTCCAAACAGCTCAGAACTACCAACAGTTTGGTTAACTTTCATCCCCTGAAAACACTGAAGGAGTCTGCTGTCATTTCTTGAAGGGCAGCTGTAAGTTCAACAAAAACTGTCTGGTTTCGAAACCTTCAGAAACAAATTCTGTGTTTGCTCGTGGAAGTTCTCCTGCAGCTAACTTGCAAATAGAGATTATTCCACATTTTTTCTGACTGTCCTTAACACTCAGTGACTCACATAAACACTTGTTAATAAGCATATTATTCAACCAGATGTTTGAAAACACTCTTATTTTGTTGAATATTGACAGTCACTTGCTTCCTATTCAATGAAAATGAGTCAATAATGCAGCAACCTGCCGAAGCTAAATTACAATAAGACTAGAGGACAACAAAAATCAATAGGAACCGTTTGGATACAGAAAAATGCATCAAGTTTTGACGCAAAGTGTCTCCAGTGGTTTGTCCGTCCATATTTTGAAGTGATAACTGTTTCGTTGATTGGATTGGGCACTGCTGCATGTAAACAGGAATATAAGTGGGACATTCCTTTTCATTAGCCATGTATACAGCTTAGTAGAATTGTTTATTTTTTAATAAGGGCAATAACCTGAATGTTTTGTGCATGAGAACACAGTCAGTGATAAACCTGATCTTGTAAGAGAAAAATGAAAAAGTCACAGAACAGTCTGCATGATGTAAAAAAGGTCCCCCTGGTTCTCTTTAGTTTGGGATCCTACAAGAATAATTGTTCAAATATTAGATTTCTTGAGCAAAAGAATCTCCAGGTCTGCACCCAATTTACCCAAACCTGTCTTAAACTCTCCGACCTTGAATAATGTGGCGTTCAGTGGAAAAAAGAGAAACTGACACTAACTTTTATGTGCAAATTAAATGTCTAATGTGCAGCAGACCAGAAGCGGTCTCTTTTTCAGCCTCTTCCTCTTTGAAAGGAAGAGTTTTGTCATCTGTTGCCAAAGCCTTTGACACGACTCGTCCTCTGCACCAGTTCTTCCTGTGGTCTGTGTTGTCTCGGGTTGGAGGAAGATCCTCGACGTTTGTACTGTGCAGACACAGATGTTTTACAGTACTCATGGTTTCTTCCTGCTTGCCTGGTATTTAAAATGTTAAGGAGATTTCCATTCTTTCCTCCCAAACCACAGTCATTTATCTTCCTCTTCCTGCCAGCTGATCTCTTCCTTCCATGCGTTGCCTGACCTCTCTTTTTCCTGCTTCTTCCTCTGGAGATACTGCAAGAGCTGTAATTCTTACCAGTAGCTTAGATTTATTCAAGTGAATGGAGATATTTCTCTTTTTAGACTCAGTTAGTTCTCTCATCAGTTGGATTGACTTTAATCTTGTCTGCTGTCAGTTATAGGAAGACTTGTCTTATGGTAAAATCCAAATAAACAAACTTGATCTCAAAAACTGAACCAAAAAATCCCCACCAGAGATATATCTTTTCAACAAATCAATGTTCTCTCTGCAAAGACACACAGATCCCATTTAGTTTTGCAATAAATATCACATTATTATGCTCATAGCTGCCCAGGGCTTTCCATTCAAGTGATCACCCGATTGTTTAGAATAGAAAAAGCTAATAATGATTGCAGAGAAATCATTACACAATCATCATAAGGCCATTAATCTTCATATCTGCAATTATGTGGGGGGACTAATAACACATGGATATTATTGTGAAGCAGACACTAAAGAATTGCCGAGTCGGCCTCTTGAAACCAATAGATAAAGATGGAAGTTACGTGTCACTTTAATTGAAATAAAACAAGACAAATGGGGCAAATAGATAAAGTAGCAAGAAGTCCGTCATCTGGCGGGCAGTAATTAACTAAAGAGGGATGGCGAGAGTGTAACTGCATGCTGGGAAATGTGCTTCTGGAACTTTTCAGTAATTTGATTTTAACCTGAGAAGCATAATTAGGGAAGTAAGACTTTATGCTGCATTTTATGTTGCTTTTAATGTTGTCGCAGTTCAGAATGGTGGACGGCGATAAAATAACTGAATAGATTTAGTCTTTAAACAGCTTTGCCTCTCTGTTTTCTTCTCCATGTGAAAAAATCATGGCTTTTTAAGATTTGACATTGGTGTCACCTCATTTTTCACGTAGTTTTTAACGGGTTATGAAACAGTATCGATGTAATAAGTATGCCTTTATATGACCCAGAGAAGCAAACAAATCTATATAGTTGTTTTTAATGTCTGTCCCCAGGTCCTTTTCCTGTAAAATCAGATGAAATGATTTATGGCACACAGACCGGAAAACCATATGTTTACATTTTCCCAGGCAAAGTTTGACAGCGAGTCGCACTATAGCCTGATGAACGGGGATGAAAAATTGCAAATACAGTGGCAGGATCAAGAGAAAAAGAACAAAAAAAAAATAAAACTCAAGGATTAAAAAAAGATCCTAAACAAGTCAAGATCTTTGCGACACAAGTCGATGTTGGAGTTTTTGTCCACAGGGGCCAAAATCAACACAAATTGGAAGATAAATAGTAAGTTAGTTGCTTTGAAAAAAAAAATTAATCTTTTTATATCAGTTTCTTTTGTAATGTTTGAAAGAAGTGTTTTTGGAGCAGGTGGACTCCAACTCTAACTGTGGCAACTGCACCAAAAGTGTCTGATAAACTAATTCTTCTGCTTCCTTCATCTTTCTTTCTGGGCTGCTGCCATTTAATTGTCTTTGATGTTCACAAATCAACAGTACATCATCAGAATTTATGTTGCATTTCTGACCTCCACACCCTCCTGCTCTGTCTCAGCGGTATGTCTCTGCTTCCTGAGCTACATGTCGCTGCTTTCCCAGCATCAGGGTTGTGGAGAATATTTCTGTATTCACCGCTGCACTCTCACCGTGGGGTTCCTTTTGATTTTCTTCTGCACATGTTCACATTCTGTAATTTCAGTGCCGATGACACTCAACTCTGCCCTTCCTTTCCTTATTAAAACACCACTTGATGTGCACATCATGTTTCTCCGGTCCACATCTCCAGCTGGATTCCTGCTCTTCATCTCAAGTGAAATTCTGACAAGACTGAGCATCGAATCTTCTGTAGACAAACATGCCGTCTGCTCTCTGTCACCATTTACATCACCACAAAGCCCCCCGTCACGACTAATTCCTTGTTCCCTGACAGTTGTCAGACACTTGTTAGACTTGAGGAGTTTCTGGTGGAATGGAAAAAAAAACTAGGATTTGATTTGTCAAGAAGAGGCAATAATGTGTATTTCATCCAGGATTTGCTGTCCAATTACATAAAGCTTTTTAAACCTTCTTATTATTTACCAACCCGCCTCCATTATTTTACTAACCTTAAACAAGTTGTTTTTTCGCTTATATGATTCTGCAAAGGTTTCACAATGTTAACCATGTGTTTATGTCATAGACTGTATATAAAGACGGAAGACATGACAGATTCCCACTAGTGAGGACATACATCTGGATCGCCCCCTTGTGGCGGGCTGCAGTATAGGTTATAAACCCTGCCCCCTCAATGTTAGTGAAGGGGAACAAGATCCTAAACTTAAATGACGGAATAGACCGTTTGTTAATACCACCCACAACGACACACATGAGCATTGGTCAAAAGCGTCTCGAGGTACAGCAGAGTGACTTGTGATTGGTCGGGCGCATGTTTGGGCGGGAACTCCATACCGTGGTTCCACTCTGCACAAAATCTGGCTCTGTGGAAGTCACCAGCACAAGACTGCATGTAGGCAGTGACTGTACCTGCCAGTGGTAGGATTGCTAATTTAAGAAATGCTTTTACTGTCATATTTGAGGGTACGAACATAGAACCTGTGTGGCTGATGGTTTGCAGGACTTCACATCAGGGCTGCAAGATATTGGAAAAAACTCACACTGCAATATTTTTCTAATGCGATGAGAAAAAATTGCCTACAGGAATCTTCATCCCGAGGGGGGTCTGAGGGCATGGCTCCACCGGAAGAAAGTTTTGTACATTTCAAAGTGAAATACATCACTCTGGTGCACTTTAAGAGCAAATCCTCCCACACAAAGCGGATGTCCCAGACCCACCAAGGTAAATCCCCTGTGCAGACTCCTCCATTGAGAAAAGTACAAATATAATGTAGCAGGTCTAGAGTGTAGGTAGTGGGAAACACTGGATTAGTCATAGAAAATGAACTGTGCATGTTTTCCTTTTGTATCAAGCATCAAAAAAGAACTAATTTGCCTTATTTAACACTGAGCATCCTCCAGTGCGACTGCTGCAGATGCACACATTGAAATGTCGATGCTTAAATAATATATTATGCAGCTTTACTTCACATTGTGAACTTCAGCGTTCATGCAGAACTTTGATTCCCAAAAATATAAAAGGTATTCGTTTCACAGTTTCAGCAGCTGTGAGTTATTTGGATGGATGGTTATATTGAAGTGACTGATACTGTATAGGCTTGCTGTGTAAATATTTTCCGGCAGTGATTTGTTTTTTTAGGGCACATTATACGCTTGCTGTTCAGGAACACAGTCCTAAAATGTGGCTTATGAATCGTTTAACATTAAGGTGTAAAATATAATGGGCGTGCTTGTGCGTGTTTTCTGCTAAATCTTCCTGTGTGTGTGTGTGTGTTTGCATGTTGTCAGGAACACACACCTTCCTGTGTATGAGTTTCGATGTCCCATCAGTCCTTGAACACTGACCCAATGTCCTGTATGTGAATTGGCCATTTCTCCAGGCTCTGACAGCTGGGGGGCAGGCGTATCGCTGCCTGCCCGGGCGGACAGCTGCTCCTTTCCCCCCTATCCTGCCCTCTAACAGTGGAGCCTTGTGCGGCGTCCACCTCTCCTGAATGTCAGCACTCATGTAACTACCTCGCGCTCACATCACAAGCCCTGTGCATTTCTCCTTGCCCTCCCTCCCTCCCTCCCTCCTCCTGTCTGTTCGCTCGCTCCCTTTCTCCCTGAGGAACGGTCTGTTTATCTGTCGCACATTTGCACCTCTCCTTTGTTTATGTTTCCCATCGTCTATACTTTCTGCAAGGAGGCTGGCAGGTTATAAACTTCACCGCTGCAGAGTGAGAACTTTGCTGTATAGTAAACATCTTTTGACATTCCCACGTCCACGCAGGCATGACTCATAATTCATCACCTCGTATTATATACGAGAATATACCTCTAGAAAAAACAACCGAGGCTCGTAAACTAATGTTTGCAACACTTTGAAACTTAATTTCCTAAAAAAATAAGTGAAGAGAACAGCCTGGTCTCCCCTCAAAAACAAAAACAAAATGTTTTTTTACAGTAACGCCCTTTTTTTAACGTAACGTAACGTAATGTTTTTATACGTGACATATGTTAGTCACGTCACCTTCATTACGCACACTTATTTACTCTTTACATTTTTTAAGTTTTTTGCCCTAAACCTATTTCAATGGTTTTGTTGCACAAATTCACTGAAACTGCAGCTTTTTTTACAACAGGAATCTGGAAAATTGGTTTTGGAAGCAGCTGAAAGAAAGATGCAACTCTTTTTTTTTTAATGCAGCTTTTTGCAGGGTTCATAGCAATGAGGGAATGTGTCTATTTGTCGTAATGCAAGATTAATAACTTAATAAACTGATGGTGAAACAAAGTAACCTTTGTTTTAGCGACTCACATTCATTCGTAGATTGATATAAGAGCATGCCTTGCAATCTAATTCATAAATAAAAACAGAAATATTTCAGTGGAAGAGAGCCACTTCAGGATCTGTTTTGAAACCTTCAAATTCCACAATTCTCTCAATCAGTTTAATAACCAACCAAGGTTGTGTGAACCGTACGTGTATGTATAATGACGTGTGTGCTATTTTTTATAACGCTCCGCTGTACCACGAGCCGGGTTGTACTGACAAACGGTGTATTCTGTCTTTTAGGTTGGAGATGTTGTTGGAAGAAAAAGCTGAGGTGCACATACTGTACAGTATCTGATACAGTGAGAGCACTTGTGGTATTGGGTGGGTGTCATATTCTAACCTCATATTTAGGAATGCAGCCCGTGTGTATTTTTGTTATGAAGGAAAATTATCTTGTGGGTGAAAATAAGCACCTTGGACATGGTTGAACTTGCGCTCTGGGAGCGTGACACCATGTCAGGTCCATCCGAGGAATGCCGGGGGAATGCTAATGCAGGAGGCACTAAGTTAGGCTCCCACATCAAGACATGAAGGATGGGCCCATCCTGTCAGCTCGTCTTCAGCGGGGGAGAGAGGTTGCAGGAGGATCCGTCACACTCTACTTGCAACATGACTGATCTGAGAGGTCAGAGGGCAGCGCTGTAAAGGCTCTGAGTGGAATAAAGATGCAGCAGTGTGGGGGAAAATGCACTTATTTATCCTTCAGTGTAAATATAGAGCGTGGAAGGAGACGGGATGAAAGAAAATGGAATTATCAATCAGGCATAATAGAAACAAATTAAACCCGTCACACTCAAGGTGTTTTTTCAATTATGGCAAATGATCAATGAATCTATAGTGAAATCGCTAATGAATACACACCTTCATATATAATGTTGTTAATGACAAACGGCCGCAAATTCCAGGGATATACATCTCTTGGCACAATATGTGTGATGTTACTGCGGGACGACATAAAAGCTAATCCAATTTAACACGCCAAACATATTTCCTTTTATCCATGGGGATATCTTTCATCTTTTCATTTCATTTTCCAATGTCTCATTATAATGTGTGAGAGAAGTGTGCAGAAATATTCACAGGGAAATTTCTCACCACAGATATTTGGTTGGATTTCACAAATGAAGAAAAATATGCTGCAATGCAGACCGAAGGTTTACTTTGCAGTGAGGTTGATATTAAAAGATTAAGCGTCCAATTTCTCCACACAGTCATCACAGTGATTATTCTTGCCTGGAACCTGCATGTATTTCATCATATGACTGTTTCTTTAACGCGTTTGCACAACTACTCTCAAGTTGTTTTCATTTCACAAGAAATGTAAATACAATCTTCTCAGTGTGAAGTAAAACAATATAATAGGTTAATTGGAAAATCATTTTAAATAATCTATTCTTTCTTGGTGCCATTATAGATGCCGGTGTTATGTTTTCTACGAAAAACGTATTCAGATGACTCATGAAACATGTCAGGAAGCCACCAAAGATAATGTGTTGCTTACACAAATACAATATACCCTAGATTAAATCACGCTCTTCATGCCCACAGTTTAGAGAAGCAGGCACAGAAGCTAAACAATGTACTCTGTAGACAGGGGAAGCAGCTAAATGTATTTTAGCCACCAAAAAATGGGGAACTGACATCGATTTCTATGCTCTCTTCAAAGCCACCAGACTCCATTGACAAAAATGGTAATTTTACATTACAAAACACTAGACCTGGTCTACCCATGCCCTTCATTGGTTAGTTTGGATTCACACAAAAATCCAAACTATCCCTTCACAACACTGAAGTCACACAATAACCCAGATAAACTCACTGATGCAGGCAGTGGTAGACAAGCAACTGCAGTGTTTTGCAATGCAAAATTGCTGTTTTTGTCAAAGGAGTCTGGTGGCTTTGAAGAGAGTACAGCAGCTTCAGTTCCCAATCACAAAAGGCGGTTTTTTTGGCAAGGTTAAGTGGTGAAAAGCTTCTAAATATAGCATACACTTGAACTGATTTTGATTTGCCAAAAACGATGTTTTGCTGCTACTCTCCTCCACAGCAGTACATTATGTTATTTAGTACTCAATTACTTTAAATAAGAACCTCATACAACCCAAGAACAATCCCTGAAACCGCCGACCTTTCTAGAGTGATGACCGACGAGCTCCATGAACATGTTACACCACTGTTGGGTTAGGTTATAAGTGTTAAAAACTTTAAATTAAACGTTTAAAACGCTGCTGTACAACCTCTTTCATGTAACAATATAGTCAGGCAAAACATGACTAAATACCTGCAAAACTAACAACTAACTCCAATCACTCTCAGTTGTACTTTTTGTTTAGTTCTAATTAGCAAAAGTCAGCATGCCAACACACTAAACTAAAATAGTAAACATCACCATCCTAGCATTGTTATTATGAGCATGTTAGCATTTAACTAACAGCTTCTCAGAGCTGCCAGCATCACTGTAGATTTTAATCTGGAAATAATCCAAAATATGTAGATCTGACTACAATTAAACACAGTTATACTGCTCCTGAATAATCCAGGCATTTAACCACATTGATAAATGATCAAATACATTCAGTTTTTTGTGTGTTTCTGGCACTGTTTGTCTTCAAAACCTGTAATCTGCCTTCCTTAAGCTTCCCTTTTCAACCAGCAAAAACACATCCAGCATGATTTACATTGCACCTGCCCACACATACAGCAGAGTGTGAAAGAAATGATTAGAGAAGAATGAGCACTCAGAGCTGAGAAAATGCTTGTATGTCAGGCCGTGTCTCTCAACCTTGATCTCGCTTAAATGCAAATCCTCCCCGGAGGTCATGTGTCTTTCACGCATGTGAGAGCATGTTACCTCAATTCCAACGACTCTGAATACTTTCGAATTAAGATGCCCAAAGTATGTGTTTGTGTGGCTGTGTGTGTGCACACGTGTGGTTATTGTTTTGTTCTTTGTGTGTGGCAGTTTGGTGATTTATTTGGTGCCAGCACCAACTGGTTGAGCCAGCTTTTTCAGATCTCTCATTTGGAGGAAGCGTCTTCGTGTGAATGTTGGTTTCACCATCATCCCCACTTACAAAACTGCCTCAATCCCTTAAATGAATCACTAAAACCTTCATGTGTAACCCTGTGCATGGGTGTGAAAAAACACACAAGTCATCATAATTGTGTGCAAGATCTCCCGGGTGACAGTGATTTATTGCGGTGGCAGTTAAACTGCACATCCCCCACTTCTTAATTTTCATTCCTGCACTCTCTTCCTCTCTCTTTTACCCTGTTTGGCCCTTTCGCTCACATGTGAATTTGGAATGTAAACGATCACCCTGAGGGTCAAAAGGAAAAGGTCACCCATTTTCATGCAATGCTCAATATGCAAATTTCAAGGCAAATAGCAAGATCGTGCAGCCGGCAGGCACACAATTAGACTCCGAAATGGGATTGGTGGTGGAAATAGATGATTACTTTAATTGAACACATAATGTGCATGTAAAAAAAAATCCTTATTTTTGTTTTTTATGGTTCTGCAGCTGAAGGAGAAGAAGGATTGTTTGCTTAGTGTTTGCTGTCAGTCTTGTTTATGCGCTGCTGTGAAGAATTTCTCTGTTCCCCCTGCTCAGTGTAAATCTCAGGTGCAGGGAGGTATGTAGTTTTGTGTTTATGGAGCTTCCTGCAGAGTAGATTGGGGTAATTACACCTCTAAAGCCCCTCGTATAACAACACGCTCTTTGTCCCGCCGACAGGGTGCCTAGCTGGGGGTGGGGTCATGGAGTGCGCTCAGACAACAACAGTCCAAGGATCGGATTTAAATGTCTGTCTCTGGATTCAAGACACACTAACAGAAACAGTCACAGCATGCGGATGAGCGTGCAGACACACAGATATGTGTGGTGGTGCATCATGATTTTATTTTTTGTTTTTTTTTTCGTTTCGATGGAGTTCCTTGTTTTCTTTCTTCCACATGGCAGTAGAGTACAAACTTAAAGGCTGGTTGGTTTCCGTGCAGTCGATTCATTCTAAACTTTCCAATAATGCATAAAATCCTGTTTGCATTCTGCCCCTGAGGTTGTCAGTGGGTGGCATTCGAAGAGCAAATGTCAGAGATGGGGGCGTAATCAAAACAGGGAAGTGAAAATATTGAAAAATGCACGGATAAATGAATGCTTCTAGAGGGCATTCCTCGGAGACTTAACATTTTTGTAAAGGTCAGGTTAATACCGGAGAAAGACGTGTTACCAGAAGCACACCAGGTTTTTTTCCACCCATACAAAATACAGTGTCACTGCTTGGTGGATGCAAACAGACGCTCCAACCTACATCCTGACTTCAGCTTGCACCCGCCACCTCCGAAGCAGAAGCACAAGCCCACAAGGAATCACGACATTGCTGTTACTCTGATAATTAGCAGCTGTGGAATTTCTTGAAAGCTCAGCACATACGTATTGTTGGTCTGTAAACAACTGAAATCATGAGAGACTAATGTGCAGAAATAAAGAACCATTGTTGTCTGGTATTTGTGGAATATTAGACAAGTGTGTTTCTTTGTGATTGTACCACGTAACGGTGCAGCAGTGACAAGTTGCACCATGTGTTCAGTTCATGGCATCGTTATCATGGCAGTGATACGACTGTCATCTATGGAAAATGTTTGATATTTACCCTACATCCAAAATAATTGCTGCACAGATCATTTACCTCACCAGTACTGCTATAGAGGAAGCAGCTTATAGTATATAGTCACATCTCTCTGGGGCTAATTATTTCTATAAAATGATACTTTTTTTTTTAGATTTTTGATCATGCATTTGGTGTTCATACTTGTGTTTTTGTCTCTTCACAGCTAATCTTCCATACTACTGGACCCATAGGCTAAGTAGTTGTATGCACAATTCTGGGAGGCTGGCTCTTCCCATCTCCATATACCGCCAGCACTGCAGCAACACAGAGCTGGTTGAAAATCAGCCGAATTTCCCAGCATTTCCAGGCCTTAGTAATCCACTTGACAAGATCTGCTCCATCCATAGATGTGTTTTCTGCAGACTACACGAGGTAGCCTGAGGAGTTTCACTCCTGCATGTTGTTGGCTTGGTTTGTCATCTTCGGGGAGGCCAAGTTTTTCATTGAGAAAAAAAATAACTTTTTCTTTCTCATCAGGATTTCTGTGTGCACGCAGCAGCAGCCTCAGGTAGCCAGCCGGGAAGCAGATGGGCTACCAAAGTATCAAGGGAGAAAACTTAAAAACAACAGAAAGAAAAAGAAATAGCCTAGATGCCTCTGTCTCAAGCTTTTTGGTCTATGTAAGTGGTTGATCACTGTAACTGTGATCACTATAAACGGTTTCCACTGTATTAGCATCCATTGACATTCAGTACAACTAGGATTATAGTCGAGGGTGATACTTTAATGCTTTGTGTGGGAAAACTGCCGTGGTGAATATGCAAATAACTGCCGGGAATTCACATGGAAACAAGGCGGAAGGAATATAAAAATAATACAACGGGTGGCTGAAACTGTGACTCAGACAGGGAAATATATATATACACAGTCATGTGCAGTATTAAAACAGAAGAGTTAAAGAATATTAGGAAAGACAAAGGATCAGAGTACTGCTTGATGTTACAGAGAAAAAAGGCGTAACTATCAGAGGAAGTGACTTCCATCTGTCTTTACAAGTGAGCTGGAAATGTGGCTGGGAACGTTTGGTACCTGGTGTTTACTTAAACAACAGACTGGAGGGAAGTCACCGTGCTGGCAGGAGGGCAGAGACCTGTTCTTTGTGAAGAGTCTGAGATATTTGAAAGTAAATACCAGCTAACAGGTTTTCCCAAAAGTGTTATCCAGGCAGTTTGAGCACACAGAGGAAAACATGCTGGCTCGCAGCCCTCCGACAAAGAGGGGATGAGGCAGACTTGATCTGACCCAACACCTCCTAAAACCATCAGCAGAGAGCTGGCGCACCCTTAGCCTCCATGTTGTCTCCCTAAAGTGCAACAAAGAGTAGGTTTGGAGCTGTTTTTGCCACCTGCAGTCAGTGCTTACTGCCCAAAAAGCTTTACCCTCTGCCACCCTGGAGAGAGCAGAGTGCAGTGTACTGGACTGCATTTTTGGATCCATCCAAACACCAACACTTTTCACATTCAGTGTGCATTAGTGGGTCTGCAGAGTGGCAGGTATAGAAAGTGTGTAGACGTCAGAGAGCTTTAATTTAAAACTATTCTCTTTAACAAAAGTATTGGATTTGCAGTTGGAGAGACGTGCAGAGCGCCAGTGAAAACGAGACTCCAATTTTGGCGATTTTCATGTTTTCACTTCAGTCGGAGAATTACATGCTCCTCTGGGGCTTGAAAATCCTCCACCACATTTTGGTCTTATGAAACCCTTTGAAATCCCACTGGTTAAACTGAAAAATGTGTTCGGTGGTCATGCTTAAAACAAGACAGCTTTTCTTTACTCCTGATAAGTTTGAATATTGGAGAGTTCTCACTCAACAGCGATGATATTCCTCGCTATTCCAGGTTCTTAGAAACACGGCTACTGTCGACATCTTTAGAGACATATGTGAAATGTACAGAGAAATGAGACAGAACATGAATTTCTGTCTAATATGCAGAGGTTAAATTAAAAGAAAAATGTTGCCATAGATTAGATCTGTAAGAGAAAAAGGCAGCAGAGAATATTTGTTTAAAGATTGCCGGCATCTTGTTTCACCACCTTCCCAGCTGTCCGAGCACGGGTTGTTATGACAAGAAACATTGTAGAGTTACGTCAGCTGTCCAAACTCGATACCATCACGGTACTTCTAATGGAATCACAGACATGCCACTGCCACAAGGTCTCAGGTTTTAGTGGGTCAAAATGATCCTGACAGGTTTTACAGGCGTGCAAGAGCAAATAAATCAGAGCAGAGCAAAAAAAACGACAAGAAAACAACAGAAAAGAAAACGGGGCAATGGTGGCTGCTGATGTGGAAGGAGCGATCTTCGTATTCATTACCCTCCACTTCTGGGCAGGTGGCTCTCACAATAAGACCTGCTGAGTGAAGTACTTGTGTGAGATTAATAGTTGCGATAAGGGTGAAATGAGAGACGGAGGAGGGGGGAAGACAGAAAACAGGAGAAAGAGAAGAGACGCTCTGCCACTAAGACAGAAGAAAAAAGGGGGCAGACTTTGAGATGGAAACCCACCTGGCCGCCCGCCAGCAGGATGTCAGCGGCCTCTAGATTAGTGGCTATACATTACCCCAGCCTATTAAAATATTACATATTACACTGATTGATGCTGACAGCCTGACCAGAGGGTGGTGACTGTGTGGGCAAATGTGTCTGTCTTCATTTAGGCCTCCAAATTTCCAACGCCAAAACTCCTCCAAACAACATGACTTGAGGGTTTTTTGAGGCGGATGTTTATGGGAAGCTCTCTTGAAAATCAACAAAGAGGAATTAAATCATTGGGGTGCTTCAAAGGCGAGGAGTCTCTTTGTGGGAATGATTTTGAGAGCACGTCGTCCTGCTTAATCACCGCGGTTCCTCTTGCCGTTAGAAGACGGAGTCATCTGGGAGGCTGGCGCTGCAGCACAATGAACTCCAATGACACATGACCATCCTCCCTTGTAATAAACTCGAGGGAACAATCCCCCCCCAATCCACCACCACCACCCTTATACTTCGACATGCACCCATTTCAACTTGTCGGCCCGATCAGTAAATAATTACAGGCAGGCAGCGCGGTAATTGAATGTACAGCCAGTTGAGATATGGTGACGGACAGATTCCCATTAACCAAATCCACTTCACTGCAGTTCTCCCGAGGGCAAGTTATGTTCAAACAGAGCCTAATCCACCTACAGAGTAGTCCCGACAAGGTAAACCAAGAGATTGACAGTATCATTCAGAGCAAGTTTACAGTGAGAGCAGCCTGCAGCGCTGCTCCTTGCCCAACCACCTGTGTTTCTGCAGAGGCTCCATTAAACACCATCCTCCCCGCAGCTTTCACTCCCAACACTTTAACGTGACGGTTTGATGAGATGCGCTTGTTTGAACTTCCGACCTTGTCCTGGCGAACCCATTCCGGCTGAGCGACCCCGCTCGAGGCGCGGCAGTTCAAGGGAACGAGTGCAGCACATAGATGGTCCTGTCACACGGGCTGTGAAGGGCGTCTCATTTACCGCTCCGCTGTAGATTAAATTCTGGAGCCTGTCATGTACAATGGCTGTATTATAAGCCGGACAGAAAGTTGATTAATGCGAGATGTGACCATTGGAGAAGAAAGCCTGGCTTCATTAAAGAACCAGAGGGGATGGACGAAATAATGCGAACACTTCATGAAAAAGGACTGGAGCTTAAAAATACAACACCAGCAAGATTATGAATCAATGTTATAGCTTCATCAAGATGTGTTCTGTTAGAGGATAGATTGCAAGTCAGAAAATGCTCATAATAATTTCTCAATGTTTATATGATTTGTGATCAGATGCAAGGTCGTTTGAAAAAGACAACACCCTGTTTTGTTGTTTATGCTGGAGGAATTTTTAGTTTCATGATTGTTGTCTTCATGTCATTTTAAATGATTTTGTCTCTTCATATATCAAAGGGCAGTTTTCCAGGCTTCTCTTACAGCTGACATGCTCCTGATTGACTTTCAGCCTCTGATGAGGTCACTTTAAAAGGCCTTTTTCATGAGTTACTTTATTTTCTCCACTTTGTGTAATGGGCTTGTTGGGAAGGTTTTCGTGGTTGTTTATGCTTAACTTTATATGTGTAAATGTGTGTGTGGTTAAATATTTATACATCTGCAGAATGCGTCTGGCTGCACACTTTTGTTGAAACCCGCCTGTGGAGTGTGTCTGAAACTGTATTCCTGCGTGACAATAGTAAGGTGAGAGTAGAGAGTCTCTCCGGTTTCCCTGTGGGACCCATTAGAAGTGACAGCGTTAAACCCGAGCAGACACAACAAAGCATCAACAAAACAAAACCCACAGATATTTGATTAGTTTGCCATGTGTTTTTTCCTCCTCTTCGTCTTGGTAAAGACCATTGTTCTGCACGTTCCTCCCATCAGAAACCTAACAATCCTTTTATTATGTTGAAAAGCAGCTGGAGTGCGATATTCACTGTCACACTTTCTGGAATCCGTCACTATTAGAGTAACTGATTCGTGGGAAGTATTGTGAGCAGCATAAGTTGATGTTTCATATGTGTGTCTGTTTTTATGTATTTCTGTGTTTGTGTGTGTGTGCCTGTCGAACAGATGCTGTTGCCTCAGACTGCCTTGCGTGTCCTGTGGGAGTGCTTCATGTTTATTTCATCAGTTCTAGTATTGCAGAAGTATCACCTCTCCTGCTCCTCAGGACGCTGTGCAAGGGTCATACTCTTACTTTGTTGTGTGTTTTCTGGTGTGCACACACACACAAGCATGCAACATTGTGCACAGCAGTGAATTTATTATGCATGGGCAGATTCACAGTATCTGCTCCTGATGTCAGAGCAGAATTAGCATGTAATGATGCTTTTTAGGAGGTCAGTGGACCAACATTTAGAAAAGACATATTTGTATTCCCACAAGTGGTTTATTTTAAGGCTATCCATGTCTATTCATGTTCAAAATGTTGTTGACAGAAACACTGTCTGCATTGCTCTGTATACATATGCAAGTCAACCGGAAGTCCATTCATTCCTATGTGATCCTGCAGGATGTTAAGGAAACTCTTTTGCAGTGTATTGCACAGGAATTAGCACATTAGCTAACAGGCTATTTCATTTAACTCAGTTTCTTGACTATGTTGACAGTCAAATTGTGTGATTGTATAATTAAAAAGAAACTATTTTAGCTAGTTTAACACTGAATGTTATATGGCTGCACCACCTTAAGTTAAAAGAAGGTAAATAAAAGTTGACCATGACCATATTCCTTAAAAAATTAACTTTTCTACAATCTCTGTTGTGGCGTTTCTATTTGTCCGTAAAAAAAAGTTACATCTCCTTGCTTTGAACACTAGGGAGTGTACTCTGTATATTATACGTAATCATGGACACAGGCAAAACTGTGTTTAACAAAGCTTAAGTCTCGTTTGTGCTTCCTTTACTTACATTAGGGATATCCATTGAAAGTAACCGAATGAAGTATCTGTCGCTGACCACATACTTCCACGTGTCGTTTTTTACGTTAGCATAAATTAAGCAATGCTTCCACTAGAGAGCAGTGCAGAGTCAATGGAGATGTTGATGCTGGAAAAGGTCATAATTAAGCAAGAGGCGATATTTTATATGGTGGTAGACTGTGAGGTTATTAAATACACTGCTACATTTGGACGGACACTTTTTTCCATAATAACTCTTTTTTTAAAATGTCTTCATCACGCCCCCATGAATTCCAGTGCTGCTTCTCTGTTTTGTCTGTATCTGTAAGAAAAAAAAAAGTGCACAAAAGGATTTGATGAATGGAGAGGAAGAACATATCTGCCTCTCACGTGGAGCATAAATGAGCCTTTCCTCTGTGTAATCCACAGACCGTGCTGCCAGCTGTTCTTTGAAATAAGAAATCTGCACAGATAGAAACCTGTAGGCGTACTTCATGTGTTAAAAAATCTTTTGTGATTTGGGTGAAGTGACCCTTTAATAACTGTTCTCACACCAATTTCCATGGTGTGAGTCTGCTAAGCTGCGTGGAGCTCGTACACTTTGAGACAATAGAAATCTGTACTGTTAAATGTAAGATATTATTTTTGGCAGAAGTGATGGAAAAAAGCCTGCAGTGGTTTGTTGTTGAATGGTGAGTTGCTTTAATCATTCACGCTGTGAATCAGGTGGATATGGGAAGAAAGGACTCTAAACAAAAACACAAATGAACCTAAATTCCAGGCATAGCTCAGTCATGTGAGTATGAGTCACCACAATGGGTGCGCTACATTAAAGGCTGTAGTTAAATCCCTGCACGCCATTCTGAGCATCTGAGCTACTGAGACAGAAAAAAGTGTTTAATTCAGAATAATGTCTGTCTCATCAGTTTGAATTATAATGTAGGTCCTTAAAGAACTTCCCTGATTGAGTCACTGCACAAAGTTAATTCTATTGTTACCTACTTTCATTAGCAGGAAATCTTCTCTGCACACAGGAGATAACAAAGCACAGTTTAATGGAGCAAGCTGTGGACATTTTTGTTTAATTTCTGTAATTTATTTATAAGCTTTAAAGTTAAACTTAAATATGTATTTGATTTTTTTTTAATTAAAGTCGTCAGATTTGAGCTAAATATTAAATATTAGCAAACAAAAACAAACATAACACAATAACAGACATAGAAAAAAGGATCTTAATGGACATACTTATTCAGTTAAATACATCTTTATATGTATTATTATGTGGGAATGGGAATAAGAAAATAGATCAATCAATTAAATAAATAAATAAATAAATAAGAAGAAATATAAGATAAGAATTATAAAATATATACTCCATTATACATATTTTTGTATTATTATTTTATTTAGTATATAAGGATATGTAAGGATATTAACACGTGTATTCTAAAATAATTAAAATAAAATAATAAAAAAATCTGTTTCACTTTAGGTTTCTATGTGAGCATTTTTCTGTTGAAAAAAAACTTTTCCACTTACCACAGCTGGTTTAATACCAGATTTATGACATTATTTGAAACATTGAATGCATTGAAATTAAATCTTTTGCCAACCAGTGCAGTGTCACCTTGGAGAAATACCTTCATACTGATCAAAAATCAAAAAATTCTTTCAACCCATAACTGAACACATCATCCAAATTCCTAAACAAATAGGTTTTGTGATGTGTTCGTGGTTGCACAGACTAAATATCACCTAGTTTCCAGGTGCTCACTGGGTACTTAATCAACTTCTCATGATCTATTTCAAAGCATCTGCTCTGGCTTGTCTTCTGGGTTTTGGAGGACACAACTCTTGAATGTGTTACTTTTCTGCAGCCTGCTTTGCAAATCTCAGGTGTCTGAGTGTCCTTGAACACAACAACAAGGAGGTGTTTTTAAATGCTCCCTGCTTGCAAGTGCATTAAGAAAGGACAGCAGAGTGTTGACAGTGATAGATTACCCAGTTGTGAGGAGAGTTGAAGGGACTGCAGGTTTGATTTTCATTAAAAGTATGATGTTATATGGTCATTTGCTGTCCCTAAGATGTTTATCTCCCTGTATTTACTAGCTTTGGATTTGCTTATTCTTAGTTTCAAGAAAGAAGGGGTGGTACACCAGGTACAGTTTTACATTTAAAATTCAAAATGTTTCATTTTTCAATAAAAAATATGAAATTTCACATAATTTTTGGCTAATTTTATACTATATCTTTGTTTAAAAATCTAGAACACCCATTAGAGATGATAAATAAAGAAAACTCAATAGGCTCAAAGACATAACTTGTTAAAGAAGAAGCAATTTAAATCATTTGGGATCGGGGAAGAGTCATTTAGATTTGACATTCATTTGGCGTAGGTGGTGCCCACAGCAGCCTGGATGCTGCAACTAAACCATATAATGTCAGCAAAAACACAGCATAAGACTCTGTACCATCTTGCCCATATCTGTATGTGTCAGCTATGAGACGATATTGCTTCAGCCTGGATCTACTTCAATTATATTTCGTGTTTGAACTGCTTCTGTGGGGCCAGTGTGCATCTGCTCTGTCTGTGTTTACCCAGATAGAGAGCAGGGGTACGGTCAACCATCTGGAGACATCTGCTCCATTTCCAGCCAACACAATCAGGTCAGGAGGAGTCTTTAGTGCAAACCTGCAGGGGCCCTCAGATAGCAGATCAACCTCCATACAGCGGGACACATAGGAGCAATTCACAGGAACCCAGACGGCTCTAATTATAGGTTTTTATCTCCGTGCGGAATGTGGATGAACTAACCGAGCGCGGCGCTGCGTATACTTTTGGTGACCGGAGGAAGAGGTGAGAGGGAGAGCTGAGGTGAGGGGGAGACGGAGGCAGGAAATGAAGGAGGGACTAAACTTGACAAAGACGAATGTGGGAAGCCTCCATTTATCTCTGATCCTTTCACTTACACGTCCACCTGAATACAGAGATGGAGAGAGGAGAAGAGCAGAGAGTGTGGGAGAGGATAAGCCAAATACGAATAAGTAACAACACCACATTTAAAACATCCTTACTGTGCTATCGGTATCTTTTTTTAATGATAGTGTTAGCATTTGTTCATTCAGTTTCTTTTAACCCTTTGGCCAGTTTTTAATACTTTTCATTCTGCCAATTACAGATATTTAACATGCCATGTTGGTATCATTTTTTCAGCGCAACCTGACCTATATGACCTGATAATATTGTTTCATTTTGACTTACTGGATCATTTTTGTACTCACATATAACATGTAAGAGGTAAGAGATGAGGATAACCTCTTGTTCTATAGTTATGTACTAAATATATTTGATTATCTCCAGTTTTGCTTGGCCTATCATCATCAAACAAAAACTGGCATGGAGTTTCGAGCCAGTACTTAAGAGGGAAGCTGATGGCAGGGCTCAAGCTGCTTTGTTTTTATGTTGTGATGTCATGAAGAAGTAACGCGTCTGTGCTTTCTGTGACTCCAGAGCGGCAGCCCTTCATATCGCACTCATTTACATATTTGGACTACTGGATACTTTATGACTTTTATCAAAATGTTTCATTTTTATGTTTCAAATCAAGACAAATTGAGTTCAATTCATCATCCTCAACAGAATTAATTGGAAGAAACATAACTGAAATGCGAGAATGGGAAGTTGTTTTTCATTATTCCTGGCCATCTGTGTTTGGGAAAGCTTCCGTAGCGCCTGGGCACGACACCCCTTAGGACCCGACTTAGAGCAGGACAGAGAGGAAGAGGGAGGATGAGAAAGAAAGGGTGGGATGGAGCGCTGCAGTGAAAGTAGAGTTAGGTGGGAATATAAAGATTACCGGATGTTTCACAGTTGAGATTGTCCTTCTCCTGAAATTCTGCTATATAGCACCAATTAACTAAGTGTTAGTTGCCTAAACTTAAAGGGATTGTACACATTTTTTTAAATGTAGTTGTATGAAGTAATAATCTATAATCAGTGTGTTACCTACAGTAGACGACTGTCAGCACGCTCCCAGTTTGGAGAAGCAGGCAGCAGGACTGGCACAGAATCTAAGAAATGTATTGCTGTGAATGGGGGCAGCAGCAAAACGGATTTTAGACCACTAAAAAAAGGCTCACCCAACAAAATTGTTAGTAGATTGCTGTCACATCAAATTTAATTGTGTTCCACATGCAGTGTCAATAAAGTATCCTATTTAATCTTACAGTCCAATCTAAAAAAAACTTGAAAAATCCATTTAATTGAGTGTAAAAGCTAAAAAAAGAAGTGCTTTTTTTAAACTGCAAAAATGCTGCTTTTTCGTCACAAAATCTACATTTTCTGTGTTAAGATACTCATGACAAAAACAACAGCTTAAAAAAAATATTGTATGCACATGAATCACATGACTCCTTCAGTGTGCAGAGTGAAAGCAGCTGCTGCAGACATGAAAGAGTAAAAAGCAACAGCATCCTTTTCTATATGCTTTTCATAGTTTCTCTATAAGCTCACGACACCTACGCACAAACGTCACGGCCCCTGTACGCCGCTGCTTGTTTACTGATAGTGAGATGTTACAGAGAACATTATTGTCTTTCCTCTCAGCTCCGTCTCTGCTTTATTAGTATTCAGCCAACGTCTCACTCCGGAAAGACCAAAGTGAGAGGATTATGTTCAAGCTTATTAGATTGAATCAGACTTAACAGGTAGTGTTTTTGGTGCCCGCCTTTGAAGACACAAAGCATCCTGAAAGATTTGCTTTTTACCGTTTAAATTTTCAATAACCTTTCATATCTAATATGTCTTTTTTTTTTACGACTCAGCCTCTGGTCTCTGACCTCACTCAAAAATCCGTTCCCACCCACCGCTCTCATCCAAAGCAACTTCCCATCAATAACAAAGTATTTTTGTTGTGTTCCTCCTCTCTCTGCAGCTATGTGGGTGTATGAATCTCTGGTGGCAATGGTTTATAGGCCTCTCCTAAATGATATGAGGCCTGCCTTCTACAGGAGAGGCAGATAAGAGCTTAATGCATTACCCTGCAGAGCAGCGTCCAGCGCTGGCCCCATAAATCACAGCGCGGTTGTACTTGAGTGTTGACGACGTGTTTGCGTGTGCTCCTGCTGCTGCTGCTGCTGCTGGTGGGATGGAGGCTCGGTGTGATCACGAAACAAATGCATTCATATGCTTGATGATATATCAAAAGCATGAGGCAGATTGTTGATGTTAAATTGATTTTTCTTTCTTCTTTACGTCCACAAAACACACTGTCGGGGAGCAGCTGAGGAATTAAAACAAAAAATAACCTCTTAAATGAATGACCACGATGTCGGTCGCACCATCTATCATGGCAGATTTCTGCTGAGAAAAACATTAGTGCGGCCACAGAATCCATAGGAGACAGAGGCAAACACTGTGGACAGGCTGACAGCGTGGCCAGAATGGAAATGAGCTAACCGGAGCCGAGGGAGCTGACAACCATCATCTCTGTCTTTGCCTAAAGATTTGTAAAGCTAAATGTCATTCTGGAAACATGAGAGCAATTTATACTATAGTCACGTTCAGACAGATTTTTTTTAAAACTCCGCCGTATTCATTTGAATGAAGCCAGTCTGGTGACGCAGCAGGGGTGCCAACACACAGAGGACTCCGGCAAGAAAGCACAGGGGCGTCTGGCAAAGACACTGATTTGAAAAAGAAAAGACAATTCAGCATGACTCTGCAGTGGCCAATGAAAGACATGCAAATGCATATTCATGACTGATTATTTTTTAACGAAGTTATTTGTACTGGTTGTTAGAGATTAAATTGTTGTTGTTGTGATGGTTTTCCAGAAGTAAAAAACCTGTCTTGGTGTATTATAAACCTCTGTGCAGTGTTTGTTGTCTGATAAGCCTTCAAGCTTATGGATCTGTTACTGAAACTGAACTTCTTGGACTGTTTTTCATGTCCCCACCAATGCAGCCCTTTGTGTTATATTGGCTTAAACACTAAAAAAAAAGAGACATTAGTTCTCATCTATTTAAGGGAAGTATGTTTGGTTGTCAGATCCAGGCCCTGTACTATAAAGATAGTTCAGTATGTCAGTGTAGGTCGTTGGTACAGGCAGCAAAATACGACTCATATTTACCCAATTACAGCTGCTAAATGCAAAAAATGCTTACTGTGTGAATGAGTTTGTAGCCTAAATTAAAAGGCTATTATATTACTGCAAAATAAAGTCAAACAACTCAAAACTAACAGCTGCTTTGTAGTACAGGCCCCAGCTCTTCTCTTGCTTTGTCTTCTCAGATGTTATCAGTAAAGACTTATATCTGGATCAGAAGAGCATCAAAGCAACAATATTCATTATTCCACCTTAAAGCTGCATGTAAGTCTTTAAGGAGTATGTTTTTCTGTAGCTCTAGTCGTAGTTAAGCCTCTATAACGCTGTACTTACATCCCCATGTTGTCCAACCAAGTGCTTCAGTCCTGTTTAATGCAACCGTCTAAAAATGCTTTGCGAAATCTTGTCCAAAGTTATTGCAATTAACCTTTATAACCCTGAGCACATTTGTGATTACCAGATGGAAATGTACCATAGCAGAAGCGTGTAGTTTCTATATGTAACTGTGTGGAGCGCAGCAGGATGACGGATGAGAGAGAGTGACTCAATCTGTTTTCTCTGCTAGTCGCTTTATGGGACGAGCCAAGGCGTTGTGGACATGCCCTCATGCCCCTGTCCCGTCCAATAAGAGTCAGTGACCCCGGTGATCCTCGGAGGCAGACATCATTGTTCATGATTGTTTTAGTTCCGCCGTCTCTGTCGAACCACCCAGTGCTGGAGTCCAGTATGACTGGGTCGCCTCGCCGCTTCATCATGTTGGATTAAGTCAAGTGTCTCCACCCTGGCTGCATGCCAGCAGAGGTCAGGCTGGGCGGCTCGCCTGTGAAAACACAACAGCTCCTTCTCAGTTACTCTAACAAGGATCGGCACTGCGGGGAGAGGAGCTTTAACTAGCATGTGGAGTTTTCAGAGATAAGTATCTCTGGAAGAGGCCCCGCTCAGTTCAAGGAGGATTGGCTCACCACTTCAAATGTATGGATGTGTATGTTCCAGAGTGTGTGATTTATGACACACAGAGTCTGTCAGGATTGTTATAACCATGTCAGTCTGGGTTAAATCCATCTGCGATCCCTATCGCAGCTCCGCCCTGTCTTTAAAGAATGATCTCACCTTCCAGATGCCTCATTGTTCTCACAGTCCCGGCCAAACCTGCACACTCCTGCACACTTTTTTTTGCTCACATTTTACTCACTGTGGTCCTGTTTTCACTGCAGTGTGCAAGTCCTGCACCTCTATGGAAACAGCACGATCATGGTTAGAACAGAGATGAACTCAAAATGTCTTTTGTGCAGTATAACACCGTGTAATGACATAAATTGTAAAACAAGTTGAATTTCTTTAATATTTATTTTTTGGGAAAGAAATCTAAATATCTAAATATTCAACATGTTGTTGCAGCAGAGGTTCCTTCCTGAAAAAAATAGTTTAAAAAAATAGGTTGGCATCTTGTCTTGTCTGGCGTCTTGTTACAGTTATTAAATAGCTTTTACACACTCGGCAACAAAAGAAAACAATGGTGGAACTTTTTGCATTTGGTGTTTGCATTTCCAGTCTACCAACACACGTCTCTTCCAAAGAAATCATGTAAATTGGAGTTCCTGTGGAAGTCAGATTGCAGTGATATTCGAAAACTGACTCACACTTTATCTCAAAGCATCGTGACATTGTTCAAGTGGAGAGATATTCATCTTTGAAGGTATGAACTGATTTTCATCTGCCTGCTCTGACTGGAGACAATCCCCATTTAGCTGCAGAAAAGCATTCAGTCGTAACCGTTCTCACATCGCCTGGCTTCCTGTTGCAATCACGCCGCTGCCCCTTTAAAGCCAATGAGTGCATGAGCAGGAGGGCAAAGTTTCCCTCACAACAATCATTCCATTCAAACCTGCAGATGTAAAGCAAACACAGCTTGCAATCTGCAGCCAAAGATCAGTGTTTCCACAGCGGCAAACATGATGAGGAGAGTGTCATGCAGTTGGTGTGACAGGCAAACACACGCGCGGTTGCCTGGCAGCCTCGTGATAAGGTGTGTGTGTTTGTGAGTGTGGGAGAAAAAGTTCTTATCTGCCCACATTTCCATTACAGGCAGGTGTGTATGTTGATGTGTGGTAATGAAAAAGTCAGACAAACTAACATAATCAGTGTCCCATAGGAGAGTCAACACTGTAGGCACACATGTACACACACACTCACACGGAGCGCTGTCTATTATCTTCTGCATCCATTAAGCGGTTTAAAGCTCTGCACACTTGTCACGCGGTCAATTTCTAATGAATTCTCCGTGTGAGAAATGGAGGCAATAAAGAGGAAGTAGATGAGAAGAGGACAGTGTGCAGACTGAGACGTAATGAAAGCAGGGATATGTATAATGTATACTCCCCTGGCCATGGCCAAAGTCCCCACTCTGTATCATTTTTATGGCATGATCCTTCTTGGATGCCACCGCTCGGCCAAAGGAGAATCCAACTCAGCAACGCCTGAGCTGAGGGATTACATAGGTTCACTTTCTCTCCCTCTCCAGCCTCGGAGCTCTTCTCTTCCCCGTCACCATGCAGCAGTCCCCTCTTTCCACACCATCCCTCTTCTCTCACCTTGTCTTCTCCCGCTCTCTCTCTCTCTCTCTCTCTCTCTCTCTCTCTCTCTCTCTACTTTGATTCAGCTCATGTAATCCATTCATCCATTTCTGTTGCACTCTCACAGGGCTTTAACAGAGGCAGCACGGACACTGTGGTAAGAATACACAAACATGTAGTCTTTCATTAGCTCTGTAAGGCAGCCAAGAGGGTCCAACTGTGGATCTCAGGTCTCAGGATCTGTGAGCCAACTGGAGGAGAGTTGGGTCCCCGGACACCAATTTCTTTCCTGCCAAACAGTATAAAACTAACTACTATGAAAGTGTAAAGTACTTTCTGTGTAAAAAGATCTGCTTTTTTATTCCTTTCCTTAAACTTTTACTTTTGTGTTTTTGGGAAGACAAAGGAAGCTCTTTTTAGTCTTAAAAAGCCAAGTATTGCTGTTATACTTTCAACACGTGGAGAAATACAAACGCATATAGATGCGCCATTTTTGTTGCAGTTGAAGACTTACGATTGGTCAATCCAGGGGTTAGGTAATATTATTAATTCAGTAATGGTAAATTCACAAGATTCAGGTGTCTGCTAGTATGGCAGTGATAACAAAACCTGAACTTAAAAAAGAAAACATTTGCATTGAAACATGCTTTATAGGCACTTAGGCACAAGAACATTTGCATATGATCTGCATAATAAGGAAGGAACGTCACTCTTCATGAACCCACTGACATATTAGCTGCAAATTCAACACATTTTAATGCCAATATGTCCTCCTTCAGTTCAGATTGTGTTTTCAAAGTCAGTGTCCTGGTTCTGTGTGCTTGCAGAAAGGGCTGGACAATATGACAATATATCGTCATAATGATATAAAGATGTCCATTGTTTATTGTTAGGCCACTCCTGCACGAGTCCGCCACTTACACTTCATCGGCACTGAAAAAGGTTCCACTGAAGAAAAATCTGCATATAATCTGCATAATGGAGAAAGAACATCACTCTTTATGAATCCACTAACAAATTAGCTGCAGATTTAACACATTTTAATGCTAATATGTCCTCCTTCAATGCCAAATTTAACTTTAAGGCATATTTAAATAATCAAAATGATACATAGATGTTGTATGGTATCATATCTTTTTTTCTACATCGTTCTGAAAACGCTGGTACACTGAAAAAAGTCACACTAAAGAAATCTGCATAATAAGGAGGGAGCATCACCCTTCCTTCCTTCTCAAAACAAGCTTTTCAACTATAGGACTATTGATCCACATTCTGCACCATGATGTATATTATTCCCGAGATATGAAATTACCTTTATTGGGATAGAAGATTTTGGCCATATCGTCCAGTCGTACTTGCAGGTATTTAATTTTCACCTATTTAATTAAAATGAATAATGTGGAATTCTATGATTGCTTCAAAAAAAACAAAAAACTAATTTGTCCTGGGCAAGTCATTTCCTTTGGGATTTCCTTTTTGTTTGAGGATGAAATGAACATTTCTTGCCCCGCTCATTCATTATCTTTCCTTTGTCATCTCTCTCTCTCTCTCTCTCTCTGGATATCTTTTTATAAACCATTAAAGTCGCAGCACTGAATGTGTTCCATTCATGTGCATAGTGACAGAGGCAGTAATGTATTCCTGTGTGGGTTGAAAATCACGTGTTCTTCCTCTATCTTCTCTCCATTCTCAATCTTGAGATGTGTTAACACTGAGAAATAACACCTTTATATGAGCTGAGAGCTCTTGTCTGTAACCAATAAACAGGTTCTGACTGATAATGTCTCTGTGAAACCTGCGCCGCCGAGACTCGTGGTGATTTATTGAAAACGGACATCTCATATCTCGAATTATCTCATAATAGATTTGCGGTGTATTAATTCCTTTTATTGATATTTAAATTTGAGATAAGCACATGTCTGACACATGCTTCCACTTTGATAAAGCATCTGATTGCAACTGCAGCAGATGATATAATGTGACACTCGATGTTCGAGTTTTCAGCTTTGACTTCATACTCAGGAGAGCATTGCGTAGGGTAATAAAATGTTGATTATCCTCTAAGCTTTGTCTGGAGAGGAGTCTAAGCCTAAACGTAGATGATTTTCTGTCAGGGGGATGTGGTTGATATATGAAGTGTCACCAGTAACCCTCGGTCCCTCCAATCAAATTCCTAAAGCCCCGAGCACTGCCGAGGCCCACTAAATCACCCCGCTGCCCTGTCCTCCAACAAAAGAGTGGAGGTGGCACATTCACTCACTGTTTCATCCTGTACATGCAATGAAATAACTTTTTACCAAAAAGAAATACAGGCTGTCGGTATACACATGCATTAATTATATAGCCCAAACTGAGACTGGTCTCCCTTCAAAATGACAATAGAGGGCGTTTGTACAGGCAGCAAAATACAACTTATATTTACTGTCCTCAGCTGACGTAATAGTAATAATTGGTGGTGATGCGGCGTTTAATTGGTGGATGTCAAACTGATGGCAGGCTTTTAAATGACTTTTTATGGGACTTATGTTTCTTTTTACGTAACTTACGTAATTTACGTAATTTACGTTTTTTTTTTTACTTAACTTAGGGAACTTACATGGCTCACTTTACCCTGGTAACTACTTCACTGCCAGTATTTGCGTACATCTATTGACTGTTTAAACCGCCTAACCAGGACCTTTTTTTTGCCCTAAACCTAGGTCAGTGTTTTTGCAGCATAAATTCACAGAAACTGCAGCATTTTTTTTACAACTACAAATCGTACGTGTACGTATAATGATGTATGTGCTATTTTTAGAACACTCCGCGAGCCACAAAACGCTCATATGTGTCGTTATGGGTGGTATTGACAAACGGTCTATTCTGTCGTTTAGGTTGGAGATGTTGTTGTGCAATGAAATAACTTTTTACCCAAAAGAAATACAGGCTGTCAGTATATACATGCATGAGTTATATAGTCCAAACTTGATGAGGTTGTTGCAGCAGCGGGAACATAATGAAGGGAGAGTCACAGGTTAACTGCAAGGGTTGAGAGTTGGAGAGGGCTGCTCTCATTATGTCAAGCTATACAGCTGCAGAGCTGCTGTTCCAGTCACTGCAGGGCCAGTCGCAGCACAGAGCTGATCCACGGAGCCTTGGAGAACGAGCCAGATGAATGTTGCAGGTTGATCAAACATTTAGAAACATCTGGACTCCTTGTCCCTGAGAGCAGCTTCACTCTGGTTTTAACTGTTTTCTG